>WBMV01008067.1:115205-163706 GCA_013396655.1 Campylorhamphus procurvoides
ATGAGTATATATATATATATATATATATATTTTGTTGTTGTTATTGGGTTGTTGGGGTTTTTTTTTTCCCCCTCGACGAAACTCGCCTAAGGGTTATGTTAATCAGACCGTGGTCTGGGCAGCTGTTCGAGTGTTTATTACTTGTCTTAATTAGAAAAACTCGCTGGAGATGAGGAGGAAGTGAGTCTGAAAAGGCAGCTCCAGCCAGGGGATTGGAAGGTGAGGAGGGCAGAAATCCAAGAATTGTGTAGGGTGGCTTTTTTTCCCCCTCCCATTCCCACAGGAATATGCCAATAATTCCTTTGGGGGAAAGGGAACGTGCTGAAGTCAGTTTAATGGCTGAAGCAAAAAATAGGAGGGAGGGGGGAAGCCCTTTGTCTTCTGCATGATCTGAGATGAAATAACTTTGGTTCTTTTCAATAAATAACTAAAAAGGTTAAAGTGCTGAATACAATATCTCCTTATTTTGTAAAATGACAGGAGGGGGAATGTTCACTGAGCTCCCCAGAGCTCTCGAGTCCTATTTCCAAAACAAGAGCTGATGTCTTTACAGCCTGCTGGGTTAGGGAAATGGAGGATATTTTGAACCAAAACCTCACATTTTATTAACCTTCAGGTATCAGCTCTCAGAGCTGAGGGGATCCCTGGAGAAAGTGGAGTGAGATTTTGGGGGAGTTGTGGGAGCTGGGAAAGGAGCTGAGAGTGGTGCTCCTTATCAGAGCTCCTTATCAGACCTGTTTCACAGACTCACAGAATATCCTGAATTGCAAGAGACCCACAAGGATAAAAAAGAGCAACTTCTGGCCCTGTTTTGGTCTGTATAAACTCAAAAATGTTATGGACTGGAGAGGGTGGCAGGACCCTGGTTATTACAAGGCTCAGTGGGACATTTGAGTGTCAGTCCTTGGTGCTCATCAGAGGGAAGAGGGACCTGAAATGCTCTTGGCACATTTTTGGGCAGTTTGCAGCTATTGAGCATCTTGTTATTTCTGAGTGATACCTGAATCCGTGTGAGTGCAGCCTAAAAGATCAATGATTTTTCTGCCTCAAAGAAGATGTCCTGGAATGGAGTTTTTTTTTCCCATCAGATTATTTGTAACAGTCCAGATGTTTTGGTCCTGTCTAAACAACTGATACCTCCACGTAGTATTTCTGATGCTCCTGGAATTTACAGAAACAGTGATAGCAAGGCTGTTATTTCTCTTACCTATTTAATGTTACATTTAAGAATTTGTGCAGCTGATTCTCTGAAGAGTCTCCCACTTGTGAGGCTTCTGTGGCTCTGCTTTTTTAATAGGCTTGGAGGCAAGAGGCAGCTTTCCTGGCAGCTCTCTCATACACACTTTGTCCTCAGCAGTATTTGTATGAAATTCTGGGGCTTTGGACCTGAAGCAAGTATTTGTTTTGCTCAGGATCACGAGTAATGTTCCTTCCCTTCCCTCTGCACCGAAGGGTTTAGCATTGCAAGCCTGTCAGATGGCCACGAGTTGGGAAACCTCAAGCTTTGAAATGTTCTCGGTGTTTACTTGTGGTGCTGGTGGTTGTCTTTGGTGTTTGAGCGATGAATTTCTCAAGGCCAGGGTTTATTAGGTTAATAAAAGCGGTGTGATTAACTGTTAGGAGTTTTTACAGCTCATAAAAGCACGATGGGCTCCTCTCGTGCCTGTGGAAGGGATTGCTGCATCAAATAGTTGGTTATTTATAGTTCTCACGTTTCAAGGTGTTTATATTGAGGGTCCTGCATCATCCCCGTGTTCAGTGGTCTCTAGAAATTAAGTTTATAGTGCTCATTTTTGGGGAGAGGGGAAGGATTTGTAATTGTACTTGGATTTCTTGGGGTCTTTTTTCACATTTAGGCTATTTCAGTTTGCATTTGTAATTGTACATGGATTTCTTGGGGTCTTTTTTCACATTAAGGCTATTTCAGTTTGCATTTGTAATTGCACTTGGATTTCTTGGGGTCTTATTTTCACATTTAGGCTATTTTAGTTTGCATTTTCCTGCAAATCAGACCCCAGTCCTACAAAGCCTGAGTGCAAACCTTGCTTGGTGGAACCAGGGCTGTGTCAAGGTGGTTGCAGCCCCAGCTCTGAAGTTGGAGGCTCCTTTTTTTTCCCCATCCCCTTTACTTTGCAATCTGGGATCTTGATTAACAGCCTTTTATGAATTAAATAATCCAGCCCTGTTTGGTTAGATAAGGCTCTCAGCCTTCTGTTTTCTTGGCTTTGTAATTCACCAAAGTATTTCCTAGTGTGCTGCTTTATTCAGATGGGGCTTTGATAACAATCAGGAAGTTCTTTTGCTGTTTTATTTCAAGAGTTGCAGTGGATTTCCTTTGCTGGGTGTCGTGTTTGGCTTCTCTTAGCAGATATTCATTAGAGTGCAGGCAAATGCTGTGCAAACCATACCATGAAGCCAAAGCAAGTGGCAGCTGGAGGCTTTTTAATTAAGATTTTTCTGACTGAATACTTTGTTTGCAGGGGATGTTGGGGTACAGGCATCACATAAGTACATCGATGTCCCTGTGTTTCCTTGTGTCTTTGAGTTATTTCAGGGTGGCATTAATTGGTGCTGATAAAAGATGTTATGTTTTAAAAGAATGTAATTTACACTCAAGGATATGGCAGATGACACCTTAAGCCAGTCCAAACTGCTGTTGTGTTGCTGCATCTCATTTGGATTAATACTTTCCTGTTTTGTTTTTTTTTTAAATAAAAAAGACAGGCAAATAATTGCCTGTATTCTGGCAGGATTAAAGTTTTCTAGGGTTGCACTGTACAACCTATAGCTCCATGTGAATTATACATTCAGGCATCTCTTATGTTAATATTTGGATTTATCCAGGTGAGTTTCTGTGTTCAGACAGGGATTTTCTCATGCTTTGGTGATAAAAGTTGTGTTTCCAGTGCTTTTGAGGAAGGAATTTGCTTGTGTATCTGCACAAGCTCCTGACCACAGCCTCAGGTGGTAATTTGCTGTCCTCCCACTCTTTGGGGGAGGTTGCATTTCCAGCCACTTGAAATGTTTTTGGGGTTTGAGGTGAGGAGGTGGGGGTTGTCCACGTGCTTTTGTTTGTTTGGAGATTACAACAGGAGCAATTTCTCTATAAACTGGAGTTTGTGCAAGCAGGCTTATGAGATTAATTATGGTATTAGAGGGAGTGAAATGGCACCTGTTGGATCCTGGTGGCAACATGCAAACCACAGGGCTTCTCCTCACCATCCTCATCCTCCTCATACACGAGTGCCTGGAGCTGGGAATGTATTTCCTGGTGATTGTTGGTAGCCTGTAAAACAGTGTGTGTGGTATGAGCAGGATTGACTTCCAGGTAGGGTGCCAGGTGGGTAAAGAATGCAGAGTTAATGTTTCATCTTGTGCCACTCAGTGGGGCAATTGTGTTTGAAGGAGTCTTGAGGTGCCACAGGTTTAGTCCCCCCAGCCAGCCCAAGGTGGATGCCACAAAGGCAAACAACTGTAGTGCTAATTACCCCTGGAGCACAGGATGGGATTACCTGGCTGCTCTGGTTTCACAGCTCCTGCTCCTCCTCAGATCAGATAGACACCCTTTGAATAGCCCTGCCTTGGCTTTTGGGTTTGCATTTCATCCCTGTGAGCTCCAAAGCCTGGGATGAAGCAGCAGCCCTGGAGTTGAGTGTTGGACTTCCTTGGGTCTCTGTGCTGCACCAGAGAGTGGCTGGGCTGAGTTATTTACTCCAAACAGAGCTGGCTGTGAGTAAAGTCCACGTGAAGACACACTGAGTGCCTTTACTAAAGCCATTTGGCCACCTCTTTCCTTGCAGAAAGTGAAAGAGCAGAGGGTAGAACCTGTTTTTTGGTGTTTGGGCAACGTGAGGACAGCTTGGTTCCGTGTGCTTGTGGCTTTGAGTTGAGTTCCACCTCACCCACCACAGTTGTGGGCCCTTCCAGATGCTCTCATACATATTTAATGATCCCTAATTGCTGCCAACTGAAATTTTCATGACTTAGATTTGTGCAGTTCATGCAGAAGAGAAGCTCTGAAAGATGCCTGTGTAGGCTTCGTGTTGAGACGTCAGAGTTAAGTCCAATTGCTGTATTTTTGTCAGAATTTATCTTTATGCCTTATAATTAATGCCCCAAAAGTGCTGTCCCACTGGTTTTTCCCTAGAAGCTCTTAGCATTGTCGTGCAGATGTGAGTTATTTTGACACCCTCTCATATAGTCAGGTTTTCATTTATTTGTGTTGGCTCCTGCACAGCAAAGGGCAAAGAGAAAAGTCTCTCTCAGGAAACAAATATTGGCAGGGAATGTGGAGGACTCGTTGTCTTTGAACTTGCTTTCACATTTCTTTTTCAAGCAAAACCAAACCCAAACCCCAAACAACAGCCTCCCTTTTTTTTTTCAGTTGGCATTTATTTAATTTGTGTGATAAACTTTTAAGTATTTTAAAATTGCTGTTTAAACATCTCAGTGTTACTGCTGCTTGTTTTTTGAGACCAAGAAAAGCGCAGGAAACCAACTGTGATTTCTTATTCAATGCAGCTCGAAGGCTCAGGCCACAGCATTCCAGTCCTAACCTTCAAGGGAATGTTAATCTCCTCAAAATCTACTGGCAATTTGAAATATAAAATTTCTCTCATCTGTCCTTTAGAGGAGATTATTTTGAGCTCTTGTATGTGGGGCCAATTTTGGCTTAGGAGCTCAGTGCGTGCACTTTAAACCTTTCACATTTTATTTTTCATCCTTCAGTTCCCTTCTCTAGCTCTTGTGAAACTCCACCAGAGCACTTGTGCTGGTTCCCTGGGACTGTGGAGAGCTGCATGGCCATCTCCAAGGGCTCCTGGGGTGGCACTGCTGCCCCAAACCTGGTACTGGCACCAGGAGGAATCTCTCACAGCTCTTATTTGACCTGTGTTGTCACACCAGGTTCAGATCTTTGTTTCCTTGGGGTTTAGGAACAAGTGGGGTTTGAAAGGGCTGAAAAACTCAACCTTCATAAACTAGTTTGAGGTCTAATGGGAAAATTTGTATAGAAATTAAAGCTGTTGATTAATTGGAAAGTGCTTTCTCTTAATTCATAGAATCCTAGAATGGTGTGGGTTGGAAGGGACCTTAAAGATCATCCCATTCCACCCCCTGCCATGGGCAGGGACACCTCCCACTAGCCCAGNTTTTAGGTATTAGAAGGCTGCCATCATCATATACTATATGAAAAAATAAAGTGTATAAAGAGGGAAAGATGGAAACATAAGCTGTAAGAGACTTTCCATGTTCCCTGGCTCTGGTACTAAAAGCCAGTAGTTCCAACCCCCAGTTTGAAAACATTGCAGACAGACTTATTTGCTGTACCATCTTTCATTTTATTATTGATTCAAAATGCCTTCTGAAATCTCTCTCTTAGGATCATTTTCTTTGGTTCTGAAATACAGTAACCTCGAAGCAGGGTGGGATTTTAGGCTGTAAAAAGGTGTTTTAGGCTGTAAAAAGGTGTTTGAGGCTGTAAAAGGTGGCAGTTCAGGTGAGGTTTTTGTGCCACCTGATGCCACCAAGTTTTATCCATGTTTTACTGGAGTGACTTGGGCACAACATTATCCAGCCTGAGCTGTCAGAAGTTGCATCTCACTATGAAAACAGCTCCTTTCCTGATCCATAAGCAAAGATGGAGATTTCCCAGGGCTGAAAACATCAGACATTTCCAAAACCCTTCTCTCCAGGAGTCACATCCCTTCCTTACCCCTGGTGCCTTTCCAAGCTGCACCTCTGCTGGTGTTTCCTAAGCCCTGTTTTCCCTGTGGAAAATCTCCTGGGGTGAGTTTATGATTACCAGCCTCGTGACTGCTGGGACAGAGGGAATGTAAACTCCCACTACCTGTTGTGGGGATGGACCTGTGCCTGCTGAACCCATTCCAGGTGGGGTTGGGCTGCTCCTGCCTTTGCTTTTGCAGCTCTTCCCTTCTCACTGTCTTTTCCCCCCTGTTTGAAACACACCAAATTCCTTAGGCTGGTGAAAAAAAACAAAAACAAAATTAAATGAATTATTTTTACACCACCCATAAGGCTTTTAGGAAAGGATTTACACCAGAACTGCATTGCCCCCATCTCAGGAAAGTCTTGGGGAGGAGTTGAAAACTCAATTTGAAATATAAAATTTGAAATTTTATAAAACTCGATTTGAAATATAAAAGGGGAAGGAGAGTGGCTTCCTTCAACCCCCACCTCCCAGTTTGAACCAGGGAAATAAAAACTCCTGCAAGAGGCTCTCTGTGAGCAGCCTGGACACACGACTTAACCATTATTCTTGCTCTCAGCCCAGCTTTGCTTCACACTTGTGTGAAATGTAAATGTGGCAAAGCGAGTCAGATCCGTGTTCCCCTTTTATTATGGATGTCACAGCTCTCCTACCCCAAAGCTGTGAAAGGGACTTTCATTCCCTGCAACAAACGCTTCTGGATGCTGAGAGTTCCAGGGGTAATTCTTCAAAGAGCAATTAGCTGATTAGTTTCTTGATTTGCTGAAGCAAATTGTGTTTGCTCCCTAATGACTGAAGGTAGGAGCAGGTTGGCAATAATAATGGGGGAGATTTTATTGTTTTTTGAGGTGCAGCATTTGGGATAAATCTCCAAAAGTTTGACAGTGACCTACTTCTGTCATCTTTTAGCTTCCAAATTTTGTGCTGCCTGAAAAAAAAAACCACCACTGTAGTAGAAAAAAATAATAATACCAGGCTTCAAAAAAAAAGTCCTCGCTACGGGATGAATTAATTGGGGTTTTTTTGGACGTGCATGGTTATCATCTTATCTTGGTGCATCCTAATTTTCCTTGTTGTTTGGGAGCAGGAGGTACACAGCTTACCTGGGAGACACTGAAACTAGTAAAAGTAAGGGTGGAGTCCTTGTGTGATCATATCCAAAAGAGCAGGCAGATCATTTGACTATAAGGCCAACCTGCTTAAGTGATTTTAAAAACTTAATGAGGTGGAAATTGTGGTGATACGAGTTTCAGTAGTGGCTGATACAAGATTCATCTCTCAGTGTTCCAAAAGGGTTAGAGAAAGCAGAAATCTGTCCAAGAATGGTTTCTAACAGAGCTGTAATTTGTAGAAAGTGTGTGTGGTGTGCTGTTAAACCAGGATTTAAAAGGAGAGTTGCCATGTGAGCCTTTGGCCAAGGTAAGTGGGATAAGAAGCCTTAAGGCTGTCTGGATGCATGACCCAGCTTAGAGGCTCAATATAACTGTTTCTTAGGGCTTTATTTCATGTGACCCCAGGGCCTGATGGAGCAGTTCAGCCCTGCTGGGACAAGGTCTCTGCCCTCTGGCCAGGTGTGCCCACTGTTCTCCTGAGCTTTCCACATCCACTTCCATGTTGGGTGGTTTCCTGCTATTGAGGTGACTTAGAGTGACTTGCAGAGGGATCTGCTGTGCAACAGGCACAGCAGGAAGGGCTGAGACCTCTGTGTTTGGTAAGAGCTGCTGGTTGGGCTCACCACATCTCCCCAGACTCTGCTGGCCCATCTGCAGCACCCCCATTCCAATGTGTGACAATGACAGTCAGACCAAGTGTGTTGCACAAGGCAAAACTGCCTTGGGATCATCCTTCCTTTTCCATTTGACTGAAGGAAGTCTCATACCCTGCCTTTGTGCTTCCTTAAGGGTATTTCACAAAGAATCCTGGTGGGACCAGGAGTTCACTGGGCAGTCATGGATGCAAAACCTGCCCTGGGTGTTCTCTCTCAAGAGATGGATTTGAAAAAACCTGACAGAGACCTTGGTGCTTGCNGAAAAAAAACAAAAACAAAATTAAATGAATTATTTTTACACCCCCCATAAGGCTTTTAGGAAAGGATTTACCCCAGAACTGCATTGCCCCCATCTCAGGAAAGTCTTGGGGAGGAGTTGAAAACTCAATTTGAAATATAAAATTTGAAATTTTATAAAACTCGATTTGAAATATAAAAGGGGAAGGAGAGTGGCTTCCTTCAACCCCCACCTCCCAGTTTGAACCAGGGAAATAAAAACTCCTGCAAGAGGCTCTCTGTGAGCAGCCTGGACACACGACTTAACCATTATTCTTGCTCTCAGCCCAGCTTTGCTTCACACTTGTGTGAAATGTAAATGTGGCAAAGCGAGTCAGATCCGTGTTCCCCTTTTATTATGGATGTCACAGCTCTCCTACCCCAAAGCTGTGAAAGGGACTTTCATTCCCTGCAACAAACGCTTCTGGATGCTGAGAGTTCCAGGGGTAATTCTTCAAAGAGCAATTAGCTGATTAGTTTCTTGATTTGCTGAAGCAAATTGTGTTTGCTCCCTAATGACTGAAGGTAGGAGCAGGTTGGCAATAATAATGGGGGAGATTTTATTGTTTTTTGAGGTGCAGCATTTGGGATAAATCTCCAAAAGTTTGACAGTGACCTACTTCTGTCATCTTTTAGCTTCCAAATTTTGTGCTGCCTGAAAAAAAAAACCACCACTGTNTTAGAGAAAGCAGAAATCTGTCCAAGAATGGTTTCTAACAGAGCTGTAATTTGTAGAAAGTGTGTGTGGTGTGCTGTTAAACCAGGATTTAAAAGGAGAGTTGCCATGTGAGCCTTTGGCCAAGGTAAGTGGGATAAGAAGCCTTAAGGCTGTCTGGATGCATGACCCAGCTTAGAGGCTCAATATAACTGTTTCTTAGGGCTTTATTTCATGTGACCCCAGGGCCTGATGGAGCAGTTCAGCCCTGCTGGGACAAGGTCTCTGCCCTCTGGCCAGGTGTGCCCACTGTTCTCCTGAGCTTTCCACATCCACTTCCATGTTGGGTGGTTTCCTGCTATTGAGGTGACTTAGAGTGACTTGCAGAGGGATCTGCTGTGCAACAGGCACAGCAGGAAGGGCTGAGACCTCTGTGTTTGGTAAGAGCTGCTGGTTGGGCTCACCACATCTCCCCAGACTCTGCTGGCCCATCTGCAGCACCCCCATTCCAATGTGTGACAATGACAGTCAGACCAAGTGTGTTGCACAAGGCAAAACTGCCTTGGGATCATCCTTCCTTTTCCATTTGACTGAAGGAAGTCTCATACCCTGCCTTTGTGCTTCCTTAAGGGTATTTCACAAAGAATCCTGGTGGGACCAGGAGTTCACTGGGCAGTCATGGATGCAAAACCTGCCCTGGGTGTTCTCTCTCAAGAGATGGATTTGAAAAAACCTGACAGAGACCTTGGTGCTTGCAGACAGCGTGTGCAGACCTCCTGCTTTGCATGGGGCAGGTAAAAACCTTCCTCAGGAGTTGGCAAAAGCAGGTCACTGCAACACAGAATGTTCATCACTAACCAGGCAGGCTGAGATAAAGTGCCCTCTCAGATATGGGACATACAGGGAGCGTGGTTTCATCTAAGCAAGCACGTATTGCATATTAATGATAGGGAAATTGGCTTTCAGGGTGTGGAGAGAAATTAAAATAAACACCAGCTCCTGGAACTCGTCTGGCTCTCCCTTCTGCAAAAGCACAGGGTAATAACAGAGGAGCAGTTTTGCTCAGCAGGATTTCAGTTCCATGTGACTGAGTAATCTCGAGCTCTGGCTTTCTTTGTCGAGTGTCAGGTAGCAAAAGGCTATAACATTGCTTTTCTCAAAATCCCAGTGGAGGAAACTCTCCCTCTTGTTGTGTTATTTCATAAAAGCAAGAAGATGCTGTGCAATGGTTAAAACGTGCCAGTCTTCGCCTGGGAGATTTGCAGTCTGAGTTTAGAAGGTGCTGTGAGGTGAAAGAGCAAGGACAGGTGACACAGAGGAGGAAAGAGCAGAGATGAAGGAGGATGAGGATTATAATTAACATGCTTAGACACGAGTGCCTGGTGGTGGTGAATCAGCTGAGGTGCTGAACCCTGCGTGGAGGTTGTTCAGCACTGCCCCTGTCACCCTAGCAGGGGGTGAGCAGTGGGAATCACCACTTGGATGGCATTTCCAGCATCCCTGTGGGGTGCAGGGACACAAGGCTGGGCTGTTTGGTGCCCAGACCTGCATGCTGGGTGGCTGTGTTTGTGTCATGTCTCACTGCATTTGTCACTGGGTGGATGCCTGGCACTGCTGGCAGTGTTATCTGACCCTTTTATTTGGCTTTCCCCGCCTCCACAGCCGAGAATTCTCATATACCCTCCAAATATCCTTATTTATTACTCCCAGCCCACATCCCCTCCCTGAGCATCCTTTGGAAGGGCTTCCCAGCTGAGTGGGAGCCCGTGGGGGGAAGGAGGAGCCCTTTTCTCCATGCCAGCCCCTAAATTCTCTCTGCTGGCCCTTGAATTTGTGAGAGCAGGTGCCCCAGGACTGCCAGCTGGCACCACACGCCGCACCATCCCAACAGTGGCCGGGAAAAATGTGCTGCAGATGGCAGGGGCAGCTTTTCCCTTGGAGCTCCCAGGCATTGAGGCAGCAATCAGAAGAGCTGTCAAAGTGCTGCCATGCCTAAATGGTTCTTTTTCCCCCCAGCAGAAATTTCATACTGCCCTTGTGTATGCTGATTGTCCTTCAGTGAGACCCAAGTGCTCTTTCTTGTCGTGAAAAGAGGGCTTGCTTTAAAGCTGGACAGGATCCATCCCATCAGAATATCCCTAGAAGTGGAATTTGGCAATAGTCCTGTTCCTATTCTCTGCCTGATGGGTGGCTGTCAGGCTGCATGAATAAATTTGGTGTCTGGAGGAAGTAATGGGGTATTTAATGCCAGTGCTTTAGGAGCAGCAACTTGACACTCTCTCATTTCTTTATAGAGCTTGATCTGCATACAAAATGTGTGGTGGATGTGGATGCAAACAAGGTTATTCTTCATCCTGTAAACACCAACCTCTCCAAAGGAGATGCCAGGTAAGATTGTTGAATTAGGAAAGTCAGGTTTCATAAATTAAATGTGAGCCTACCAACTGGGCAATGCAGGCCTTGATAGAAGGCTTTCACTTTAAAAACTAATATATATTCTTTCTGCAGAGGAATTGCCATCATCCATAAAATAAGGCTGGGTTTGCCGTGCTGGGAAGTTGCTTTGAAAACCTTTTGCTTTCTGCATTTGCTTCCTGCTCTTACCAATGTGTTACTGGTTAATGGGTCCATGAACTGTTTCACCTTTTTTTTTACCTCGTGTGCTGTTCTGAAACAGGAGAAACTCCTTCAATCTGCCAGAAAATTCGAGCGAGGCAGAGTTTGTCATTTCGGGATGAAATGAATTTGCACAGTTATTTTCTCCCAAGGAGGGCAATGGAATGTACTGGGAGAGGTTTAACCCTCCAAGTTTCTTGGCAGAAATCCTTGGAAATGAAGGTGGTTGAGGGTAGGGACCAGTTTGTATCAGTAGTGGCATTAACCCATTAAATTACTGTGAAACTGAAAAGTCATGTAATAATTGATAGAGTTAAGGTTGTGCCTGTTTAATTCATGGCTCGATGCAAGGGGAGGAAATGAAAAAAATTTGTGCATGAAACAAAATAACAGGGGTGGAGGAAAAGGCAAAACCTGTTACTAGGTATCTACAATCATCTGTTTTCTGGGGAAAAAAAGAAAGAGGTCTTAAGGGTAACAGAAAAGAGAAAAAAAAACCCAGTTAAACACCTAGAAGAGCTTTGTTGGAATTTTCATCATCAGTGGCCAGCAGAAGTATGTTCATTAACTGATCCCTGATAATTTAAGGTTCCCAAGCCCAAGTGGTAGGAAATGGAAAAGCAAAGAGATCATCAGGTGCAATATTTACTTTCTGTTGTCGTTAGCTGAGAGATTTATTACAGACAGTGGGGTCTGGAGCTTTAATAAGTTACTTAAAATCAAACAGGCTGTGTGTGTGGGGGTGTTCTTGTTTGTCTCAGCATCCACCTCCTCCAGAAACACGTGCATTGTTCAGCTGCCAAAACCCTGCCTTGATTTGAGCCTTTGAAACAGCCTGAAAATGGCAGGAAATTGAAGATTCTCAGAAGCCACAGCTGGATTAAAAATGTTACTCACAGTTCCTCTAAAACAACCAGTCAAATTCATGGCTGAGGCTCCCTAATATGTGTTTAAAAGGGTTCAGAGGGCAAAGCCCTGATGCAAATCGTGCCCCTTTGGCAGGGGAGGGATGGGTTGGCAATGGCCTTGAGGTCCTGGGCAAGGTGGGGAGCTCAGTGGGACAATCCAGGCTGGGCCAGCAAAGAATGCTTCATTTGCATCCTCACAAACAGCCCTGCTAATCTGAGCAGGAAGCAGAGGAAATGTAGATGGGCTGATTTAATAGAGGCCCAGGAGCTGCACTCAAGGTTTGCCTGCAAACAGTGAGCCAGCACATCCCAAAAATCCATATAATCTCAGGGATGGGGAGGGTTTGGAATAGAATCCCACCCTTGTCATTCCCTTGGGAAGCTGCTGCTGAAATGGTTTGGGTTCCTGCAGCTCCAGCAGAGGAGGGTGGAATGTCATTTCCTAAGGAAAAGGTTTGTCTGAGTGACTGCTTTGCTGAGTTTTGGGGTTAATTCACGCCCAGGTTGTGCTTCCCTCTCTGAATTCACCACCAGCTTTACCCTGGGTTGCAGAATCCCCCCTGATTTCAGACTTTTCTGGGCTCTGGAGCGAGCTGGAGGAGCTCTGGCAAGCACAGAAAACCAAATAATTCTGTAAATACACCACTGAGGGGCAAGTTTGAGAACCTGGAGAGTTTTCCTGCGTTTCAAGGTCCGTTCAGGAGCTGGGAAGGGAATTTTAGGAACAGAACTCTGGGCTGTCACATCCCCCCTCGTCGTGACTCAGCCTTGCTCTGGCAGGGAGGGACATTTGGAAAAACAACCCATGACTTTTGGAAATATGTGTTATTTTCCCATTTCCATCCTGTGTGGGAGATGGGGAGATGTAAATAAATATCCCAGTTTGAGGTGTGTGGGGCCTGAGGATTTGAGGTAGCCAATTGTGTCACTGTAATTGCCACTGAAATGTTTTCAGGTCTCCGGAAAAGCATCTCCACCATTTCAAATTGAGCATTAAAAACTGAGGAATGGTTTGAAAATCCAAACGGATGGATCTCATTTTCTCCCCCTTCCACAAACTGGACACATTTCTCTAGGGACTTGAGGNTCCATCCACAAACTGGATATATTATTTACACATTTCTCTAGGGACTTGAGGGTTAATAAGTACATAGCAAACACTTGCTCTTAAAAAAAAGAAGTCTTTTTTTCATATGGCTTCAAAAATCTGGGCTCCTCCTGTTATTCCTTAACCAAGAAATGACCTTTCCTGAGCCAGAGCAAGGCAAGCAGTGGTTTTATTGAGCAATCCTTGCTGGGGTTGTCCAGGTTTCAGTAACCTGATCACATCCTTCAAAAGATCAATTTTAAAATCTATGGGTGACCTCCAGGCTTTGCCACCAACCTGGGGCTCAGTGGTGGTTTATGGTGTGAAAATTAAAATTACACTGAGTGTTCTTGAGCCTCTTTCACAGAATTATTTGCACCAGAGCTCAGACTTTTGTCCCAGTTTTCATCAGATGACCCCTGTAAATCAAAATCTCCCCTCCTGAGGATGTGGGAACCTCCAGGGATCCTCTGGGGATGGGGAATGATATCAGTAGCCTGCCTTGTCCCCTCCTTTGTTTGCCTGCCTTGGCTGGGTGTTCTCTGCTCTGCCCGTTGCAAAGGTCAAGGCTGGAGTTGCTTTATCTACTCAGGGTTTACTCAGTGCTGCCAGGATTACTCACACCATTCCCACTCCGTGCCTGGGGCTTGCAGGAGGGTGTGAACTCCTCTTGGTTGAAGGGAGCAACAATTGGAATGCTTATAGGAATTAATTATTTTGGAAATCCTCCAAACAGGTTCCTTTATAGCCTTTTTTTTTTTTTTTTAAGCTATCCATTTCCTTGTGCTGTAATTTTACATTTCCCAACCAAAACCTACTAAAAAGACTTGATTTTTTTTTAATTTTTGCCAGGTCAGACAAATGAGTTTTATTCTATGTTGCAGGCATAACCCTAAACGTGTGAGTGGTGTGAGCTCAGAGATGAGCTGTGTGTTAGTCTGGCCCTGTGAATCAGCTGTGATATTTATTTATAAAGCAAAGCATTCATTAATTGTGCCCAACAAACCCCCTCTGAGCTTTCATAGGAAGGCAAAAATGCTTAAAAATGAAAGAAATGCTGACTCCACTGTACTTTTGTTGCAGCTTGGGGTTCCTGCCTGCTTGTTTTGCAGGACAGACCTTGCAAAGAGTGGCCCAGGGTAAAAAACTTGTGCAAGGAGGGAGGGAGTGCAGCTAAATGAAGCTGACAAGTGTGTTAAAGCAGGCTGGGGTTTCCCTTTCAGCTATTGTAATGGCTTTATAATTACAGCTTTGTGGGAGGTAATTCAATAATTGGGGATATTTTTCCAGATTTGCTTTTCAGGTGTCTGTTTCTGCATTTAAAGCCTTCGTATGGCCACGCAGGCAGCTTTATTTGCTGGTGGAGTCGTGATGTTTAATGTCAGTTTGGTTGTTTTTAAGGAGCTCTGGAAATGGAGAAGGGGTGGGTTGTTACCTTAGGCTTGAGGGGTTTTGTAGCCTTGGTAATTCCTGCTTTGATGAGCAACTGGATGAAGCCCAAGTATATTTTACTCAAAAAGGAATATTTTGGTAGAATTCTTCTGCCATTCCCATTTTCTTTCCAAGTCAAATGAGAGCCCTGGAGAAGATTGTGGGGAGATGGGACTTGGAGCAAGGTGGAAGGTGTCCCTTCCCATGGCAGGGGGCTGGAATGGGATGAGCTTTAAATTTAAAGTCCCTTCCCACTCAAAGCATTCCAAGATTTAAGTAGGTAATAAATTGCTGATTTTAGGTGAGTGATGGACTCGAGGCAGTGGTTGGGTTGGAATGAATGTGTTAAAACTTCCCAGAGTTTGTCTTTGGACTGAAGTTTTTTTTCCTTTGATAAAGAACCTTTTAAAGAAGAAATGAAGGTTAGGACCAATTCAGGCAGAACTCTGGCAAAGATTTGGGTGTTTAAAAAAAATTGTCCCAGAAAACAAATGTTGGAGTCTCAAGGACTAAGCGAGGTCTGTTCACTTGTTTGGGAGGGTTGAGTGTGAATGGTAACAAACCCATGGCACTTGAAATTTTAAACCAAATAGACTGGTTCCTAAAAAGCAGAGTGGGGTGTTCTTGGCTCCCTGCTCTCCCTTAGCCAGGAATGTCGTGGTGTGGAGGCAGGAACACGTGGAGAGGAGGGATAAGCTCCTACTTACACAAGGTGAAGGTGCCTTTCACCTCCCTGGGACTCCTCAGGGCTCAAAGACTCCCCCCAAAGCTGCCCAAAAGCTGAAAATAAGTCCTGACTTCTCAGGTCTGGCTGTGGGGAGTGTTCCAGACCTCGTGCTCCCTGGAAAATAATGGGAAATGCTCATTGTAGGGGTGTGCAAGGTGGTAAAATGGCACAGAAATTGGTGTTCTTCTGCCCAAATCCTGAGTGTGTTGGTGAAGTGAAAAGCTTGCAGTGATTCTAAATAAACAATATCTCTTTTTGACGTGGCAAAGTGTAACTATCCCATGTTTTAGTGGACTGTACAAGGGTGGCAAAAATCTCAGTTAAAGGAAATCTTGGCAACAGCTGAAAACAAATCTCAGTTAAAGGGAGTCTTGGCAAGAGTTGCAAACGTGGTGACCCTGTTTATCTGTGTGACAGTATCTTACATTTTTTGCACAATTCATCAGTTCTCGTGTATTCCAGAACTGCATGCAGAGGGTCAGGGTGCCTAGAGAGGAAACAGGGACATGGTTATAGAGGGGTTATTGTATATGTAGATACAGCTGAACTGGAAAAGGAGAAAGCAGGAAGGCTTTGACTTTTAAAATATGATTGCAGGAGCAGGTAGAGGTTCACCCTTCAGTTCTCCCCCAGGAAAGAATGAGCATCCTCAGACAATGAGGCAGCTCCACCAAGGCAGTGCTTATATATGGAATTAACCTGCAGAAATCCACGCCCCAGGAAAGCAGCAAGAGGCAATTCCTGGTGTACAGTCGTGCAAAAATCCCCACATTTTCATGAAAATGCCCACTTGGAGAGCTCTGTGTGTGTGTCCCCTGCTGCCCCTGCACTTTGCTGAGCAGGATCAGCTGCAGGACTCAGCCACACATGGGATATTGAGCTCCCTGCACCATTTGCAGGCTGTGCCACGGCTGCTTTGGGACAGCAGAGCAAGGCAAAGGAGGAAATATTATTGCAAGCCAAAGGAAGAAATATTATTGCCTTTGGAATTGGCTCTCCTGGCCCTGTGTTAATTCCTGCTGGGTTGCAGTGCTTGGGATGGGAACAGTTCAGGTTAGGATGGGACTGGGTGGGAAGGACAGGCTGTGTTGCCCCTCCTTGGATGAAGAGGGAACAGCTGACACCCAAAACTCTGGGAATGAAATCCCTGGGTTAGATGTTATTTCAGCATTGTCTCCCAGGGAATGGGTTGGTGCCACGTTCCATCAGAGCTGCCAGCCAGAAGAAAGGGAAGTGTGCCCCTCTGGACATCCAGATTGGTGTTTTGGGAAGAGGAAGGTCATATTGGCACAAACAGCACCATGGGATGTTCCTGCACAGCCCTTTTGCATCTCTGTCTATGACTCTCTCTTCAAGGACGAGCTTGTTCTGTAGGATTAGAGCTGGTTCTGAGGAGCCCCCTCAAGCAGGGATTGCTGGGCTTTTTTTTGCTCAGGTGAGATTTCAAATACAGGAATTTAAGTGTGTGAATTATGGTAAAAGCATTGCTTTTTCAGTCTGTTATCAGAGTTTATTTCTAAGGAAGTTGTATTAAACCTTTATTATGGAATGTACTCCATAAACTTGTGCCAGGGGACGTTTAGGTTGGATATTGGGAATGTTTTTTTTCCCTGGAAGGGTTGTCCATCCCTGGCAGAGCTGGTGGAGTCCCCATCCCTGGAGGGATTTAAAAGGTCATCTGTTTGTCCTGGTGGGATCTGAAATCAGGGAGGAGTTGGGACAAACCAAGGATGGAGCTGATGTCCCAGGGGCAGCAGGATGAGCACCCAGGGCTCTGTTACTCTGAGCTTTGGTTGCTTGACAAGGGAGGAATTAATTTGCTCAAGGGGGTGAATGCTTGCTGTGTAAAATCCTTATCTTGTGTCAAGTGGAGACATGGGGAGTTCTGCCAGGAGAGAAGGAAGGGGGTTGAAGCACTTCCAAGCTGTGCTTTGGAGACCTGTGTTTGCTACAGCTCATGTGCTTTGAGCTGAGAAAAAGGGGAAATGCAAGCTAGAAACCCTCCACTAATTTTTGTGGTGGGCAAAAATTAAACTCCACTTTAAACCGTGCTTAAAAAAGCCCTCTTGTGCATTGCTCAAGGAAAGAAATGGTGAGACCTGTGTTCAACAATTTCTGTTGTAGCTGATTCTCTTCCCATTATCTGGGTCACACCTCTTTAATTCTACCTTTTTCATGGCAAACACAGTCACAGCTAATTAGGATTATCTGTTATTTATAAGCTCTGTGCCCACGTGGCAAGGGAAAAGTGCTTTTAACATGAGCCATATCCCCTTGAAATGAGAACTGAGTGGCTACATCTTCAGTAGGAACCATCCTTGGCCCTCTCTGACTCCTTGGCTGAGCATCAAAGAAGCATTTTTGATCTCCTTGCTGCTTTGGCCAAGTGGTTCCTGGCCTGCTGCATTTGAGGGAGAGAGCAAAGAGATGAAGAATTAATTTGGTTCCCATGCCATGTGATCTCGAGGACACCCTTCAGCATGGGCTGTATTGATTGCTGACCTCTGGCACTTCTTAAAACCCCAAAATGTTTGTGAAGTACCTTAATTCTCCCCCAAATGGAAGGCTTTTAGTAGGCTCTGTGCCCTTAGCATTGCTGACCTGCTTGCAGACAGCATTTGGAGCCTGGTGGGGATGGGTGCTGAGCAGGAAAGCTCCTCTGGAGCTGCCAAAGGCTTTTCACTGGGACTCACCTGAGGATTGCACTTCTGCTGCAAACACAAAGTCATCTGGAGTCCCTTCCCACCCCTAAGTGGCATCAGCAGTGGGGGACAGTTCCCAGGGTTGGGTTGTCTTCTCTAAAAACCCCAAAAAACCCCACAAAACAAACCCCAAACCCTCTTGGGGGCTGTTGAAGACATTGCAATGCACACATTTAGCATTGGAGTGGAATTTATTTAACTCTTGACAGCAGTTTTGGGAGAGCTGTCAGCACTTTTGGGTTTCAAGCAGACCTGTCTGGAGCTCCCAATATGAGGGTATGGAAGCTTCAAGGGAACTGGGATGTGTTGATTGGTTTCTTGATGTGTGGATTGGTTTCCTGACTTGTTAAACCCAAGAGCTAAATCAGACAAATACGTTGGCTTTAAGAGGAGTCTGTAGAAATTTGGCTCAGGGTCAGGCTTTTCCTGGGCTTGGCTTTCAGTGGAATTAAGATTTGACTCAGTGGTTTCCACTTCAGCCCCATGGCTTTTTCAGCTTTGCTGCAATGTGGGTTTCTCTCTCAGGAAAATAATTTAGAAAGGCACGGGATTTGATTTGATTGTGGTAATTGTTTGAAATGGTGGAAATCAAGTGAAAACTCTGAATGTATGAAAACAAGGAAGGTTTTACACCAATAAATTACCCCGTGCTGCTCTGAGAGCATGAAGTGAGGAGAGGCAGTGAAAGCTGGCCTTTAAGTTGGAAATATTTATTCCTTTTCTGTGTTGACCTAATATGTTAAGACTTAAAGTCATTAGTGTGTATTTAATTATATCAAATCAAGAAAGATAGGGGACTGACCTCATGGCCATAAACCGTGGGGAGAAGCACACAAGGATGGGGGGGAAATACTCTGAGCTGGAAGGATTTCTGTGACATTATTTCACCTTAATTTCCAGCTCTGGAACAATAATGCTTCCTGAGGTCAGGCTATAAAAGGGATTTGGCTGTCAGAATGGTGCTGAATAATTCTGCTGCAGGCTGATGGGTTGTTGCAGTGCCTGGAGCTGGGGGGGTTTCTGTGCAGCTTTTAAAACCTCAGCACTGGGAGGTGTTGGGAGGGCCAGGGAGTACCTGGCACCTTCAGCCCAGTAAGTTCATAGCACTTCTAAGACCACAATTAAAATTTATACCTATCGCTGTTTTTATGCCCACTGACCCTGTTTTGAGGGTATTTGAGGTTAAACTCCAAAATCTTGATCTCAGACAAATATCATTATGAGAACATGACAAGATAGGAGAGGGTGTTTCTTGCCATCCAGTTGATTGGGAATCACCAAAATAACTTTGGTAATAAGCAGAATAACCAGACAATTCTACTGCTCCTTGCTGCAGTCCTTTGGATGGTGTAGGTGCTCCCCTCAAGCTAATTTGAAACAAGATAATCTGAATGTTCAGGGTTGAGCATCTGTGGCAGGACATGATTTGATGCCCTCCTGAGGAGGTGGGGAAATGGCTCATGGTGTTATCAGTGACTTTATGGTCAGATAGAATACAGAGGTAGATAATATCACATGCAGAAGGCACAGGTAGATGATATCACATACAGTCTTCTCATTTCCTCAGGCTTTGGAAATGGAGCATAAAAACTGGCAGTGTTTGTTTTCTAAATTATTTATGGGTTTATTATGAACAGCCAAGTAAAGGAGAAAGCTTGTGCCTCTTGGTGTCTTGCATTAGTTGCCCTGAGGAGCTTAGAACAAGCTTTGGAGTTATTTGAGTGCATCAGTTTGAGGTGATTTGTCTTTTTTTTGGTGTTGATTTTGGGATGGCACCGTTGCACTTGGAGCTCCCTTACATTTAAGGGGGTTATTCTGATTCTGCCACCAGCTCTGTAAGGTCTCAAATCAAACCACTGAATGCAGAACAACTTATTTCTGTGTGTCTTTGCTACAGTGAGAACATTGAAACTGTTGATGCACCTCAAGATTTGCTTCAATATTTGCTATTCTTTTCCCTATTTGAATTTCAGTAAGTGGGGAAAACCACACTAGGTCTGTTTGTTGTGAACAATCAGCATCTTGGGGGTATTCTTTTTGGTTTGTTTGCCATGTTTTCCCTTCCTTCTGCCTTGGAATGTCTGTCCTTCCTGGAAAGCAGCTCTGGAAGTGTGGCTGTTTATGGTCCTCACCTAAAAGGAGCATTAAATCTTTGTGTTGAAGGTGCTGCAGTTTTAGAAGTGCCAAAGTACCCAACTGTTCTCCCCTGGGTGTGATTTGCATTAAAATAACTCCTGTCTTTCTCCCTTCCTTTGGTGTGGAGCAGAAATCAAGGCTGAGGATATAAATTTGGCTTCCAGTGCTCTGGGAGGATGTGAAATAAAATAACATTTTAATTAGTGCCTTAAAGTTCATGGCATAAGTTTTGATAAGCACAGACCATCCTAAAAAGCTGCAAAGCCTCATGATTGGGTCAGGGCTCCTTTGGGGAGAGGAGCAATCAGGTTAAAGAGTGATTTTTTGGCTAAATGAGTGTGAAGGAAGAGAGTTGGATTTGGAAGGCATCAGGAGAGGACACATGGACTTCACCAAGAGCAGTGGGTTTAGGGTTTGCCTCAACTCTACCATGTGCTGCTTATCTGACTGTGGGACAGTCACTGCAGATTCCTCTCTTCCATTTGGAGCTTCTAAAATAAACCTAGCATTTTTGCCATTTTTTTGGTTGATATCTGGTCCAAGAGGCATTTTATTATGTGGGAGGATGGCTTTTTATGGTGTGAGTCTGGTGGTTTTTGGCTTGTTCTTTGTTGTTGTCTTGGGGGTTTTTGTGTTTGGGGTTTTTTTGGTCTCTTTTTCTTTTTTTTTTCAGCAAGAAGCTTCCTGTGCTGGTGTATAATTAATGAGGTCACATCACTCAGTGGGCCCACAACTCAGGGCCTCTACATTGTGCTGGTGACGTGAGGAAACCCTATATCTTAATGTGCATTGTCTGAGCTTCTCAGGCTGCTCCACTTTAGGTGCATTTTCAGCCTTTTGGAAAGCACAGCCCCATTTTCCTCCTTTCTCCTCGGGGTCTGGGGGTTCCTGCCAGCATTTTGTTCTGTCTTTCAGTAGCTGCAGCCTCGCTGAGCTGCTCAGATAAATGAACTGAAGGGCCAGGATATCCACCCGGCTTTATCTGAGCAGGGGCAAGAACTTCCAACTCTCCTAATTTTTTAGAGCATCACTTGGGTTTATGATCTGAGCTGCTCATGTTTATGATCTGGATTTGATTTGCACTCCGTGACAAATGTAATTACCCTAAAAATATTAGGTGATATAAGTAACTCTGATCAAACTTTGACTCTGCTCAACAGGGATGGATGGGATGCTGGGAAGAGATTCTTTGCTGTGAAGGTGATGAAGGGCTGGGATGGAATTCCCAGAGAAGCTGTGGCTGTCCCATCCCTGGAAGTGTCCCAGACCAGGCTGGAACAACCTGGGATGATGGAAGGTGTCCCTGCCTATGACAGGAGGTGGAACAGGATGAGCTTTGAGGTCCCTTCCAACCCAAACCATTCTGAGACACTGTGGCAGTGACATTATCCTGTGTTTTATTCTGCTCTCCACTCTTTTCCTGGAATGAAGACTCTTCTCCCTTCTCCTCTGAGCTCTTTGGGTGGGGTTTGTCACCAGGCAGCTTTTCATGTGACAGCCCACATATATTTCTGGTTTCTTCCCCAAAATGCCCCTCGAGATAATGACTTTACAGCCGTGGTGCCACAGGAAGGGAGAATTACAACGTGCTGAGCAGCGGCAGAAACACTCGAGAGGTGTGAGAGGGGGGGGCAAAAAAAAGTCAAAAAGACAAAGAAAAAGCACAGTGCAGGTTTTGTGGCAGAGAAGAGAGAAACAGAGATGGTTCTGGGAGGAAGCACTTCTGTGGTTGTTTTACTCCTCTGCTGAAACCACACATGTGCCAGCTGGGGCTGCAAGCATCTCATTGCTGCCTAGATGTTATCTCAGTGCCTGCTCTGCACACCCCAAACACTTTGGGCAGTAACTTTGGGCTAAAACCTTCCCCCCCTGCCCCACTCCAGCTTTCTGAAGTTTTCACAGGTTGTTGTCATCTCTTCCTGTCACCCCTGAGACATCTCTCTTTGCTGCTGCTCAGGGGGGGATGGAATTGCAGGAACAGTTCTGGTGTTCCCAGTGCAGGAGTTGGGTGAGATGAGGAGAACCATGGCAGGTTCACAGGGACACAGGGTAAGCTCAGTTGGGCATGATGGTTCTCCATGGCTCAGTCTCTGGTGACAATAAACAGTCTCATAGTTAAGGAGTGAGGGGTTTTACATGTGAAGGTGCAAATGGTAGAGCTCTCTGGTAGTATGGGATGGGTATCCTGGTGATTGCTGTCAGCCTTTTGAATCCCAGAATGGTCTGGGTTGGGAGNTGTCCCTCCATCCCTTGTCCCCAGTCCCTCTCCAGCTCTCCTGGAGCCCCTTTAGGCTCTGCAAGGGGCTCTCAGCTCTCCCTGGATCCTTCCCTTCTCCAGGTGAGCCCCCCCAGCTCTCCCAGCCTGGTTCCAGAGCAGAGGGGCTCCAGCCCTGCAGCATCTCCAGGGCCTCCTCTGGACTCTCTCCAGCAGCTCCAGGTCCTTGTGCTGTTGTTCCCAGGGCTGGGGGCAGCTCTGCAGGTGGGGTCTCACCTGAGGGGGCAGAGGGGCAGAATCCCCCCGTCCCCTGCTGGTCCCACCTCTTTGGATGCAGCCCTGGATACAGTTGGCTCTCTGGGCCAACACTGCTTTGTAATCAAACCATTTCCTCATCCATTTATTTTCCTCATCTTCCAGTCCCTGTCCAGGTTTCTTAGGTGACACTTTCCCAGGAGGTGTTGCTGAGGTTCTGCACACTCAGCACAGGCTGTTTCACTGAGCAGGGAGATCAGGTGGGTGCCTTCAGGTTGGAGATGTGAGAGGGACTTAAGTCCTGGAATATTTTGGAATTGCTGCTGTATCCATGGCAGTGATGTGGAGTCAGACTGGTTGGGACTGGAAGCCTCACTCAGAGTCTCCCAGGATTCCTTCCAGATGTTTCTTTAATCCAGATGTTTCTTTACTATCTCCAGAGGTCATTTATGTAGCTCTCTGTGCATTAATAAACCCCAAATTTTTGGTGTCCTGACTCCCAGGGGTGCCCTTTGGAATCCACCTGCCTTGCTGGAACGTGGGAACTGAGGTGGCAGAACTCAGTGCAGATACCACTGGCAGGGTATAATTGTGTCCATAATTAATATGTTTTGAAAGGTTCATTTTCCAGGCAGCAGTTAATTGTGGCTTCATTTGTGAGAGGTTATTGGCTACAAGTGTGTACCTTTTGGGAAATTAGATTCAGCACAACATCCATCCAGAAACTATAGAAATGAAGCACAATTATCTAATGTTCACCTTGAATAAATTCTTTTCTAAATGAAAACTTAGTTGAAGTGAAACCCAGAGAAATTCCACCCCAAGCAGTGCCAAGGGTTTCTTGTGGTTTAGCTGTTGGCTGCTTTGGCTTCTGGGGGACACAAGCTTTGAAGGATGTCCTTTGTCCTAAAAAAATCAGGGATTTTTAAATTATTCTTGCATTTCTTCAGTTATTTGTCCTTTGGGGAAGATCTTGCCTGAGTTTTGGGGCAATTCTGGGAGGGTCTTCAGCACATCAGTGGTTATAACCTTTACCAAAATTTGCCAGACACGCTCCAGGTTACCCTGGATTTTGAAACCACATTTTTCCTTACATTTTGCACATTAACTACTCCTTGGATCCTTGAGATTTGACAGTGGCAGATGTTGGGAAAATGGGGTTTGAGTGATCTACTTATGGGTCCTGCATAGGTAACAAATACATCACCCCACATGGTGGATTGAAACAGCTTCTCTTGTATGAACAGCCAATCCAGAGATGATTTATGCAGGATTTTACACTTTGTGATATATTCTGGGTTTTAGTGGATGAATTCCATCCTAAATAAATCACAGTGTTCCCTACAATCTTTGTTTCTCATGAAACCCAGAGACATAAATGCCTTAGGTCTTTATGCTGAGGATTGGGTGCTTGCAAAGGGAAATCCACACCTCCAAAAGCTTCTCCTACAAAAATTCCATAAGGAAAAATGTTGGCTAAGAGAAGGCATAAACTGAAAGGTGAGTGTTGAGGTGCCTTATCCTTGCAAAGGGAAATCCACACCTCCAAAAGCTTGTCCTACAAAAATTCCATAAGGAAAAATGTTGGCTAAGAGAAGGCATAAACTGAAAGGTGAGTGTTGAGGTGCCTTATCCTTGCTGCAGATTTTGGCTGATACCATTCCAAAGACTTCACTGGCACTAACAAGTTCTGAAGCTGTTGCCAAGTTGCATGAAAGTCGTTAAGCCTTGTTTATTGTCAGGATTAATGCTCAGAAAGAGCTCCATTCCTTAGGGAAGAGGATTGAAATGCATCCTTGCAGAAAAATGAAGTTCATTTTTATCACAGAGGAAAGTAACTCGACAACTTACTCTGGCCTGGCATCTTCAGGCCAACAAGAAACTAATTACAGCAGAATTGTGGTTTCTCCTGCTGCTGTCCCATCTGGATGCAGTGGTTTATAAAATATTACAGAAATGGGTGAAATGGCCATAAATTACAAGTTTTGGCTGTTTTGCAAATGGTTGTGCTTGGAATTACGACTGGAGTTTCAGAGCAAGTTTTTAACCTGCATTTGCACTGGGCTATAATGAAATACAAGGAGTTCATATTCATGAAAATCTGCTCAAAAAGGAGGAAAAAAGCCTTAAGCTGAAACAGTTACTGAATTTTGAATTGTGACTTGAAGGGTGTCATTTGAAGACCTTTTAAAACCTATTTATAAACCAGATCCTCTTCGAATCCAGTCCCAAAGGCAGTTTGGCAAATGAGTACTAATGGCAGGAGCACAGTGCAAGATCCCTGTTCTGCCTTAAAAGGAGATCTTGAGTTTATTATTTGAATTCCAAGTTGTTGGAGCCTGTTCTTATGGGAGCCAGTGATGCTTTAGGGAATCTTTTTCTGAATATATTCAAATTATGGTTTATCCTATAAGGCTCCTTTGTGCCTTTTCTCTATTAATGCTGAATAATGTAAGAAAAAATCCTACCAATGGTACATCTGAATTCCTCTGGATCCTAAACCTTCCTCTTTGAGGTTTTTGGAGTGGCAGATGGGAAGGGACCCCAAAATGGCCTTGAAAAGTCCCTTTAGAGTGACCTTGTGCTGTTGCTGTGCTGTTGTCACTGCCCAGGAAGAGCCCAGTGCTTTAAAAGCAGACCTGTCCAAACACACAATTATCCATTGCTCCATAGTTTGTAGAGATGGAGGACCTGGAGTCATCACAAACCATAAAGAAAAACCCATTGTAAGTGGTTTCTGGACTTAGAAGTTGGAGGCTTTTTCAGGAAGTGCCTCTTTTTTCCCCTTCCCAGCCCTCTCCTTTCCCTTTCATCCCAGGGATGTGATGTGCAAACGTGGATAAGCAAACTGAGCTTGATCAGGATGGAATATATTGAATTATGGGATGGTTTGGGCTGGAAGGGACCTTAAAGCTCATCCCATTCCACCCCCTGCCATGGGCAGGGGCACCTCCCACTAGCCCAGGTTGCTCCAAGCCCCATCCAGCCTGGCCTTGGACACTTCCAGGGATGGATCCAGGGGCAGCCACAGCTTCTCTGGGCACCCTGTGCTGGTGTTTCTCCAATTTTGGAGGATTTTGGGGAGCACAGTTCTTGCCTGGTAGATCAGGTGGATGCCAAGGGGGCTGAGCTGGATGAATTACTGATTTGGGGTAGTTTTAACCCAAACTGGTGCATTCTTAGCCCTGTGCTGAGTCTGAGCAACACCTTTCCACCCATGAGCTGCTGAAAGCAAGGTCCTTATTTAAGTCCCAAACTTGAGCACCTCCCAGGAGGTATCAGAAACCAGCATCTTCTGCCCTTTTGGGGGAATATCCCTTTTTGGCAGCTTGGTGTTGCTGCCCCCGTGACCAGAGATGCTCTCAATGTTTTATTAGTTTTGAAGTCTCACACAGCTCTGGGTTACTTCACCAGGAACTCGAAGTATTGGGTGGAATCAGTGGGCAGAAGCTTTGTCTGCTGCTGGCAGTTCTCCCCAAAGCTGTAAAATAGCTGCAAGTCCTTTTATTTTATTTATTTTAACCCACTCAGAAGGTTTACTTTGCCATTTATCACTTGAAACAATCCAGCCCCAGAGAACTTCAAAGTGCCAGGCAGAGCAAGTTCCCTCCTGCAAACCCTCACTTTCCATGGCTTGAATTCTTTGGTTTAAAAGCATCTTCATGAAGAGCCACCTTTTAATGCTGTGCCCGGTGTGGATGATCCTCTGGGGGGAACTAATCTTCCCACATCCTTGAAATGTTGGACTTTTGTTGATTTTTTGTTTTTAAATGTTTTTCCATGCTATAACTTTTTTATTCCTGGTAATTACCCCTTGCACACAGATCCAACAATGCTTATTCAATATGTTTGTCTCATGAATCACTGCTCCAAAGCAGTTTATTCTGTTCCATCAGGTTTTTAATGAGCAGTGGCTGAGGATCAGAAGATTTTTGATCCTCCAGGAGCGAAGGATGCACTGCTGGAGACTCCTGTGGTCTCACAGGAGCTGCTGCTCTGACATTNCCACCTTTTAATGCTGTGCCCGGTGTGGATGATCCTCTGGGGGGAACTAATCTTCCCACATCCTTGAAATGTTGGACTTCTGTTGATTTTTTGTTTTTAAATGTTTTTCCATGCTATAACTTTTTTATTCCTGGTAATTACCCCTTGCACACAGAACCAACAACGCTTGTATAACATGTTTGTCTCATGAATTGCTGCTCCAAAGTAGTTTATTCTGTTCCATCAGGTTTTTAATGAGCAGTGGCTGAGGATCAGAAGATTTTTGATCCTCCAGGAGCGAAGGATGCACTGCTGGAGACTCCTGTGGTCTCACAGGAGCTGCTGCTCTGACATTGCTCCCTTAATTCTGAGTCCTACAAGGTAAATAGAGTTGCTTGAAGTGACAGAGCCATTTTCCAGCAGTCTGAGTGATTCATTATTCTGGTTTTTGCCTCCTGACCCCCTTGGTTCCTCATCTTGCCTGCTCAGGTGGAGGTTTTGGGCAGGGATGTGAACTGCTCTCCTTTGGGGATCCCTCCTCAGTGCAGTGCTGGTGCAGTTCCCTTGGCAGCAAGTGAAGTGCATTTTGATAGATTAATGCTTTCTTTTTAGCTAAAGACAAAAAAAAATATAGATTTTTATGCTTTGCTATTTGAAAATTAGGCTTTTTTTATAAATTTATTTCTTTAATAGCCATTCAGCAAAAGCAACACCGTTTTCTGTGCCACAGCCTTGCATGTCTGCTCTTGGCCATGGCATTTTTGTCATCCTGGGATTTTATTGGAATAATTCAGGAAAAGACCTTTTGCCATGACATAAAGCAAGGTAGTTTTTGCCACATAGCATTAAGTCACAAGTATGGAATGGCTTTGCCTGCTTATCCTTTGTTTCTTGGTTCTTTTGATTTGCTTGTTGACGTGGAGAGCTCCTGGAAAGATTTGGAAGTGGGAGAAGCCTTAGCATAGGGCTGGGGATAAAATGTCATCTTTTGTGGGCAAAGACTGAGCATAAAATGTGGTATTTTGTGCAGAAGACACGTGCTGACAGCGTGTATTTGTCTCATTACTGAAATTTGCTTTGCTCTTCACACCACGTGCTTTAGAGGCTGAAGGACCATAAATCCTGGGGTGCTTCACGTGCTGGAGCTGCCACAGGACTCCAGAGCTGGATACAACTCCTGTCATCATCTTGGGGACTTGCACTGTGGGAAGGAGAGGGTATCCCAAAGTCTGAGTGAATAAAAGCCTGAAATCAGAGAAATAAAAATTAGGAATTTCTCTGGACCACTTTGAACAGCAAAGGTTCTGAACTGTTGGATCCAGCTATGACAGGCAGGAGTGTTTGCAATGGCATTTAAATCACCTTTTACTGGGTGACAGTTGTCTGGTCACCTCCTTGAGTCCTGGAATGCCAGGGTGGTTTGGGTTGAAAGAACATCCCATTTCACCTTCCACTCTCCCAGGGAAACCAAACCNGTTGTGTTGGCAGGAGCAGCTCCAAGAACAAACTTCCATTGCTGTGGCTTCATCTGGGGAAAGGCAGGACAACCCATTCTTGTCAGGTCTGAAGAAATAACCACCTCCTTCCTTTTGCCTTCTTTCTGAAGTCATTTTGTGCAGCATTTAAGGCCTTGTGGTATGAAATCCTCTTCCTTAGGTTGGCACGACAGGCAGCAAAACATGGAGTGAGAGGAGGGGTAAGGAATGCTGAGCTCAGCCTTGGATAAGTCACTGTTCCCTTTTATCATATCCACGCAGTGGGAACAATTCCAGAGGCTTCAGGGGACTCGTGAGGCTCTCCTGTTGTTTCAAAAGAAATTAAGAAAAGCTTCCCATGGATTTAATCTGGAGGTTGAATCCTCTGTGTTTGTCACTAGCACAGGTCGCTGAGTTGATGCCATTGCACCAGGGGACAAGGGCATTGAAGAGCCCAAACTCTGCCTTAAAACATTTTTAAAAATATTTTAAAAAATCACATCTCTGCTGTGATTGTTCAATATGACCTTTTTAAGAATGTACAGCGAGTGAACTCACTGGGCTTGTAATCCTGCCTGCTTTGTTGGGTATTGGTAATTGGTAGATCTCTCTCATTAGTTACAATAAACAGGGTTATTTTCTTGTATTTTTCCCCCTGGCCTTTTCCTTCTTTCTTTCTCCCTCCCTGGCCTTTTCCTTCCTTCTTTCTCCCTCCCTTGCCTTTTCCTTCTTTCTTTCTCCCTTGCCTTTTCCTTCTTTCTTTCTTTCTCCCTTGCCTTTTCCTTCTTTCTCTCCTCTCTCCTCTCATGTGCACTTGGCCATAGTTTTCCTTCTAATGACCTTGTGCTACGAAGAGTTGTGTGATTTGAGAGATTTTAGTATTGAATCTTTCTTTTAAAAGCACTCACATTGGCAAAAAAATATGCATTTAGCAGTTGAACTTAAAAAAAAATCCAATTGGAGAAGAATAAACAGCTTGGAAGGATACTGAGAGATCTGAATTATTCTTTTTTTCCCCCCTGCTAATTTCTATTGGGTTTGCTCAGTGATTTTTTAGGCAGGCCAAGTCCATTGCCTGATTTCTGAAAGGAGCCTTGGACTTGACACAAGCCAGGACCCTTTGAAAGCCTCACAAGAGGGTTTGAGAGTTTAAAAAAATCATTCTTTTGGTATCTGAACTCGCTTTAACTTAAAAAATAATTCATGTTAGATATTTCTTGGGTTTATAATGTGTATGGATTGCAAAGGAGCTGTGGGGAATTGCAGCCTTTCAAGGAGCCTCTCACAATGCACCTTCATGCCTGGGACATTATTTTCTCTTCCTCTCTTTTTTGCAAGTCATGTTTTAAAAAGCCCATTTCTCTCCCTTTCCAAGGAGTCTGAAATGCCAGGTTGTGCTTGGAGAGGCTGCACTTTCCTCTTTCTCCTGGGGAACAATAAATGGAAACCGGCGTGTTTGGGATCGCTCAGCCCAACTCTCCCCCCTGGGAGCTCTGGTGGGAAAACTGGAGTTCAAGGGTGAAGCCAGAGGTGTGAGGAGGGAAACTCCTCTGCAGGGCCTTGCTTTTAACACACAGCCAAACCCCAAGTGTGTTTTGAGGATTTTCTGCGTGGTCCAAGGGTCAGGATTCTTTCCAGCTCCGAGTGTTGAAAACCTGTCCCAAATTTTCTTCCCAAATCCAGGTGGCCCCACGTGCCTGGACAGCCCTGTCAGCCAAGGAGGTGAAGCTGCATCCCAACAGAAATGCTCATTTATGGGTTTTGTGGTGGGGGAGGAGGGAGAGGGGACTGTACAAATGCCCCCCTGCCATCCCTTTGATTTATAATGGAGCCACTTTATTTGAGTGCTGGATTCCCTGGAGACTGATTTCCTGCTGTCACCCCTCGGTGTGGAGCCAGGACAGGTTTCCAGCAAGGAAAAAAACACCCTCTGCAAACCCCTCTGTCCAGCAAAGCTTGGGAAGAGGCAGCTTTTGATTAATTAACCACAAAGAAATTGGGTGTGATGACTTTGGCAGTGACACCCCACCCTTAAACATCCTCCCTTCGTCCTCTGCTTCAAATAGCACCTTGAATTTCTGCCTGGCTTTATTTTTGTGGGAACCAGCTAAGAAATCATGGATTGCCTGTCCCAAGAGCATGGACAGTTCCAAGAAGGCACTAAGTGATGCTTCAATACCTGTGGAGAGGAATTTTCCCCCCATGTCCTCGTTTTCTCGTAGCACCAAATGAGCAAAGGGAATATCCAGCATCTTTTCTGTGTTTGTTGTCATGCTTGGCCAGGCTTATTCAATCAGCTGCATGAATGAGCACTGAAGGATTTTCTAAGGCAGAATGCCCAAATTATGCTAATTAGACATCTTGTCTAGTTTATCTTGGCTGCAGAGCAATAACAAGGTTAAAGGAATACTGTCAAGGTGCTGAAGGTACCAGACTGCCTTACCCCAAAATCTTCCCCCTGTGTATATCTGAATACTTTGATTTTTAGGATGCTCTTTCTGCATATTTCATGACCTTTAGAGGCAGAAAGAATAGGCAAAACAGTGTGGAAAGCACATCAACATATAATTTTATGGAGTTTGTATCTTAGAAATGCTGTCAGGTAACCTGACAATGTGTACATTGAATTTTATATGGTGAGTCACCTGTAATGGTTCTAGAAATTCAGCACCTCTCTTTCCACTGAGCAGGGATGAGATATTACAGAAAACTGAATGCAGTAGAGAAACAGGGATGTTTTTAGGGTATTTCTGGTTAGGAATGTCAAGGACTGTCTCTATGGGCTTTGCTAAATATGGGCACAACTGTCTTAAGATTAGTTTGCTCTAAAGAAAAAGAGTTGTGTTTGATGCTCATAATTAAGGGGTGCTTCCCAAAAAAGTAAAAACCAAAGGAACCCAACAAGAGCAACCAAATAAGCAGCTGAATAACACCCAGATTGGGTAAATGAGCTGGTTTTGTATGTTAAAATGAAGCCTGGGGTGAGGAAGGGGTGGCTGAGGACAGCAAGATAATTTTTGAGGAACTCACTCATGTGATCTGATCTTTGCATGGACATCCCTTTGCTTCTCTTTCCTCCCATGTCTCAGTTCTTATATTTAATTTTCACGGTGTCCATGGGCTTTTATCTGAAAGTCTGATATTCATTTCTCATGTGTTAAGTGATTTTTTTTCTTTTTTCCTTTTTTTTTCGGTCCAAATCAGCTACCACGTTCTTTCTCTTTGCAAAATAAAATCGCTGAGGGAGACAAACTTGTTCCACCCCCCCCTTTCAGGGCTGTGTTTTGGGGAAAACAAACTGTGTCTTTCGCAAGCCAGGCTTCATCCTGGAGCTGCTGACCTTGGATTCCCTCCCAGCCTTCCTGCAGACTCAGGGCTCTCTTGTTTCCTGGTGGCAGCAGGAGGAGGAGGAGGGCAAATGTAATCACATCCAAAGGGCTGGGTTTTTAGGAGGGAAGGGGCTATGAGTGAGAGAAAGGATGCTGTCTGTAATTGTAAATTTATTTGTAAGAAAATGGTTATGATTCTGTAAGTGCAGGGGAAAAGGGTGAAAAGCAGAGATGGTGTAAGAGCTCAAAACCCTGACTTCTCTCTCTCTGTGTCCCCAACCATTGCCATGTGTGGGACAGTTGCCATCAAGAGCAGGGAATGTGGAAAAGGAAAGTGTGAGCAAGGCTTTTTAAAGGGATTTTCCCCTGCTCTCTGCACATCACACTGTGGTGGCTCCAGGGGATAATTTGGGCTGTGGATTCTTCCCCCTCTGCCTGCTCAGCTGGGAAATTCTGGCTGCCTGTCTTGTGTTTTCCCTTGTTTGTCTCTTTAAATCCAGGCTGGCTGCTGATGTGCAGCAAACTTGTCTGTGAAATCAGCAGTTTGGGGGTTATTATTTCTCCTCTCCATTATTGCTTTTATAAATATGGGATGGTTCATAGTGGTGGGCAAGGTGTGAGCTCTGTGGGGCAGCTGAACCACAAATACTCCACAGTTTATTTTTACTGAGACCACTGGCAAATATTCAGGCAATAACTTTCCTTCCTCCCCAAAAATGAGCCCTCCTTCCCATTCCCACCCTCAACCCCCACCAAAACAGGGGTTACCCATTAAAAAGAAGGTTTTCTTTAGCAACTTGCACGTGTTGGGTGGGTTTTGTTTTGCAAGGAAATGACTGAGTTTGATGCCTCTGCCCTGTTTGGGGGGGTTACAGTCAGGAAAAGTCTGCTTGGGAATGAGGATGGTTGAGTTAAAGTGATTTATGGGGTCAGACCTGGGGCTGCTGCCCATGTGAGTTCTCTGCTTGTATCTTGTGGCCTTGGGACTTGAATGGCATCCCCCTATTCCTTAGGAAGGGATGTTAAACTTCTATTATAAGCTGATTTTTTTCTTGTTACAAAACATTTTTTACGGTGTTGATGCCAATAGGAGGGAGAAGAGCTGACCCTCAAATTCCATGTCGTGTTCCCAGTTAAATTGCTGGGGTTTTGCAGGGATTGAGAAGCTGTTTTGTGACTCTTGAGTGGGTGATTTCCAGGGGATCCAGCAGAGACAGTTTTAGTGGAGCACATTTCATTCATGATTTTTGTTTTCTCGCCCCATGTGAAGGGCTGTGTGTTAAGCATTAGATGCATAATCCTAAACTAATGGAAAATGTAATATTTGCCTTTCAGCTACCCCTGAATTGTCTGATGTCTTTGGGGGGTTATAAGCCAGTCCTGTTGTTCTCTTAAAATTCCAATATCCTCCTGCTCATCAACTCAGATATTCATAACTACCCTTGGAATTCAGGATTAGCTGCAGGAATTGTGGAGCAGCCTCTAGATTTCATTATATAATGCTTTAATTGGTGATGTGGATGTTTCAAATAACGAAAAGAGGTTCTCAGGACACGAGTAGAAACATCTGTGTGAGGTGCTAAATCGTGACTGTGGCACACAAAGTGCTTCTGCACATGAGTTGCAGCCAAGTTGCATCCAAAAGGAACATCAGAAGAGACAAGGAGGAGACAATCTGGGAGTTCAAAGGCAGGAATTCCACAGGAACCATCCTCTGGCTCCCTTGAGTGCACATGGAAGCCTCACTTCCCATCCCTCTTGATGAATACCAGCAACTTGCTGTGTTAGCTGCACTTGCAGCCTAAAAATAACCCCTTTGCAATGCAGGCTTGGCATCAGGAGCTGCCAAGTTCATTTGATAGCACCTTTATGTGGGTTTCTTTTCAGGGGAAAAAACTGTGTGTGAGATTTATCAGACTGTCTGATGGCTGAGACCACAAAATGTTGAACTCTTGCACGGGGCAAGTACCACGATTTGTCTCCCAAAGAGGTTTTTGGGGAAGAGAAGTTTCAGGGAAATCAGCTGCCAGCAAGAATCTGGGGCTGGTGGAACCAGAGAACACTGTAGGAGGTAATTATTAGCTCAGATTTTGGGGTGGACTTGGCTATTTATCTTGGTTTAGGTTTTTTACACTTCCAGGGTTTCAGCTTTGTGCCCAAAGTGTGACAGAGCCTGTTCCCTTTATTCATAAAGAGGTGACCCAGCATTTGCTTTTAACTTTTAAGGAGGGTAGATTTGATTTTTAAAGGTTGTAAAAGTTCCACAGCTCCCCAGGAGGAGGTTGTAGTGAGGTGGGTGCCAGTCTCTCCTCCCCTCAAGGTGTGCCAGGGGAGGTTGGGATGAGATATTAGGGAAAATTTCATCATGAAAAGGGTTGTCAAGTGCTGGCATGGCTGGCCATGGCAGTGGTGGAGGCACCATCCCTGGAAGTGCTCAAAAAACCTGTGGATGTGACACTTGGGGACATGTTTTAGTGGTGGTGCTGGTGGACAGTTGGACTTGATCATCTCAGAGGTCTTTTCCAACTTTACAATTTTATGATTCTGTGTTTAGGTGAAGAATTTAGAAGCACAAATGAGAAATTTCATCAGATTCCAAGAGGGATATGTGGTTGCTTTTCTGGTTATTTGGATTAATTTCTCTAATTACAATGCTTTCTGGCAGAATTGACTGGTGACACTTGAGAGAACTTTGTAAATTTAATGCAGATGAAATCCATCCCTGTACCAAAAGCCACGAGCCATTCCAAGAGCAGATTCCTCCAGAGCAAATCCATGCCTTGAACTAATATTTTCCAGGACAGTGATGAGAATGGAGATGTTTCTCCATTTCCCCCAGTGCCTGAGTCTTCATTTAATGGGAATTGTTCCTGGCAGTGGGAAGCAGCAGCAGGTCTCAGTTTGTGGCTGGTGGATTGCTCTGCTCACTGGGGCTTTCCATAAAACCAGTTTATGGTGGTGGAGAGCACAGCAAAGCCAAGTGTTGTCACCAGCCAGGACAGACACCATCAATGCTTTAGTCCAGGAAAAGCTTTGGAGCTTTGAGTTCCCAGCAGCAGGTCTGGCCTTAAAAAGAGGGTGGTGACACCTTGGCACAGAAGGTGCCTTCTTGGGTTCTCTTCTTGGGCAGAGAAGCTGTGGCTGCCCCATCCCTGGGAGTGTCCAAGGCCAGCTTGGAGCAACCTGGGCTGGTGGGAGGTGTCTCTGCTCACTTCAGGAGGGCTGGACTGATGACCTTTAAAAAAACCCCTCTGATTTGACTCACAATGGCTCTCTGAAGGCTGGTTCACACGCAGCCCTGGGGCATCATTTCTTGTCATCCAGCTCTGCTTCCCTGTGCTATTTTTCAGCCTCTTTATGTTGTGTAAGTGAGGGGCAGGCACTAAATGGCTTCAGAAATGCCTTCCTGCAGCACAGGACACTTGACCATACAATGAACTTTTAATTCACAGGACACTTGACCATACAATGGACTTTTAATTCACATGTCATACAGCACACAAGTAACACCCCAAAAAGGACTTTTTAAAAACCTCTACAATTGCAAACAGCTTTTGCTGCAGAAACAGAGCTATGGAAAGGGGTTGAAATCTCCTTTTGGGGTGGGTTTTTTTTTGGAGGGAGAAGTGTTGAAAGGGATTTCAAAAGGGAAGGCACGCTGGGGAGATAAACAGCTCCGTGTCTGCGAGCAGCACAGGAAGCCAGTCCATGGTGCTGCTGGTGGGAAGCCCTTAGAAGTCAGCAGTGATAAGAGTGAGCAGGAGGAAATGTGCTTGGCAGCTGCAGCACATTGAGCAGAGCCTCTGCCCTTGGCCTGGAGGTGCTGCTGGAGAAAGGTTTTGCTGCCAGAGCCACTGGGTTTACCTGAATCCCCCTGGGAAAAACTCCCTGGAATGTACTGAGAACCCACAGGGTGCAACTTCTCCCCAAAGATACCTGCACCCCTTCTCCAGGCCCTGGTAGGAGATGCTTGATGGACTGGAGGACTCGTGTTTGCACTTTTTAGGTGCCTGATCTAATCCTGGGGTCTGCTGTAGGGTGGGAATTGTCTCCTCCTTGCAAACCCTCCTGTGCCCCTGCGTGGGACAGCAGGAGGGTTGGCAAGAGCCAGTGAGTCCCTGGCCAAGGTCCAGAGCCCAGGAGCTGGGATTTTGCCTGCCACAATTTATTTGGATAAAAGGGATATAAGTGCTGGTGCTTGTTCCACCTTGCTAAATATCTGCCTTCTCTTGCCAGGGCACGAAGGGATAACTTAATCCCTGCTTGCTTCTCACAGCCCTGCAGGCCAAGGAGGGCTCTGGAGGGATGTTTGCCAGCCAAAAATGATGTACAGCTTCAGTTTCAGTGCCTGCTCCAGCCAAGTCACTTCTGAATTCATTGGTGGCCAGATCCTTTGACACTTTGTGTGCTGCAGCTTCTGCTTTTGTCCCCTCGTCACGCTGCTCTGCTAATGCCTGTTACTGATTCCTGGGTTTGCCCAGCAGGAATAAATCACCCCCATTAATGCAGCAGCCTTTAAGCAGTTGCCACGTTGGGTATTTGGGGTGATGGGTGTTGGGACAGGCGTCCAGTGAAAGAATTTTTAGTACACAAGAAGAAATAAATACCTTTGGAACAAGAAGCAGCGTATTCTGAATGATCCCCCTCATTAAACACTGGATTATCTGATTGCCCAAATGAGAGCTTTTAGTGGGAACACAACGGGCATGAAAGAACTGCAGCGCTTTGAAATACTCCTGGGGACTCAAGAACAGCCCACAAAATATTTCCTGCACTTAAAAACGACCACAGGGATTTGCTGAGGTGGAAGGGAGGAGAACAGGCAGAGCAGATGGGGAAGTTCATGTGGCCAAAAGATGAATTGGGGAGATTTAAGGGCTTCAGTGAATCAGCAGCACCAGTTCAGGAAGGAATAATTGGGCTTTTCCCACCAAACACTGAACAAACCTGTATTTCATCAGGATTTTTTCAGTGCCTGGGGTCTCTCTTTCCTTTTCACTGCAAAGATGCTGTTTTTTCCTCTTCAGAACGAGTTCTCTGTGCAGCTCTGTGTGCTTTCCTGCAGTTCTGGGTTTAAGCAAACATTTCATTCTGCCCAGAGCGCTGTGACATTTCTTCAGCAGGGCAGGGACAGGCCAGGGGAGCTGAGCTGGCATCGTGGTGAAGGTTTGCCTGTAATTTTCATAATATGCTGTATTTTTCCCTTTGCTTCCCAGCAAACAGGTCAATTATAGCTTCTTTCTCATCCTCGTGCTGGGAAGGACAAACAGCTGATTTTGGGGATGAGGATTTCTTTTCTGGGTCAGGCACAAGAGAGCTTGGGGCAAAAACGTCGCCCTGGAAAGCTGTTCTTTCTATTTGATTGTTCTTGGGGACAAAGTTTGGGTTTATTCCCTCATTCCTCATGCCAGCTACTCTAGGGGGAAGATTTCAGTCTGGAGGGCAGGGCTGGGTGGGATATTGGGTGTGAGGGTGGGGAGGGGCTGGGCTGGAATTCCCAGAGAAGCTGTGGCTGCCCCTGGATCCAACCCTGGCAGTGTCCAAGGTTTGGATTCCCTGGGACAGTGGGAGGTGTGGGTGGAAGGAGTCCCTTTCAAGCCAAATGTTTTCTAGGATTCTGTGATCTGGACAGGTGAAGGAAAGCAATCCTTTCTTCCCATCCTTCGTGGCAGAACAATTATCTTGAAGGTGCTCAGGTTGTTGGCATAAATAGGGTGCTGGGTAAAAAGACTTGAAACCTTCCTGAAGAAAAAGTGATGTCTCAGTGTGTGCCAAAATGCCTCAGGTTTGTGCTGATACCCAGCATATGGGAGATGTCGTGTGGGTGTTGCAATCACAGAACTGTTGAGTTGTTTGGGTTGGAAAAGACCCTTAAAATCGAGTCCAACCCTTCCCCCAGCTCTGCCAAGCCCACCATAAAGCCTGTCCCTGAGCACCACAGCTTTTAAATCCCTCCAGGGATGGTGCTAAGGGTGTTGCTTGCTGCTTTCTTTCTTTCTTATCTCCATGTTATCAGTCAGATTGTCTTGGAAAGGTGGAGGAATAGAGACAGAATGGAAAGAGTTGATTGGGGAGGGAGGGCAGGGGGTCTGTNCACCCAGCATATGGGAGATGTCATGTGGGTGTTGGAATCACAAAACTGTTGAGTTATTTAGGTTGGAAAAGACCCTTAAAATCGAGTCCAACCCTTCCCCCAGCTCTGCCAAGCCCACCATAAAGCCTGTCCCTGAGCACCACAGCTTTTAAATCCCTCCAGGGATGGTGCTAAGGGTGTTGCTTGCTGCTTTCTTCCTTTCTTATCTCCATGTTATCAGTCAGATTGTCTTGGAAAGGTGGAGGAATAGAGACAGAATGGAAAGAGTTGATTGGGGAGGGAGGGCAGGGGGTCTGTGCTCTTGGGAAGAGGGAAAGGCAGCGTGGTACCTTCTTCTTTGAGGGATATAAACACTAATTTTACTGTAACTGAATGTTTGAGGCTTCTAATACATGTCAAGGGTGTTTTGAAGCGCTGTTTTTGAACTGCCAGTGCCTTGACAAGCTGCCATTCCCTGGTTCCATTTTTGCTGGAGATGTTTTGTGTTGTCCCTTCAGTCTCCTTGGACATTGATGGAAGGTTTGAGCTGAGAGCACACAGATCTTGTGAAACACCCATGGGTTCTCACTGCCATTATGAACCATAGATGTGCTGAAATGAGGAAATTCAGGCAGTTCCTGGACCTTGGAGCCAAGACAAATCCCTATTTTATGCTGATGACCAACCCCATCTTGCCTACAGCTCTGATCTCCTCCCATCTCCCACTGTGTGTGTAGTTTTAGATATGTTTTAATGTAGTTGGATCCAAACCAGGCCATGAATAGACTCACCACGTGACAAGAAGACTTTCCTCAGCACCTTCCTGGTTCTGGAGGCACCACAAATGACTCAGAGGTGTCAATTCTTGCCCTGTGCCTGTGCCCAGACCTTCCCTCTTCATTCAGACCCATTTCCACAGTGCTGAAACTGCACTGAGGGGCACTGAAATTCCCAGTCTTATAAATACACTGTTCATATGCAAACCACACCACTGAGATTGATTTCTTTACAAAATGTGGCCACTTCAGACGTTTCCTGCTTTCCTAATGCCTGGTGGATGTGTTAAAAGAGTCAGAGAACTGAGTCTGTGTCTCCTCAAACAAGGACCACGCTCTCCAAAGGGGCAAGGCAGGCTTGTGGAACCAAAAAAGATGGTGTAGGAAGTAACTGGACTTATTATTTAAACCTCCAAGCTGAGTGGTGTCTCCTGAGTTGTGGTCTCTGTGATTATCTATCTCAAATTGCATGGAGAGTCATCAGATAAAGGACTGAGAGATCTTTGGGGCTGCCAAAAATGTCTCGGGGTGGGTGTTACACTCCAGGGCTTCTTCCTGGTGTCAGTAATTCAGTGGCAGGAGAAGGGACAGGGAATTAGGGAGAAGTCCTCAGAGATGCTGGAGCAGAGGAGACCCCTCTCCTGTACCCTGGGTTTGGAGGGGCTCAGTGCCCTTTTTAACAGAACCAGAAAACGTGACTGACATTTTCTGAATGCTCTTGGTGTGAATCATTTGTTTCCCCAAGCTGAAGAGTCCTTGCAGTAATTCCTTTAATTTGCAAGGGTTGTCTGATTAATGGGAGGTTGAGGAGCTTCCATGGCCAGGGATCCTTTCCTACTCCTTGCTCCTTGTTATGGACTGTTCTCTGTTCCTCATCCTGGTTTGAAGCAGATTCTGGGGAGGAATTCTTGGCTGGGCTGGAATTCCCAGAGAAGCTGTGGCTGCCCCTGGATCCAGCCCTGGAAGTGTCCAGGGTCAGGTTGGATCAACCTGGGCTAGTGGAAGGTGTCCCTGCCCATGGAATGGGATGATCTTGAAGGTCCCTTCCTACCCAAGGGCAAAAAAAAGCCTTGGGAAAACTGTTTTCTTCTGTAAAGCAGAAATTTCTGTAAAACACTGAAAGCATCTTTACAGTTTGTAATTATATCCACAATTATCCCACCAATTATCCAACGAGGTGTGGAGATTTTCCTCCAAAACTCTTCCCTGGGATTCAGCAGCCTAAAATAGGATTCTTCTTTATGAGTTCTCCAACTTTATGTTTATCCTGTATGCCTATGGCACATTATTTTAATTATTCCTTTTAGCATCCCTTGCTTTCCATAGGAGATAATTCTGGGATTAATCCTGTGTGACAGTGGCTTGGCTGAAGGTTGTCCTGGATGTGAGCACTGTGTGTGTTGGTGCTGTAGAGCAAGATTATCATATATTTCCCTGGATGTTTATATTATAAAGTGGTTTTCCTCCACATTTATGTGTGTACAGACACACACATGATGCTCCACCTGCCATCATTTCCCATTTGGGATCTTCTTGGGGGAATTAATCAGCTACCACATTTCCCCCTTCCCTCCTGTTTCTCCAAAGGTGGCTACAGCCCCACTCCATTTAAAAAAAAAAACTGGAATTCACTTTGGTAATTGCAAATTTGGGGAGTGGCCGTTCACCAGACATTCTCTAGAGCACAATAGGATCCCCACATCGAGGTATTTACCAACAAAAGGATCAAGTTGTAATCCCCTTGTCATAACAGCAGCTTTATGGGATCCCTGCACGGCTTGAATGTGGTCAGGGATAAGCAGATTATTGTCCCAACAATACAGCAAAAATTAACTCCCAGTACAAAATACCCCAAACCCACAAAGCTGCTGCTCAGACCCAGTTCCTGGGATTTTGGGGCTTTTTCATTTTGTTGGTTGTTATTTGGGGTGAGCTGGGAAAACTGAGTTTTGTCAGCAGGAACCAAGTCAGGGCCAACTATTCCTGGAATGGCTCAGAGCTCCAGGGGAATTTTCCAAGGAACACTGATCACCTTTGTTCCTTTGAGTTTGGGCTTTGAACTCTGTATCTTGGGGGTTTTTTTTAGTGAATTTTGGGGGTTTGTTTTCTGATTGCAAAAAAATCTTTTGCTCAAATGGGGTTTTGTCCCAGGGCTGCTGTGGAAGGAAAAAGGAGTCTCTTTGAGAACAGGACTCATTGGAGAATCTGGTGGCACTCGACATTTGGATCCCTCTTGGCCTTGGTGTGTAAAAGTGGGGAAAGAACATTTATGAACATATATAAACCCTTCAACCCAACAACCTTGAGCACTCTACAGTCTGAAATATTCTGGGAAAATGGATTTGGAGAAGCTTGAAGTGCTCAATCTTGGTTTAGTTGGCTTTTCCTCTCATTGCACACCTGGCAGCAGCAAAATGGGCTGCAAGTTTTGTTTCTCTGCTGTGCAGAAACAGAGGAAACAGCTCCTCAGTGAATTCTGCCCTTCCTTATCAGCTGTCAAACTGCTGTCTTGCAGTTATGCTAGTAAAATAATTAAATTTATTGTCTACTTTTTATTTCACCAGTTTTTTAATGCCAGGAAAGAAATTCTGCAGCTGAAATTTAAACAATCTCTGACCATCTCAGTGGCTTTTCTGAATTCTGGGGCTTCAAAGTGCCTTATCCTGAATTCTTTATTCATACAGAAACACAAGCTCCTAATTAAGGGATCTGCTTCAGATGGATAACTGGGCTCCCAAATTCTGCCAAATACAGGATCTTCCTGATGGGGTTTTTTTGTGCCTTACTCGGTGTGCCTGAAGTTGTTGGCCTGGAGACTTGCTGGTGCTGGAACCCTTTAGGAATTCCTTCTTCTCCATGCTTGGAATCTCCTGCAGTCCCATGGAGGTTGGAACAGGATGGTTTTTAAGGTCCCTTCCCACCCAAAGCAGTCTGTGATTCCATGAAAATCCTCGACAGGAGCCACAAGGGAATGCAGAATTATGGTCCAGGGTCTTCCATACAGGGCAAGACTTAACCAGGGGAAGGAAGGAGGAAGAAAGGGAAGGGAAGGGTTGGGAAGGGAAAGGAAAGGAAAGGAAAGGGAAAAGGGAAAGGAAAAGAAAGGGAAAGGAAAAGGAAAGGAAAAGGAAGAAAAGGGAAGGGAAGGGAAAGGACTTTGACTTGACACCAAGAGCAAATCTGAGGCTGCTTTTCCTTTTGTGTGAATATTCCCATGGGCACTTAAATGGCACTTCCCTTCCAAATTTCCTTGGAATTACAGAGGGGACATCCTGGGTGTGAATTACAGCAGGACCTGTGGACAGTTCACCTGCTCCTTGATTTAAAACTCCCCAACCCACAGTGGTTTGGGCTGTATCAGGACAAACTTGAGCACAATAAACCTCCTACAAAGCAAATCCAAAGGGAAATTGCTGTGACACACGATGCCAGCTTTGCTTTCAATAAAAAGTGTGTGAAGATGGGTTGATTTAAGGCAAACTAACTCAGCTGGGAGCATAAAGATGTGGCTTTGCAGGGTGAGCTCTGGGAGACACCAACACCTTTCCCACCACGAAGCCCCAAGGAGTTTTTACCTATCAGGGGTTTTTTCTGGTTGTATTTTTAGCTGCTTTTGAGAGTTTTTTTGCCAAGCAGCTCCTGCTGAAGGGCATAAAATAGCCCCAATTACTAATAACCCTGGAATCTGATATGCTTGTTTTTGCAATGGTTATGGAAGGTTGGAAGTGGAAGGCAAGAAGAATTCATGGGGATTTGCTGAGACCTTCCTAATTCATAGTTGGAATTCATTTCCTCTGTTGTTGTTTTTTTTTACCCTTCAAATTCATGTTCTATTTTGCTCTTCCAGAAGCCTCTGAGAATGACAGAATGTGTTATATTCCAGCCTAGCCTTGTGCCACTGGGCACTATCAGCCCAATGTATAATTTGGATGTTGCTGCAGTCGCTGTTGGCTCAGGAAATGTTCTTTTCCACCAAAATAAACCCCCATTCTTGGCGTGTCAGCTCATCCTGCAGCCTCTGTGCCTCTTTTCCCTGCCCTCCTGCCTTGCCACCTCCCACCTTTCTCCTCCCTGTGCCTGTTGGGGATGCAGCCAAGAGGGGAGATGTGCTGTGACTGATTTAGAACATGTGCTGATTTCCAGCTGGCTCCTGGCTGGGAGCTTTGGGCTCAGCCAGACACAAGAGAGAAGGGCTGAGCTGTCCCTGCCTCTTCCCAGGCTTGCTTCACCTCTCCTCATCTGGCTGCAGTGTTTGCTGTAAGATCTCAGCTATGCTGGAGCTCACTGTGCCTTCCTTCCCCTTCTGAGCAAGGAAAAGCTGGCCTGGGGTGTTATTAAAGTGCCATTAATGAGTGTTAATGAACAGAGCAGTTTGTTGTGTTTGAATATATAATTTAATTATTGTCTTCTTTAAAGAAACAAGCATATTACACATATACTGGTGGTCTCAGCTGGGACCTGCTGGGATTTTATCCATCTTTTTAAACTGTTCCTGTGGTTTGTGGAGCCACCAGCACAAAACAAAATGTGTCCTGGTCAAGAATTTTATCAGGACACATTTACACCATGTAAGAAGGAGTTTAAAAAGAAATGGTTGCTCAGGCTGCCTGTCCTCAATTCACTCTCAAAACAACAAATATAGTCATGGAATCACAGAGTGGTTTGAGTTGAAGGGACCTTAAAGACCATTTTATTCCAACCCCCTGCCATTGGCTGCAACAAATAAACTAGCATTGCATGTAGGCAGTTGGTTTAGAGTGTTCCTTTTTAATTTCAGAATTAAATTAGATGCTTCTGTTTGACATTGTGCTGAGAAGAGATAAAAGAGGGGAGATGGCCAAGGAGAGTCCTGTCAGTGTGGATAGAGGTGAAACCATCTCAGTGACATCCTTCAGTAGCTGCTAAAAGAGGAGTTTTCCCTCCCTGTGCTGGATGTTGCTGCTGCATCCAAGGCAGATGTGAATTGCTGGCTGTCACCTGAGGGGTGACAGCGAGTCCTGCCTGTCCCTTGGATTGGTGGCATCCCTGGGGAACCATCCCAGTGCTGGCTGCTCCTCCTGCCCCCCTGCCCTGGGTTGGACGTGGCTTTGATGGGAGCAGTTTGCAGGGACACCACTGAAATGACCTTCTCTGCTTTGGAACTGCTCCTGCTCCTTCACTGTTCATTGCAAGGTGTCAGGATTGAGATGCTCTGGGGGTTTTACTGATGCCAGACTTATCTGTAGGAAATCAAGGAGTCATAGAATGGTTTGAGTTAAAAGTGACCTTAAAGCTCATCCAGTTCCAACCCCAACCCCTTCCACCAGCCCAGGTTGCTCCAAGCCCTGTCCAACCTGGCCTTGGACACTTCCAGGGATCCAGGGGCAGCCACAGCTTCTCTGTCCAACCTGTGCCAGCCCCTCCCCACCCTCCCAGCCAGCAATTCCTTCCCAATATCTCATGTAAATCTACCCTGCAGCTCCCACTTTTAGGGAAAGGACCTGTAGGACTCAAAGCCTCAGGCTTTAGGAATGCCGAATTCTGGAAGGGCTGTCCCTGGTGTCACTCATGGAAACCTCATTTGCCCTTTGGCTGCTCCTGGGCAGGTCCAGGATGTTCCTGGGGCTCATCCCTGTCCTTGGTGACTCTGGGATAACCGTGGGCATTCCCAGCACCAGAGTTTTGTGTTTTTATGTTTCCTTTTGACTTCCTTCGNCTTCGCTTAGGATCTCACAGTGGTTTGGGTTGGGAGGCACCTGAAAGCTCTTCCAACTCCAACACTTTCCACTAGCCCAGGTTGCTCCAAGCCCTGTCCAACCCACCCTGCACTCCAGAGAGGAGAGACACCTCTATGGGAAGGCCCAATGCCATGGAGTGACCATTCCAACAATTTCCAGTTGAAGAGATCGAATCCCAGGACCTGGGAACGTTCATTTCCTGGTCATAGCCTTGAGTTCTGCTAAAGGGAACTAAAAAGGGCCAGAAAGAACAAATAAGATGTTCTTGCTAAAATCTTTATCCGTTGAAATCCTCGACGAAGGACATTAAACAATATTTCCAGAATTTGGCACCAAGGGTGATTCGTTGCCACTATTATAAGGTGTTAAAAGCTGTATTAAAACATCTCTGTATTATGGATCTTGGGCTTTTAGGTACTCTCGAGCATCCAAATTGGTCATTCCTTTTTGGATGAATAAATGTCAAGGAAAACTGGTTTCACTTGAATTAAAATCCCTTCTTTGCTCTTCTTAAATGTTCCCATTTAAATTGGAATGTGAAAAAAGGATACAAGTGACCTGGAGTTTAAAACTCTTGATTTGGGACTGGTGGAATGGAAATAATGGACAGTCAAATACAGTGAATGTTCATCATCTTTAAACATGAGCTAAATGGTTTCACTGCTCTAATGTGAATTAGAACATTTACATTTTAGCCAAAGCGAAGCAAATGTAGTTTTTGTTTTCTATCAGTAGCACTGCACTGTTTACTGGAATTAATTTCAATTAATTTTATTAGTGGCTGAAATAAAAGTTGCCCTTATTGGCCTCTTCCAGCATAATTAATCACCGGTAATAATTCATTTTCCGTGACACCTCGAGGTCAAGCACTGGCACAGCCATTCATTAAAATTGGGGGTGAGGATTAATACCATCCAAAAGGTTAGCCAGGATAAAAAAAATAAAGAGAGAAATATCTGTAAAGATTTATGAAAGGCCAATGATTGATCTCCTTGCCTTTAGTTTTTAAACCTGATCTCAGCTGGCATTAACTGGGCTTTGATCTCTTCCAAACCTCTGGCACCGTGGATTTTTCCAGATGTGTCCCCAAGAAGATGCTTGTCCTTGCCTGTGGGGGTTGAGATCCCAGGGATGGAGAATTCCACTTTCCATGGTCAGAAAGGGGATATTCCCAAACTCCAGCCCCAGGGGGTGTAGGACAAACGAGCCACTTGTGCCCATTGCAGGGACCTTTGTGAGGATGGGCAGAAAAAAAAGTTACCATCATGGCCCTGCAGTGGAAACGAGCTCCCACTTCGATTTGCTGCCCTCAAACTCATTTAATTATTGTATTTTCAGTTTTTATGTGCATTTTTATCAACCAGCCAACCGATTTGTTCACCTTTTCGGGTTTGAACTCTCCTTTCTTGCTCTTTGCAGACCCTTGTGCAGTTCCCAAAGCCTGGGATATTCCTCATTTACCACTTGCTGACCCCACTGCAATTTTTAACACCTCTATGGGGCCAATATTTACCCTCAGTAATCTTCCAGGATTGCCCTTCCAGAGGGGCAGTGGCCAGAATTTATATGGAAAAGAAATAGTGGGATTTCTAAAGCTCTTCAAGGGAAACCACAGTTTGGCCAGGGCGTTGTCAATGAAATGATGAAATAGAATTTTAATTAATTTTATGTCTCAGAGCTGTCCTGGATATATAAATTGTCAACATTTCATTTTTTTAAGGTCTTACCCACTTTAACAATTCGTTTCTCTTGAAGACTCTGCAGAAAACATTATTAGAACTTTCTAGAATTCTTTCACTGATGCTGATGGACTTCAAAGTGTTTGCCAAGTATGAATTAATTCTGGATTTTCATCCCAGCTCCCTTTCTTTTTTCCAGGAGCCCTCTGACTGTCGGTGTGTCACCAGTTTGATGGCAGCTCGAGGTCCCTGGTGGAACCTCTGCTGCTTTTATCATGTTTATTTTGGGAAAATCAGCAGGGAAATAATGATCCCAATCATATTTGTGTTTCTAATAGGGCTGTCACAGTGGTTTCATACAAGTTAGATACGAAAGAGGAGCTTCCAAAGACAGAAATTAATCTTTTTTTTTTGGCATTCTTAGGTATTAAGAGCTGTGCAGTTTTCTTCTAAGCTCTGTGGTGGTAACACAGGTTCAGAAAGAGGGAAAATGGGCATATTTTGGAAATCTCACCTTGGATTCAGACATTTCCTCAGACCAGGAACCTCTTAATTCCCTCTGGAGACAAAAGGATAAAACTACAATTTTTGTTACTCTAATGGAAAATATTAGCTATCAGAATATCTTACTCTCGTTTCTTTGTTCTCAAATTGCAGATTATTTTATATTTCCCAGCTCTGGAGCTATTAATAGATATCCCCAGGTATTGTATTTACCTGCATTTATCCCCTCCCAAGCTGGTCTCAGGACATGCCATATTCTTCACGTCCCTGTTGCCCTCTGTTTCCCTTTCTGCCCATTTATTCAGGGAAATGCTCTGTGTTGCATAACAGTTGCACAGAGGCTTTGCAGCTAAAAGCTGGAAACTTTGCAGCAGAAAATCAATCGTATTTTCTGCTAAATTGACATCAGAATAATTCCCTGCCTCGGTTGAAGCTGGATTACTGAATCCAGGCATTTTATTCATGTATCTTTTGTTTCCTTTTCCATCTGAGCTTTTTCTGGCTGGAGCAAACCCCCCAAAAACTGCTTTGCTTTGGGATATTAAAGTCATTTTTGTCAATAAATCATCTCTTAAGGCTCTTTTTTGGAGATTTGGGTCTTTCCTTCTGAGCCTGGAATATCCCTCCCTTTCCAGCCAGAAGGGAATTCCTGTTTTCCCTTTGCCTTCTCCAGAGCAACTCACAGTTGGAGCAAACAAGTCGAGCTCAATACTCAGGATCTCGAGGCAGGTTTAGGTGGGATATTGGGAATAAATTCTTGGCTGGGAGGGTGGGGAGGGCTGGGCTGGAATTGCCAGAGAAGCTGTGGCTGCCCCTGGAACCAGCCCTGGCAGTGTCCAAGGTTTGGATTCCCTGGGATGGTGGGAGATGTTGGGGTTGGAATTGGATGGGCTTTAAGGTCCCTCCCATCCCAAACCATTCAAAAATTCCACACCTCATGTGACAGCTGAAGTTTTTATTATCTAAACATGCTATTATTGTTCCCCTCAGCCCCAACAATAAATAGTTATTTTGGGTAAGGTTTTTCCACTTGGATTTTAAACCAGTGTCAGCCCAGGGCTTTTAGTATTTAGAGACATGATGTTGCATATATGGATATTAATGGGTTCTGGTGTGAAAATTGGGGATAATGGGATCCAAATTTAGGAAGTCCTTTGAAGTCTTTAGGACAAAGGCATGGTGCTAATGGTATTAATCTCTGAGCCTCAGAGTTCTGCGTGCCTGTGGATAACAGGATGTGTTTCCTAGGCAGATGTTTATTTACTGGATTTATCTCTTGTGATAAAAACATCAACGTGACTTCATTAATTTAGTTTTCCCGAGGAGCTTTGCAGTGAAACAATCTGAGCTGTGAAATTCCCAACTGTGAGAGCAGAAATCCAAAGCCCTGACCCAAAGCTTGTGTTTCTCCCTTGCACAACCACTTGTGTTGTGTATTTCCCTGTTCTGGTGGGCAGATCCACATGGGATGGATGGAAAAACCTGGAATTCCTTTTCCAGGTATAGCTTGTTTATCAGGAAACGTCATTTATTGTCAAGTAAAGGCTCTGTCCATCTGATGTGCCAGTTTAGGGTTAAATTTGGGCTTTTAAATGAAAACCTTTAAAACGTGGAGTCTTTCTCTTCCCAGCCCTGGAGCTGAAAGATTTTAACTCACCTATATAAAGATGATACAGAACTTGTAGTGAGGGGAGAGTCTTCCTCATCAACCATGATGAAAAGGAGATAATAAAAGAGTCCCAAGTCTTTGTGCAAATAACAGTGTTTGGCATTGAAAAGCTTCATTAAAGCCCAGGGAACAAAGGGAAAAGGGGCAATTCACTCAGATATTCCCACCATTTAAGGCTTGTCCGGGCTCTCTGCATTATTTAATTTGCCATTTTTTATATCACAGGGCATTATGTCACTGTTTCATCGAGGCCTATCACTTTTTCCTTGAAGTTTAGCAGGTGTTTGACTGAAGTGTCTCTGGCAGAAGAAACTGTGGTTGGAGAATGAAGAATTGCTTTGCAGGACCCAGGGTTGCAGGAGCACTGGGTGACCTGATGGTGTCACTGGGCAGGGACCATTTCCCAGCCCCCAAATGGGGTTGCCATTTGAATTTCCCGGGTTTCCAGCCCTCCTTTAGCTCTTGGTCTGCCTTTTCACTGCTTTCTCAAACACCCTTTGTCTCTTCATCATCCTCTCCCCGAGGACGTGCTGGAGTCAAAACCTTTGAGGAGGGTTTCTTTTGGAAAGGATAAATATAGTAATATATAATATAACAATATATAAATGTATTAATATAGCATATATCAATATATAATAGGTCAATATATAATATAACAATGTATCAATATCTAAATATATATTCATATAATATGATATATATCAATATAACAGTATTTTAGTATTTCATATATCATTATATATACTATAGTTATGTGTAATATATAAATGTATCAATATATTTTATATCAA
>WBMV01008067.1:164187-195718 GCA_013396655.1 Campylorhamphus procurvoides
GTTCCTCTCCCCAGTTTCAGGGTTCATGTCCCCAGTTTCAGGGTTCCTCTCTCCAGTTTCAGGGTTCCTCTCCCCAGTGCCAGGGCTCATGTCCCCAGTGCCAGGGTTCCTTTCCCCAGTGCCAGGGTTCATGTCCCCAGTTTCAGGGTTCCTCTCCCCAGTTTCAGGGTTCCTCTCCCCAGTGCCAGGGTTCATCTCCCCAGTTTCAGTGTTCCTCTCCCCAGTTTCAGGGTTCCCCTCCCCAGTGCCAGGGTTCCCCTCCCCAGTGCCAGGGTTCCTGTCCCCAGTGCCAGGGCTCATGTCCCCAGTGCCAGGGCTCATCTCCCCAGTGCCCATCCCATCAGCCTCCTCATCCGAGTTATTCCCAGGTTTTATAAATTGAGACTTTCTATTTCTTTAAAATTGCTGATGAGGGACTTTAACAGTGACAGGCTGGACCAGTCCCTGCAGAGAGCAGATAAAAATGCTGCCATTCCCTTTGGACAAGTTTTTTTAGAACTGTCCTTTAGACAATTCTTAATCCTTTTAACAGCAGCCCTGTCGATGGTGGATAGTGTTAATTTTTTAATCAGTCAGGAAGTAAGAAGTCCAATGCATTAATAAAGTCCCAGCCTGTTTCATCCCTGCTATTACATCCCACATTTATTACATCCAGACTTGTAATTTCATGGCAGAGTGAAATCGAGTTTGGCTGACAAGACCTAAATTCCCCACGACCACGGTGACTGTGGTTAATTATAAGCCCATCTCCAATATTTTTAATTCACAGGAATAAAATTAAATCAAAATATACTCTTGAGGAGCACACTTGGTTCGCTCCATCTCTGAGCAGCATCACATCAAACCAGAGGGAGTCTGAAATAATCCCATTTAATGTCCTTGCACTGTGGACATTCAGCAATCAAAAATATAATCTAAATACAATGAACAAGATAATCAAATTTTGCCATCTTTTTGTTTACCTGTGGCCATATAGAATTTGTTTTTTCCCATTTTAGTGGCTCTTTAATGTACAAACATTTAAAAAATAAGACTAGAAAAAGTATAGTAGTGGTTCAGCAAAACCAGTTGATATCCTGGTTATCAAAACCTGTTTGCTGCTAAAGAACACCCAGGATTTTATTTTTATTTTATATTAATTTTTATAGCTCTGCCATCTATGTTTTCAATATTTGCAAATAAACAAGTTCATTGAGCACTTTTTTTTGGGAGAGTTTTAGGGACAAAAAGAAATAGTCTTTGTGCAAACTGCCAATCTTCTTCAGTTTAATTTCCTTCGACTGGTTTTGCTGAAAAATAGGGGAATTTCTGTGAAAAAAATGAAGAATAACTGTGTGGTATCCCCTTTTTTACTGACATCTTTAGTCTCTTAGTTTTGATTTGACAGGGTTAAAAAAATAAGTGGTTCTAACAGGCACCACACTGAGAAGGTGAAGAATGCCATTTGGTGAAGGAGAAANACTGGTTTTGCTGAAAAATAGGGGAATTTCTGTGAAAAAAAGAGAGAAAAAACTCTGTGGTACCCCCTTTTTACTGACATCTTTAGTCTCTTAGTTTTGATTTGACAGGGTTAAAAAAATAATTGGTTCTAACAGGCACCACCCTGAGAAGGTGAAGAATGCCATTTGGTGAAGGAGAAACTCACAGTGGTTAAGAAACCAAACATCATCTCCTATTCAGAGCCATTAAAATTATTAAAAATAGAAAGTAAATAAATAGTAGACCCCTGCCATTGTTCACCTGGCGTATTTTAGGGTCTCTTCCAAAAAAAACACCCTGAAGAATGGTCAGGAAACTGTGAGTTGCAGGAGGTGAATGAGTAGGGATGGGCTGCTCGTTGAACTGGTGCATCCCTGTGTCCTCTAAAAGTTTAAAAGTCGTTAATTAAAAGGTCAGTTCAGTCAAATATTCAGAAAAATTAAGGGGGAGACCCCTGAAAAAAAAGGATGATTAAAAAAAAACAGGGATGAGTCCCTGGTGGACTTTGTATAGAGAGATCTTTAAATAAATAAACATAGGTAATAAAAACCCCCATATTTTGTCTTTGGTTTTCTGCTTTGTTTTAAAAGTGGGAGGTTGAGGGGCTGGAGCGTGTGCAGGGAAGGGAACGGGGCTGGGAAGGGGCTGAGGGAGCTGGGGGGGCTCAGCCTGGAGAAAAGGAGGCTCAGCGGGGACCTTCTGGCTCTGCAAGTCCCTGATGGATCCAGGGCAGGGTCGGGCTCTGCTCCCAGGGAACAGGGGCAGGAGGAGAGGGAACAGCCTCAGGCCGTGCCAGGGGTGGATTAAGTTGGATATTAAGGAAAATTTCTTCATGGAAAGAGTTGTAAAGTATTGGAACAGGATGCCCAGGGCTGTGGTGATGTCCCCATCCCTGGAGGGATTTAAAAGCCACATGGATGTGGCACTTGGGGACATGGTGAGTGGTGGCCTTGGCAGTGCTGGGGATGGTTGGGTCTGAGAGGGCTTTTCCAACCCAGATGATTCCATGATCCTGTGATTAAACTCTTGGTGAAACTGCCTTGACTTTTGGTCCATTGGGTTTGTGGAATGAAGAATTGTTACTTTTTCCGAGTATAAAATCCGCTCCCTGCTCCAGCAAGTTCTCTCAGCTGTGTTCGGCAGGAAATCAAAAAAAATTATTTTAATGGACTCTTCTTAAAAAATCTATTGATCTCTGATTATTTCCATTCTTTTCATCCTCATTATTCTGAAGGTAAACCAGTAAAACTGAAGGAGATCCCCAAAGTGAGGGCTCTCAATATTTGAGTGTTTGTTTATTTAACCACAGGAATGAACTCCACAGTTTAGTAGTGATAACAACAACATAATAAAAATTCCCAGGCTGGTTTGGAGAAACAGATGCTCAAAAGTCCTGAATTTTTTAAAAAATACTTTCCCATGACTCTTTTTTTTGCCGTGCTTTGCATATTCACGAGGCTTTAGTTGGCATAAATTGATTTAGCTCCAAGAGCAGCGAGTGCTGAAGGTTGGCCACTTCTTTCTTTCCATTTCATTCCAAGCCCTGGCACAGGTTGGGCAGAGAAGCTGTGGCTGCTCCATCCCTGGAAGTGTCCAAAGCCAGGCTGGAGCAACCTGGGCTAGTGGAAGATGTTGTGGTCCCTTCCAGCCCAATCCATTCGGTGATTTACTTGTTTCAGGACCTTTATCCCAGTGGCCAAGTCCTTTTTTATTGAAGACACGGGGCAGGAGACAATAGTTAATTGTAGATTTGGATCCAGCAGGAGCATTTGGGGACGGAGCCCACATGCCATCACTGCAGGGACTTGGTGCTCACAGGTGAGGGGCTCTCCAGTCCTTTGAAGTTGTTCCACTTTGCTGGAATTAATTAAACACTCAGAGGACACAGCCAGTTAAAAAGAAGGAGTTCTCCTCTCTAATCCCTCATCTTGGGTGCTCACCTGGGAGATGGTGAAGAAGGGGGGGATCTAAAAGCTCTTAGGAAGGGAAGGGATGGAGAAGGAGCTCCGAGTGGTCACTCAGATGTCTCTTTCTATTGCTCTTCACAGGGACGTTTCTGCCAGGGTTTGAATCTCCACTGAACGAGCTCTCTGTCTCTAATCCTCTGAGAGAGGTGATGTTTTCTAAGTGGGAAATGGATACAGGATAAACAGACAATCTGCTCTTGGCACGCAGCCCTCGGTGTAATAAAGTCTTCCCATCTGCAGGGAGGTTCTGCCATGGCTGAACCCCCTCCTAGGGCTGAAGGAGAAGTGGAAATCTCATAATGGCTCCTCTAAATAAAGGGCTTCTATTTGCACAGTTCACAGCAAATGAAATTATATTTGGTGGCTCGATAAATTATTGAAGAAGCGTGAGTCAAACATTTTGGGAGGAAAGCTTCCAGAAATGTTCCTGCTTGGCGAGACTTTGGCTGTGGGATATTAAAGCTCAGCTCATTAAATGCAGGAGGGGGAACTGAGGACACTGTGACTGGCCTGATATAAATGGATGTCTCATGAAAAGTTCTGGAGGAGGCACTGAGGTGAATGTCCCTGAGGGAGCTCCATCTATCACTGACCATTTTCAGTCCCTTCAGCCCCTTCGAGTTCTTGGTAAAGACACGCAGCCTTTTGGAGTTTTTGCTTCTCTTTGGTTGCTTCCTTTTTGTTTCATCAACTCTACCATAAAAGGTTTGATCAGAAAGATCTCAGTGTATTTATTTTCACAACACAGAGGGCTGCTGGGCTGGGTCGGTTGTTCTTTGGGCTCTGTAACCCAAAGTGAAATGGGTTGTTCTGGTCTCCCAGTCCCACTCAAGGCCAGTGCAAAAAGTGACAGGAGAGGATCGACACGACACAAACAAAGTCCCCTTTTGTCACTTTGGCTGCAGATGAGTCATATTCAGCACTAGCAGAGAGTGACACTTTGGGTTGGAAGGGACCTTCATCCACTAAACCAGGTGATGAGTGGTTGTTTCCACCTGCTCTTTGGGGTAACCTCATAGTAACTTCTAATTCCTTCTCTTAGGACTTCTTGTCCCTGTGGAAAATTGCTTTTTGCCCTTCCCTGTCCCCTCACGCCTTTTTCTTTCTGGCCTTCATGGCAGTGTTGTTTTAAACCTTGTCCCACAAGGAGCCTTCTCCCTTTTCTTTCTTCATGTGTACCCAGTTGATTGGTTTAATTCCCACTAAAATTGTTGGGGAGTCGAAGTGCTCATCACCAATACCTAAGATTGTTCTTAGCACAAACAACCCCAAAGGAAATTCTGAAGGATTTTGAAGGAAATCCACCCCTTTGTGGAAGGGCTCTGAGGAAAAATGAGAGGTGACTCAGGTAGGACCAGCACCTTTCCTTCCTTTCCGTCCCTCTGAGGGTGAATATTGATTTTAAATATGTTCTAAGAGCCTCTTGCAGCACATCTGAGGGGTTTTTGTCCGGAGGTCAGGCTGCAGTTCTCAGAGTAGCCCCATTATTTCCTTATTCAGAGAGAAGAGAAAGGTGCTGCTTTGAACTGGTGGATTAGTTTGAGCAGCCCGTGTTGACAAGGTGTAATTGCTGCTTCAGTCGAGAGGGAAGGTGATGCCTCTGTTGTTTTGGAGTTCATTAGGAAACTCTCCTGTGATCTAAAACTGTTCATCTCCGACAAGCAATCTCCTCCTTGGCCATAACAACCTTTCACAGGCTTCACGTTGGCTTATGAAAAATAGGAATTAAAATAAAACTAAAAGTGCTGGAGTCACAAGCCACTCCTTAATCCCTTTTCAGCTGGCCAGTGTTGCTTTGCAAGAGCTGGACACACCACTGGCCATTCCCCTCCTCCTTTATGGCCAGCAACAGCAAAAGTGCCAACCTGGGCTCCAAAAATGGCAAAAATCAGTATTTTCACTGATATCCGTGCCCTCCTCAGTTACTCACAGGCTTTGATTTTTTTGGGGGTGACAACTCATTTTTTCTATTTCTTTCTACTTTTTTAAAAATTTAATTCAAATTTCTCTTGGCACTCCATTGGTGTTTTTACCGAACCCTCCACAGGCTCTGATTTTTCTATTTTGGTGACAACTCATCACTGGGCCAGGTTCACCTGGTCTCTGCCCTGCATGAAATTCAACAATTCTGTTGAAGTCAGTTGAGTAAATCTGGAGTTTCTGTTGGTATAAACGAAATAAAACCTTCCCTGATGTGATCAAAGAGCTTATTATACTCCCCAAAAATGCAGATCTGGCTGTCTAGTTTATTTATTTTAGTATTTATTTAGTATGATTTAACCAAAGATTTTCCCCTCCCATCCACAATTATATAACGACAACAGATATGCCTAAGTTTCTTAAATTATAAAATAAATAATATATATATATAAAATAAAAAACGCTTGTGTAGCACTCAGGGCAATGGACTTTCACCCCGAGACATCTGAGCACTCATCAGTTTAACAATTAATTAAAACTAAAGTGGATTATGTGGCCGGATCCTTCATGTGTTCTGAAGGTGGATTTTTCAATAACATTGTGAGCCCTAAACATGTAAGAAATGGAAAAATTCTGTTCACAGTGTAACTGAAAAATAGGAATAATATTTTTTGTTTTGCTGCAACATCTTCCTTGTGCTTCTGCTGTCATGAACTTCAAACTTCAGCCAGGCTCTTTTTGTCCCTTCTGAGCCCGTTGACATCAGTGCTTTGGGTGCTGTGAAATAGCTTGAAATGATTTGTGTGGTCGCACTCCTGACATTTGTTTTTATAATAATTATTATTGATATTTGATAGCAGTTATAATTATTGTATAATAAATTTCTTTATCCATATCCCCAGAGAAACAAATCCCAGGTTTATACTGTCACGACGACTTAGACACACACATGTTTTCATATTTTAATGCTGTATTTAGAATATTTTAAATATATTTTACTGCTTTTTGGTTACAAATACGTTAGAACTAATAATTCTTTTTCTCCTTTAGCTGCTGTAACAACATCACTCTCTGGATGGTTTATTTCGTGATGGCCTCGTCTGAACGAGCAGACACGTGTATAAAATACCGTGTAAAAATGCTTAATAAATGGGGGTAAATCAGGATAATTTCAGCAAAACAGAGAAGGATCTCAGGGATAAAAACCTAAATGTGCCCTGGCTGATTCTCACCTGCTTTTATTGTGTCTTTGAAGGCAGGACTGGGCACACGGAGGCCGTTCGAGTGGTTTATCAGCCAGAAAACATCAGCTTTGAGCAACTGCTCAAGGTCTTCTGGGAGAATCATGACCCGACACAAGGTAGAGTGATGAGTGAGCCAGTATTTAATTATCTTACTAATTACAGCTGGGATAATTAGTGTTTGAGCTGCATGGAAGAGATGAACCTTGAAATCACACTGGAGCTCAGGAATATGATTGCAGACATTTATTGACAGAGAAAGAGAGGGAGAGAGAGAATGAGAGCACAGAAGCTCCCAGGGCCCCTCCTCCCTTCCAGCTGGCTGGGCTGGGAAAATTCCCACAGAGTGGCTCAGGAGACAATGGAAAATCCTTTTCAACTTTGATTATGACAATTTATTCTGTAATATCTTTTGTCTCTTAAATTAACGTGCATTTCTTTGCAGCTCCAAAACGTCCTTCTATTCTATTCTATTCTATTCTATTCTATTCTATTCTATTCTATTCTATTCTATTCTATTCTATTCTATTCTAAATTTAATTTACTTTTTTCTACCAATCATAAAAATATTTGGGATTTTCCGTTTTTTCAATGGGTGCTGAATGTATTTTATGATTGGGAAAAGGGAACAAAAAGAGGCAAGAGATGGTGTGTGGAGGCATCAGTGGATCATTCCCTCTATTTGCCTTATTCAAACCTTTTAATTTAATTTCTCTTTCTTGGCAAGGGCTTTGTGGTGACATTTCCCACATCTGTGCAAACAGGAATGGGAAAGTGTGCTGAGAAAACACTTTGCATGTTTATGCAGTTCCAATCATCCTTTCTTCCCTTTCCCAGAAATGCTGCACACAGGAACTCACTGTGATGTTTCAACAGCTCTCCTAATTCTGCCACTTGTTGCCACATCTGGGAACCAAAAAATCCAGTTGATGCCTCCAAAATGTGATGCTATTCCTGGGAAAGAGTAACTGGGAGGAGGATCCAGTTGTTGTGGATAAGTGTCTTCCACTGAGGCAAAAGTGGTTGTTGTAACTCTTTTTGATGTGGAAAGAGCCTTAGTCAGGGATATAAAAGCTGCTTTCTCAGTGCAGGGGCAGTAAAACCACAACATCTTGGGCACTTCCTGAGTTGCCATCCCAGGGATCCTATGGAATTATAGGTGGGGGTTCAAAGAGGGACAGAAGGAGGATATGGAGCTGGGTGGTGGGAATAGACACGTTCTGCTAGTTAAAGAGGTGTAGCACTGTGGCAGGAGAGGTTTGGGATGGATCTCAGGGAAAGGTCCTTCCCCCAGAGGGTGGTGGGCACTGAACAGGCTCCCCATGGAATGGGCATTTCCCAAACCTGCCAGAGCTCCAGGAGTGTTTGGACAACAGGGTGGGATTGTTGGGGTGTCTGTGCAGGGCCAGGGGTTGGGCTGGATGATCCTTGTGGGTCCCTTCCCACTCAGGATATTCCATGATTCCATGAACACCCTGATCAACCAACCCTTTTAGGGACCTCACAGCGAGTTGACAACCTGACCCTGACAAACCAGGACAAGCTCCAGTATTGAAAAGTTCCACCTTGCAATCAAATACCTTCCCATCCCTCAGTGTAATTAAACATTGGGGTCTTTTCCCATCAGCATCTTTTCAAGTCTTTGAGATGAGATAATTCATCATTTTAAAAGAGGTGCTTGAGTGGAGTCAGGAGAAGAAATTCTGTGGCTGTCAAGGGTGGTGGCCCACGCTGGTGATTTATGAGCCTCCCTTCCCAACCCCTTCCCTGATATCTGTGTTCAGGATGGTTTCTCAGCACATCTCTGTAATCCTTCCGCTCTGCATTAAGACAGACTCCCCATGCCAGGGTGCTGGAATTGGTCTTAAAGGTCCCTTCCAAACCATTCCAGGGTTCTCTGATTTGAAGACATGAACCATCTGCTCTCCAAGCTCTTGGGCCTTCCTAGTTTGCTCGTAGGGGTCAGGGAGGAGGTTTTATCATGTTTTTAGGTCTTTTTTTTGGTTCTTTTTAATTTGGATTATCAGAAATTGACCATCACCACAGGGTGGCTTCTTTTCTTTCAGGCTGGAAAACAGAAGTGGGTGACTGAGATCTTCCAGTACCTGAGGGATAAGGATAGATGGAGAAAGACTGTTTACAAAGACCTGGAGGGACAGGACACAGGGAATGGCTTCCCACTGCCAGAGGGCAGGGATAGATGGGATATTGGGAAGGAATTCTTGTCTGGGAGAGTGGGGAGGGGCTGGGCTGGAATTCCCAGAGAAACTGTGGCTGTCCCATCCCTGAAAGTGTCCAAGGCCAGGTTGAATGGGGCTTGGAGCAACCTGGAATAGTAGAAGGTGTCCCTACCCATGGCAGGGGATGAAACGGGATGGTCTTTAAGGGCCTTCCAACCCAAAGTATTCCATGATTTTGTGATTTTATGGACTGGTTGGTTGGATACAGCAGAGAATCCTTTTCAGGATAATTGGTCCTTGTGCCTTGCTTACATGTTTGGATTCATCCTGATGGCCAGAGCTGGGAGCTGATGGCCAGGAATGTGACATTATTGACCTTCCAGAGCAGTATGAGGAATGGATTTCTGCTGGAATAGTTTGGATTACTACCACCTAATCAGTCATCTGCCTTGGCTTTGGCAGGCTGTGCTTGGGCTCAGCCTGAGGCCCAAATGGAATAGGTGACACTCTCAGGGACTTCAGGGCTTTGGGCTACTGAAGTTCATTACCTGGACACAAAGCTGTGTGGATGAGGTGTGGTTGTTGTGATAACAGGTTGGGTCAACTCACCAGATGAATTTATGGTTCCTTCTGGCTTTAAACCAAAATCAAATGGTGACATTAATCTTTATATTCACCTGGTAACTGAGGCTCAAAATAGTCCCTGTCTGTGCTGAAAGAAGGAGGTTGGGTGCTGGTGGGTGTGGGATTCACTCTTTGGTTTTTGGGGAGACATCACCCAGTTATCCTGGGCATGGGACCACACTGAGGTGGCTGTGTTCCCTCTGGGATGGGAGCTCTAACATTGTGTTCTCTCTGGGATGGGAGCTCCCACCTCTGTGTGACCCCAAGCTGTGGAGATACCCAAGTCACTCACAGCTGTCTCAGGGATCTCTGTGGCACTGCAGGGCTTGGTGTTAACATTCCTACACTCCAACTGAGCTTGGAATGCAATTCCCAAGTGGTTCTCCTGTAATAATTTGCCAAAAGTGACGGTATCACTTTACCCCTGGAGAAGAGGGATGTGTTTTCTAAAGATTTGGCCATCCCAGCCTTGGAGGGGTTGTTTTACCTGTGTATTTTTATGGCTCCTTAATGGTGTCCCTTGGAAGCTTCAGGTTGGACATCAGGAGGAATTTCTTCCTGGAAAGGGTGGTCAGTGATTGGAAGGGGCTGCCCAGGGAAGTGGTGGAGTCCCCATCCCTGGAGGTGCCCAAGGAATGACTGGATGTGGCACTCAGAGCTCTGGGCTGGGTGACAACGAGGGGATCAGGCATAGGTTGGACCTGATGATCTCAGAGGTCTTTTCCAACCTCAATGATTCTTTGCTTCTGTAATTCTCGTCTCTGTTCAAGACCTTTGCAAGGTTCATCCCATCTCCACCACCTTTCTTGATTTGAGGAAAACTTAAACCACAAGGTCCCAAGGTCAAATTCCTTAGTCCTGTAAGACAGGGATGGGATGTTTATTTACCCTTTCAAATCTGAACCAGATCTTTAGGGTGGGATTGTTTCTTTGCCTTGATTTGTATCTACTCCCTGCTTTTAGCTGGCTATAAAAATGTGGTTTTGTGTAAAGACCCTAAAAGTGAGAGTTCCCTCTCTGACCTCGGTATTTGTCTCCTTCCCTGAGGTTCAGCTGTGAACCAGTGAGTTTCATCTTGGCAGCCTTAAGGGAATGCAGGACTTGCTCTGTCAGAGAGAAGTATTTTGCTAAGCAGATAAATTAGAAAGATTTCTTATTCATGAAATTCTGCAGAGTTTTTGGATGAACGCAGTGCCTCGTTCAGCTAGTGAGTGCTGGACTTCTCGAGCGCACCCCTCACTCAAAAGTAGAAAAGCTTTGCCTGTTTTATCTTCTTCCAGAAGTTGAGATAACACCAGTTCATCCCTTCTACCCCCAGCAGAAATAGTGCACTTGTCTGATCGTTCTGGTGTCATTAAATATCAAATATGGACGTTCTGTTGCAGATAAAGACCTTTCAAATACCGTCCTGGTTGGTACCAAGTTGCTAAAGAGCACAGACTGGCAGCCCCATCATTCACTGTTGTACGAGCACATTAATATTCACAAGTTCCTGCTTTCCGAGCAGTTGGCCTTTAAGATGAGACTGACATCTCCCTGGGATTGGAATTGTCTCTGGGAGGCAGCCAGGCACTTGTTTCATGAAGCTCTTGAGTCTGAGGATTGTACAGAAGTCAATTGAAAAGCAAGAACCTTTGATCAAGTCAAACAGTCTCCGAGTTGAAAGGGATTCTCCCAGATGAGCATCTCCTAAGCGTGGTGCCCTGATAAAGTCCTCTTGACTATTAATTTAGGCTCTATTTTATAATTCATTAGAATTGGGATCCTGAAAAAGCAACAAACAAGCCCCTGACTTCTGCCAAGTGGCATATGGCTGTCATCTCTGCTCAGCCTCTGGTGCTCCGAGCAGCATTCCTTCCCTCCCAGGAACGAGCTGATCTACCAGAGGATTGCTCTGTGGAGCTCTGGAAGTGCTCTGAGGTGGTGGTTTCTTGTCATTCAGGCAGAAAAGGAGAATGAAAGTGATGTGCTGAAAATACTGCAAAATATTTTAGGACTAATCGCCTTGCGGGTAATTTTATTCTTCTGAAGTTCGTCGGTGTGTAGGGCAGAGTCTGCACTGCCTGCTTTTGGCACTGATGGGGCCAATCCATGTTTTTTAAGATAGAAGCCTGGCTGTCTCCTTAAAATTTCCCCCTGGCAATGTCTCTGCTGGCACCCCCTGTCCAGTTTGTGCTGTGCCTCAGCCTGCCTTTCACCATTGCTCTAAACTAATCTTTGGCCTCACTGTTTGGAAAAGGGCGATTTTCTCCTCTTTCCCTGATTTTCCACAGGGTGCTGCAACCTCTCTGTGTCCACACTGGCGATCACAAAGCCCTCTGCTCAAGGTAGGAGTTGAAGGGAAGCGAAATGGGATTTTCAGCCAGGATTTAAATCTCCAGGAGTGTGACTGTGAAGGGGCCCACCCTGGTGGCATCAGCCCTGTCCTGCAGTGCATGAGCCACTTCCAAAACCCACTGTACTTATGTCCAGGGAGGAACATGTCATATCAGATCTGATCAGAAAGTTTGGCCACTCTTTGTGGGGTGTCAGAAACTGTTTCCCCAAACCTTTGGAAAAACCAGTCTGGTTCCAGAGGAGCCTTTTTGTCGTGGTGCAGATGTGATTCCAGTAGGGCATCTCTGGTCATGATTCTGCTGACCCTGCCTGAAGTCCCTTGTGTGTCAAAGATTTCAGCCCAGTCCAAGAAGACTCTAAAAAAAGGCTCCCCGTTGCTTTCCTTGGCTGGACAGGAGTCAAGCAGAAGACAGAACTTATTTATCTTTAGAGCAACCTGGCCCAGTTGAAGGTCTCACTACCTGTGACAGGGGATAGAACAAGAGCTTTAAGTTCTTTTCCAACCCAAACCATTTTGGAATTCTATGAGAACATGTTTGAGAGAAATGAAAAATCCTTTTCCTCCTTTAGCTCTTTTCTTTCTTGAGTACAACCCAAAACACGTGCTTGTTTTGGCTGTTCTGCTCCTCATGTTCATCATCAGAGCATCCAATCCTTCCCAGCCCACAAGAACTAACTTGGGTACAACTGTTGTACACAAATCCCATCCTTTTTCATTCCTTCTGGCTTCCTGCTTGGATTTGTGAATTAGTGGCAGGACCTGAGAGTAATGACAACGTGCTGAAGGACAAAGCCACCCGTGGCCACCACTGCCCAGGAATTGTGGCCTTAGAGACCCTCTGTGGATACACAGAGAACCAAAGTCACTGTGAACAATCCCACTCCCCCCTCCTGTCGTGGAGAAGTCCTTATCTTGCCTGTGTTTGCACAGGAAATGTAAGCAGCACTGATATTTTTCCAGCAGTTGAGGACCATCTGTCCTACAACAAACTCATCACCTGCCAGCTCTGTTCAGAACGTCTCTTAGTCCATATGTCTTGTGCATCCACGATGAAAAGAGGAGATGTACAAGCCATTTCTCCTCCCTGTGACCTTCCAACCATGCTGGCATTTGGCCTTGGTGCTGAGACAGGAATTCTCCAGATTAATATCTGGTTTTCGTTGTGCTGACCCACTTTAGTTGCAGAGGGTATATTTATTTCTCACCAGTTTTGAAGGACTGTCCTTTTTTTAGGCATTGCATAAGGAATCTATCATCTGCAAATAATTAAAATTAGACACTAGAAATGACATTGTGTTGCTAATGAGCAGATGTGTCTACTTATACCAGTGGAAGAACAGCTGTACACATAAAAAACGCTGCAGCCACCCTAAAGCAGCATTATGCATTCTGCTACAGGCCTGCGACTTCATTTAGACATTAAAGGGGGGAGAAAAAAGAAACTCTCCCTGTAAAAATATAGCCATTTTTAATCTTTTCCCTTTACGTTTCTGTAACTTGTCACCCTTTTGTAACTTGAATGAGATTTGCAAGTCTCAGAATTAAAGCACCTTTGTGGTGGATTTCAAACGTTGTCAAGAGTCTTGATGGTTTCGGCGTTAATACAAGGTGTAACAAAACCCAGCAGAAATACCAAATCTCTTGTCACCAGGCATATTAAATATATCCCAAATAGAATTGGCAGCCCCTCAGGGAGCCATTCTTGGTCCAATACTCCGCAATATTTTCATTAATGACTTGGAGGATACAGTGGAGAAGATGCTAATTAAATCCGTGGTAAAGGCATTGCTGGGAGGTTCCTGAAGGAAGCGACTGAAACCCAGCTCGGTGCTGATAAATTAACAAAAGCCACGGAAATCCAAGTGCTGGGACACAATAAACATAAATGTACTTTGGTTGTGGCAGCTTTGAACGTCCAGCTGTGCACTGAGTTGTTTGGTAGGAGACAGTGTCTTCTGGTGCCTTCAGGTTCTTGGAATTCCTGCTCGTTCCAATGACATTCCAGCGGTGGGACAGCTGGCTGATGTCAAACCATCCCAACAGCACCCAGTTTAGTCCCTTGGCCATAATCTAATCACCTCCAAAACCCCTGTGGTCTGTAGTAAAATCAGGAGTAAGGTCTTTCCCACCAATTCTGACCCAGCAATGCATTTTGAAGATGGACCTTCACTTTTTTCATGAACCAAAATGTCCCATGTGCTGTTGCTCCTGTTGTGTTTCTCTGGAACTAAATATGCATTAAAATTAAATAAGTGTGATTGGGCTGCTTTGAGGCCCCAGGAATTTTAGCTGTCCTGACCTCATTTGCACATTAGACTCTTCTTATCCCTGTAAATTAGGATAGACTTTTTCTGACCTACATTTCCAGTTTGGGAGATGTTGTTTTTTTCTGCATCTCTTTTAATGAAGGGGATTATTAGGGTGGTTGCTGAAATGGCTGAATTCTTTGCATTATGAAGTGGTGCTGAATCCATCGTGGCCCAAGGGCAAAAGTCCTTCTGGGCTCTGAGTTCTTCTTACCTTTAAACTACTTTTGGGCTGTTTGGTTTGGATCTGACAAGGATGTGTTAACCAGTTCCCCAGAACTACGAAACTACTAAAAACTACCTTGATCTTTCAGTATTGTGCAGGTCAGCAATCAAATAGTTCCTGGAGGATGAGAAAATGGTTCCTTGAAGATGACTTGGGGCTCTGAGCAACCTGGTGTAGTGGAAAGTTGGAATGAGATGGTCTTCAAAGGTCCTTTGAACCCAAGCCATTCCCTGATTCTGATGTGGTGGAAATAACAACTTTTAAATTTTCATGCATTTATAGAATTAGAAAAGACCAACCTTAGAAAGTCTTTTCCAGCAGAATTTTTTGAGGCAGAGCTCCCAACTTCAGGCAAGGGAAGCAACAAAGTCAAAATAAAGTGATACCAAACGTTCTTTTCTTCTTCAAATAACCCACCAGTGAATTTACTGTACTTGGGTCTAGAAATCGGAGGCACCGAAGCGTGTCTTCATTAATCATAGTTTATGGTGATTATTAGTAGGCTTTTAATCTTTGTTTTCGTGTATAATTAGGTACAAGGGGTCAAAGCTGCCTCTCCTCTGAACAACAATATTTGCAGGCAATGACTGTTTTTCTCCGCCTGCGAATTTCTCGTGCATATTTATAAGAGCTGCCTCGTGTGTGTCGGGAGAGCGGCTTCCCCCGAGCTTATCTGCTGATAAAGGCACATGACAACACTGGTATTTTGGGTTGGCACTCATTATTTCTGTTGCTGTTGCAACAGCACCTGGTGGATCACAGTAGGCTTAGATTCACAGCCCTAACACGTGTCCAAATTGAGGCATAATCAGGGTAAACCAGGAGAAAGGAGAAGGCACATGAAGAACGTGATGTGTGGGTTTCCTGAATTGTTGTGTTTCTTCGTTAGATTTTTTCCAGCTGTTTTCCAGCATCCCATGAAGGAAACAGGCAGGGAGGGCCCAGTTCAGGTGCCCAAAGAGAAAAGTCTTTCGCCATGTCAGATGCTCTGGTGCATCAGACCGGTTTCCATCTGTGCCATAGAAAATGTGGGGTCCTTTATGCCCTGTGTTGTGTCCTCCAGTGTCCTCCAGACCTCTCTGCTCTGTGCACGGATGGGTTTGATCAAGATCTTCAGTCAGGTTCGTCTCACCACCATGGACACATCAGGTGGGATGAAGGCTGAGCTGAATCCACCCAAATTTAGATGTTTCCATAGGCATGGAGGGTCTCAGCTCCACGGTTGTCAGTGGAGATCCACATACCTGACTCACCCCAGATGAGGCATCTCTGTTTGGGCAGCTTGTGTTTGCCTCAACCTGGAAGTTCAGTTCCTGCTGCACCAGTAAATATGGATAAAAATTCCATTTCCTCGTCATGTTCAGAAAATCATGGAATGGTCTGAGTTGGAAGGGACTTTAAAGCCCATCTTATTCCACCCCCTGCCATGAGCAGGGACACCTCCCACTAGCCCAGGTTGATCCAACCTGACCTTGGACACTGCCAGGGCTGGATCCAGGGGCAGCCACAGCTTCTCTGGGAATTCCAGCCCAGCCCCTCCCCACCACAGACAAGTATTCCCTCCCAGTATCCCACCCAGCCCTGCCCTCTGGCACTGGGAAGCCATTCCCTGTGTCCTGTCCCTCCATCCCTTGTCCCAAGTCCCTCTCCAGCTCTCCTGGAGCCCCTTTAGGCTCTGCAAGGGGCTCTCAGCTCTCCCTGGATCCTTCCCTTCTCCAGGTGAGCCCCCCAGCTCTCCCAGCCTGGCTCCAGAGCAGAGGGGCTCCAGCCCTGCAGCATCTCCGGGGCCTCCTCTGGACTCACTCCAGCAGATTGAGGCTCATCCAGCCCTGAGAGAAGAGAAATTAAGGGAAGACACTTCTAAAACAGCCTAATCTCTGTTTAAGACAGGAAAAAAAAATCTTAAAGCTTATCTAAAACTAATAATTTAACCTTTGAATAAAGTTAAGCCAGGTTCGATTAGAGCCCTAAGTCCCTACAATGTTTAGTGCCATTAAGGATGGTTTATGTTTAAAATTCACTGTTCTATTCATCTGGTAAATATGTATTTTCAAGTAATAATTAGATATGGATTGAAATACCTCTCTGCCAGTGGCAGTTACTACTTGAGCTTTGGGACACTCATCAAAACTAACCTGTGGGCTGAGGCAGATCATGGACTTCCTTCAAATGTCAAAGAGCATTGAAGGAATTTTATAGCTGAATGTATTAATAAATAACGAGGCATAAAGGGAGCTCTTCTCTCAAGCCAAGTCCTTCCAGTTTTTTAACACGTTTGCACTGCTAGAGAAGCAATATTGCCTATGGAATGTGAATCACAGAACGGTTGGAAAAAATCATCTTAGAGATCATCTTCTTTTTCCAAAAGAAGACCAAAGATGTAGTTTCCTATTGAAAACTCTCTGAACCTTTGGCTCTGTTGACAGCATGAAAGTTTTCTTTAATATGTACAAGCTCATTAACGCATTTTAACCTTCTGAAGAAGCTCTTTTAGATTTCATTTCTCCTTCCTGCACCTTGAAACCCATCAAGAACTCTCAAGCCACAGCCCTGTAACTAACTTCTCTCCTATTAACATTTTTCTCCTTTAATCATATGCCATAAAGAGTTTTACTTTCCCCTGGCAACTTTTAAGCTGTATAGATGTAATCATTATAGTGAGTGATGACATCAAGCCAGGGTGACATGGTGCAATTGATTTTTACTAAATAATTCTATGATGAGCTGGAAGAAAGAGTTTTATTAGTCTTAACTCAGCAAGGATTGATTGGGGAAAAGAAAATGACCAATCAGTGGGTCAGGTTTCTGCAGGGGATAAGAAAATAAGTGACAGTTGCAGAAAAGTCTATAAATCACTGAAAAAATTATGATAAAAATAAGAGCAATGAACTGCCCTTTAAAATTTCACTGGATGGCAGAGAAGAGTCTCACAGACCTCAGTCATTTATCTCCATTAGGCCTGGGATCCTCTGGGAATAGCCAAGTTGACGGATGATGCCATTACATTTTTTTTTTATTATTTTTAAATGGAGAGAAGATAAGGAGTGGTGTCTAAGTATTACTTTCAAGTCATTAGAGGGTTGAGCCTTCAAAAGAATCCCTTGATTTAGCCAATAAAATAAAGAAAGTGTCTTTTGCTTTAGTTTTTTGCAGGTAATAATGTTAAAGATTCATCATTTTGAACCGAACTTGCTTGTTTCAATTTTTAAAAAAAAAAAGAAAAAAAGTACTGGGAAATATGTTTTTTTTATTAATCACAGAATCACAGACTGGTTTGGGTTGGAAGGGACCTTAAAGATCATCCCATTCCACTCCCTGCCACGGGCAGGGACACCTTCCACTAGCCCAGGTTGCTCCAAGCCCCATCTAACCTTGCCTTGGACACTTCCAGGGATGCGGAGTCCAATATTCCAGTCCATATTCCGGTCATTCAGACCAAGACAGAGATGGTTTTTACTGCTCTGATGCCAAAGAATATGGGGGAGACCAAAACTAACTCATTCCCACCCAGGTGCATCAGAAGGTACCAAAGTGTTTGTAAGAAAGGGCTTTTTAGAGCCATTTCTTTGCTCGTTTATCTACGTTTTGTCAAAAACCAGCTTTGCCAGTGGCCGTGTCTTTGTATCCCATGGCAATCCTTTTGCAGGATCTGGGAAAGCTTCACATCTCCCTGTGCTTTCTGCCACCCTCTGGCCACGAATTTGTGTCTCACACAAAACAAGTGCTGAGCCCTTGAGGGCATTTATTGGTTAATTGGAGTTCTGGTCTCTGCTGGCACAGCGAGCACATTTTATGTTCTCCAGAGTGGTCCAGGCCAAAGTGAAGTTCCTGAGTGTGATCCATGCCCAACATCTAAACACACTTTGAGCTCCAGGTGCCCTCATCCTCCCTGGTTCTCCAAAGACAGGAGCTCACAATGACTGGCCATCCCACACACCATGTAACCGTATCCAAAAAACATACATTTTTGCCTTTTGCCAGAGAGGTGGAAATTCTCTGCTGTTCCACCAGCTCTGAAATCAACCTCTCATCTAAACATCTCTTTGATGACAGATTTTATGGCTGTTCCCAGCCTAGAAGCCGATTTTCATTGTCTCAGGCATCAACAGTCAGTGCCTGTCCTACAGCTCCAGGGTGTATTTGTTCCTGTCACTGTTGGATGTGGCCTTGGTCACCTCGTCAAGGACACAGGTATTTGCCCAGGGTAGAGGTGGAGTGCCCATTCCTGAAGGGATTTAAAAGCACTTGGTGGCCTTGGCAATGCTCAGGGAATGGTTGGACTGGATGATCTTAGAGGGCTTCTCCAACCTCAATGACTCTGTGACTCCTCAGGGTTCATATATTTTCTTAACAACTTTAAGAAGGAACCTGTTTAAGATCTCAGCCTCAAATGGAAAGGAGGATCAGGCCCTACTGACAGATTTCCCTATTTATTATATCGTTGAGGGAGAGATTTATCTCCTGGAGCTGCCCTTAAAACCATCCCTAAACTGGCAGGTTTTGTGCAGAGAATGACTTTGAGACACCTCGTAGAACAATTGGAGACAACCAGCATTTTCCTCGAAGATCCAGCTGCTCTGATGTTCTGTAGGAATTATTCCTTCTTCCAGTTAAGAAGTGAAGTACAGATATCTTGTGGAATTTTTATAGTTTATTTTTATTCAGTAAATGTTTGGGGTTTTTTTAAAGACAGGATTGTTAAGCTCGATCATCCTACCAGAGGTGTTTAGGAAACTGAATTTCTTGCCTTGTTTGCCACTCACTGAGTTGGTGAATCTCAGCAAATAAGACTTGCCAGAGGGTTTTAAAAAGTCAGGGATGGACCCTTGAGGTGTAAGTTTGTCCCTGTGAGGTCCATCACAAATAACAACAGCAACAGTGGCACTTGGTTGTGTCTCTACACATGGAATTTATTTTGTTATTTTGTTTATTTTGTTATTTTGATCACTTTAAGGTACCTGTTTTGTCTTCTTCCTTCCATGGGGATGGTTTAACAGTCTAAACCAGCATGTTGGTTCTTGGAGGGGCTGCTGTTCCTGCACAGCCTGACTCCTCCTTAACTTTATCTTTCACCACTGACATGGTGCAGCTCTGGAGTTTTGGTATCCTGGGCTCACCCACAGTGTGGGCAGCAGGACAGGGGGGGATTCTGCCCCTCTGCCCACTCAGGTGAGACCCCACCTGCAGAGCTGCCCCCAGCCCTGGGAACAACAGCACAAGGACCTGGAGCTGCTGGAGAGAGTCCAGAGGAGGCCCCGGAGATGCTGCAGGGCTGGAGCCCCTCTGCTCTGGAGCCAGGCTGGGAGAGCTGGGGGGCTCACCTGGAGAAGGGAAGGATCCAGGGAGAGCTGAGAGCCCCTTGCAGAGCCTAAAGGGGCTCCAGGAGAGCTGGAGAGGGACTGGGGACAAGGGCTGGAGGGACAGGACACAGGGAATGGATGAATGGTTTCAAATTGCCAGAGGGCAGGGTTAGATGGGATATTGGGAAGGAATTCTTGGCTGTGAGGGTGGTGATGTCCTGGAACAGGTTGGGCAAAGAAGCTGTAGCTGCCTCATCCCTGGAAGTGTCCAAGGCCAGATTGGACAGGGCTTGGAGCAACCTGGGCTAGTGGAAGGTGTCCCTGCCCATGGCAGGGGGTGGAATAAGATGGTCTTTAAGGTCCCTTCCAACCCAAACTGGTTTATGATTCACTGACTATGAAAAGGTCTGTCCTTACTGTGAAGCCCTCAGGAATAGAATGTGGCTTCAGTGCATTGTTCAAAGGAGAAGTTCAACTCCCTACTGCTTGAATGTTGCCTTATTTCCCATCTGGGTTTTATATACCTTGGCTTTCAACAGCCCTACCTCGTTAAGCAACTTTGGCAGGACCAAAGAGCCTTATTTCTCCATTTTTTCCCCTTTCTAAACGTATTTTTAAATCAGAGTCAGTTCTCCTCTCAACTTTCTAGTCAATAAATTAATTAAGCTGACTGCTCCCCCATTACTATGTCCTGGTGGCACATAAATATATTAAATAATTTGATCTTCCCTCTCAGAGCTCAGGGGCTCCTGCTAAACTTCTCCTCTTAAATCCCTGCTAGGAACCAGCCCACTTTGGAGCGATCCTCCATTCTGAGAGATTTTTGTAATCTACTCCCTAGTTGGTTGTTATGCAGTTTGTTAAGCAATAAACAGATTTGTAGAATGGTAATGCTTAAGCTCAGACATCAATCAGCATTAACATATCCTGGCAAAACTGATGCTTTCCTGGCCTGTATTCCTTTTATTCCCAACCCTTCAGTGGCACTGGCTTTACCAGAGCTCCCTAAAAGAACTTGCAAAGGAAGGAGCAAAATATTCTCTGCCTGGCAGTCAACACTATTAAGTATTGATGAAGAACACAGTTGTTGTTTTTAGGTGTAGTGATACAATTTGCCAGTTAAAAAGTAACCCAAATCATCAGAAAACATGTTTTGATAGAAGATTCTTTTATCATCTTAACATGTTTTGAGATCAGATTCTTTCATGGAACTGTTGGTCATCAAAAGGAATTTTAGTCCTAATACATATTTTAAAGTATTTCTGTATATCTTTATTCATAAATATTTCACCCAGTTTTCATTTGTTTGTTGTCCTATCCTTTAAATCATTTTCCTGTTGCCTTGGAAAGGCAAAGAGAGATAAAACTTAGCTGGATTTAATGAGTTGCGGTGAATTGATGCATCTTTTCCCCCATATCACAGACTCTTCCTCCTCTTTCTCTGCCCTCTGCCCTTTGCTGGGGGGGTACCAGGACACACATTTTCTTTTCCATTTCATCTCCACAGTCCTGAGAGTCGATGGGAATCTTCAAAGGGGCCTCTGTAGTCTGGTGGCAGTCACAAGACAAATCCTCCTGATTTCCAGTTTGACTTGGGTTGCAGGCATTTGGGAGGGCTCTGCTTGAACCCAACTTCATCAACCCCACCAGAGAAACTCCAGATTAACACATTTTCTCACAGCAAAGCGAAAGGTTTTGTTGTTGAATGCAAAATTAGGAACTAGGTGTGAGAGGCAGGAATAACAAAGCTGCCACTGGTGTTGCAAAGCTGCACATCCACGTCCTTCTTCACGCTGAAAGTCCTCTCTGAGGCTGTTGTTTGGCTTGATGGGCTGATCCACACCAAAGCTGGCTCGTTGCAGCTGGAGGGAATGGGAATGGCAATGGGAATCCACACCAAAGCTGGCTCATTGCAGCTGGAGGGAATGGGAATGGCAATGGGAATCCACACCAAAGCTGGCTCGTTGCAGCTGGAGGGAATGGGAATGGCAATGGGAATGGATACCAGTGAGAGACAACAGTGCCTTTGGCCAGTGTGGTTGCCCAGGACTGGTCACCTGAGGGGACAATCATCTTCTCTGTGCTTTGGCCCAGTATTTTACATTTTCATAGGTAGAATCCTTCTCACATTTTGGAAATGTGTGCATGAACAACTTCATACAGCCAACCTGTTGAAGGGATTCCATATATCAGCATAAATGTCACAAAATCCTTGTGCCAAAATTGCCCATCCTGCCTGGCCATGAACACCTCCAGGGATGGGGAGTCCACAATTCTCTGCCCAACCTGTGCCAAGAACAATTGGTTTTCTCTAAAGGTGTTTTAAACCCTTCTCCCATTAAGGTGTACTCCTCCAGCCCAAGAGAAATTGCAAGCACATGGTAAAATCAGCATTTTTGGTAACTCTTTGCATGGCTCAAAATCAGTGTTTTCAGGGTACCTTTTTTACAGTGACTGCAGCTGAATTTTTAAAGGTTTTGCGTCTAGATTTGACTCCTGTGGGATGTAACAAATATAAAAATGCTCATATTTCACTTGCATGTCATTTAAATGGAGACACCAGCATTGAACCTCTCCAGGACTCTTCAACCAAAGAAAGTCTTGGACTTCCCAAAAGGCCCTGCTGAGCATGCATGGAAGAGACTGTGCTAATCCAGCTGTAGGGAACATCCCAAATTTAGTGGAACTTTTAGGGCTTGGAACGAGGTGATCTTTAGGGTCCCTCCCAACCCAAACCACCCAGTGATTCCCTGGAATTCAAGGCTGTTGAGCCTCTCCCAGAAGCCCAGGGAGGCTGATCCTCACGGTGGGCTGTGTTTTCTCTCTCCCCAGGGATGAGACAAGGCAACGACGTTGGCACGCAGTATCGCTCGGCCATCTACACCTACTCCCAGGAACAGATGGAAGCTGCCTTGAGGTCCAAGGAGGAATATCAAAAGGTAACTCAGGGCAGGGTGTGGAATTCCTTCCCATACCAGCTGAGGTCAAAGATGTCACCAGGGAGCACAAAATCACTCTCTGTGTGGTGCACTTTCCGAGCTCCTCATTCCAATACATCATAGTTGCTTGAAATTCCAGCTTTTATGGATTTTTTGGTTCATGTGAGACATTTTATAGCCACGCAGAAAGAAAAATAATTCCTTATGCAAAGGTATCTTGGACAGATTTTTTGATGTGGGTGCTGCAGAGCAGAAGTCTGTGATCATAAAGCTATTCCAGCATCTCTGGACCCTCTGCTCTGAAGGGTGTAGCCAAAATCTCAGATCCAAGAGTTTCTGAATGTTGAGGAAAGGTCCTGATCAATATTTGAGCCTGATAACTCGGGATCACCCACCTGCTGCTTATAAGATGCTCTTATCAAGCCATTCCATAAACACCTTTGATGGGGTGTGACAGCCCGTGACTTCCTAAGAGTATTTGTTTTGACATGAGGATTTGTGAAAGAGAAGATCAACCAATTCCCTCTCTGTACATCCCTGTTTTTCAGGGGAGATGGATTCTGTCTCCTCCCTGCCACAGGAGCTGTTACTTAACTAAAGGCACAGGGATTAGTGTCCTGCAGTGTCTCTGAATTGGGGCTGCTGTCTGAGCTGCCTCGTGCTCTTGGCAGTGCAAGAGCCAGATTCTACAGCAGACAAATAGAAATTCTTATAAATTATATGAAAAACCTGGCACATCAGGGCAGTGGATTATTATTGGTTTAGCACTATTTGCAGTGCTTGAAGCATCTAAGTGTTAATATGTTTAATTAGACAATGATTTCACTGGAGTCGTGTCAAAGAACCAGGAGTTTTGGTGAATATTTGATGTTCAAAACAAACAGCTGCTTTTTGGAAAGGCAGAAGGTCCAAAGAGGAGGTTCAAGTGCTGAGAGCCTGGGCAGCACTTTGGGGGTCCCCATTGTGTGGTGGGTTGAAGTCTGGGTGACCTCTTGAGCTGGTTCCTACGTGCAGGTGGGATTATTTTGTGTGCAAAGAGATGTTCTGGACTGCAAGTTAGTAAATTGAAAGTCTTTCTTAGTAGTGTGAGAGCTGTGCATGCCATGAAGGGCTCAATGGCATGTCTTTTCACATGGGGATAAGTGAGTCTTGCAGGTGTTTGTGTGATTTAGCAGGGTTGGTTTCAGAAGGCTCGGTGTTCCTATTTATCATTCAGAAGTTTTTTCCCCTCGTTATTTACCTCGGATCCATTGCTTTTCCAAATTCCCTTTATTCCTATCTGTTAGCATCTGCTGACCAGTGTCACCCTGTAAATCTTGCAGCTTTAATTTTGCTTTCCCATCTCTTTTATTCTCTGCTGCTATTTGTCATTAAATAAATACTGACATGAAAGCAAAATTGCGAGGCAGGAGATTGTAGTGTGATATTACAGAAATTTCCATCATCAAATAGATTTCCTTAATGGCACCATTTAAAATTTACCTACTTTGAAGTCTATCACCATTTGAAAAGTGTGTATAATTAGTACATTTATATAATTAGGCACAACTGTAAGTGAGCACATGTAGAGTTTGTTTTTGCACTGAAGTGGGGAAGGAAGGGACGGCGTTGGCAACTGAGGAAACACGGCAAATATGTGCTGCAATTCCTTGGGGAAATGTGATTCCTATGTATTATTAACAACAATATCTCCAATATTGCCTACTGAGGGACTGCAGGAGCCGTGGAGGGGCTGTGTGGGAAACGCACTGAGCAAACAATTTGTTCAGGAATCCCTTTTCATATTAAATGTTTTGCGTGGCACGATTTTCATGTAAACCTGATACAACCACTTTCCTTATTACTGCAGCAATTTAAAATAAACATCAGGCTCTTCTGGCAGTGACAGGTGCCAGATAAGCAGGGAGGAAAACACGTGGGAATGGCACAGTGCTGGAGTTTTCCATGAGAATCAGGCACCAAAGGGGGAGAGGGCTCACAAACATTAGGAGCACAATGACTGCAGGAGGACTCTGGAGTTTTTTGGCACTGCAGAGGCATAAAACCAAAATGTCATTTCTCTGTTTGTTCACTGAGTAATTGTTCATGTGCTCTTAGAGGTGTTTGTGAGCTGAAGGACCTGCAATAGCACTGAGAAGGGCCTTCAACCAGAAAATGATGTGTTTGTTAGAGGAGTGTTTTCAGAAAGACAGGGAGGGCTGGTCATTTAAAAGGAACATTTTGCTTTCCTTGACTGAGCAGAGAAAATATTAACTCCAAGGTTAGTATCTGGAATTCCTGCCTCCAAGGCAGGCTGTCCAAGGTGCTGGCTCCTCCCTGGAATGCACAGAGTGTGTTCAGCTTTATGTTGAGCAAACAGTATGGGCTGGAAGGAGCAGAACAAACGAGTTTGTGCTGAAGAGCAGGATGGGTTTCAAGAGGGTTTGCTCTGGAGTAGCTCTAGTTGGTCCTCTCAACCAGGTGCCACCAGCAGGTGAAGTCACCTCAGTGCCACACCTCCAATCCTGGGAGCTGTTTTGGTTCCCTCAATTCAGGAAAGACACTGAGGGGCTGGAGTGTGTGCAGGGAAGGGAACGGAGCTGGGAAGGGGCTGAGGGAGCTGGGGGGGCTCAGCCTGGAGGAAAGGAGGCTCAGGGGGGATCTTCTGGCTCTGCAAGTCCCTCATGGATCCAGGGCAGGGTCGGGCTCTGCTCCCAGGGAACAGGGACAGGAGGAGAGGGAATACCCTCAAGTTTGCCAGAGGAGGATGAAGTTGGATATTAGGGAATATTTCTTCATGGAAAGGGTTGTAAAGTATTGGAGCAGGATGTCCAGGGCAGTGGTGAAGTCCCCATCCCTGGAGGGATTTAAAAGCCACATGGATGTGGCACTTGGGGACATGGTGAGTGGTGGCCTTGGCAGTGCTGGGGGATGGTTGGACTCAAATCTTTGAAGGCTTTTCCCACCCAGATGATTCTGTGATTCCATATTAAATGACAGTGATCCAGAGATTTATCACCAGCCTACAAATGAGCCCTGAGCCCAAGTCTCCTGTAAGGTCGCATCTATTTCAACTGGTGAGACTTGTTGCTGGTTCCTGCAGCTGCTGAGCAGCTGAGAAATGTCCTCCCAGCCATGAACACGCATCAAGCTGCGTGTCTTTTGCTGTTGATGAAGCTGAGAAGGTGCAGCCAAGAGTCAGCTGGTGCTGAGACATATTCTCCTACAACAGTGGTGCTGGTAAATGGCAACACAATGTAGGTGTAATCAGCAAAACATTAAATGAGGGCCAGGGCTTGGTGAGATCACTGTGAATGAGCTGCTCCATCAGTTTTGCCTGCAGCTGAAGCTTTTTAATACAGTTGAACCTGAGGTTACTCAATTTTCAAGACAGTTGCTAGGCTGGATTTGGTTTTCAAATGAATTATCAAGGCAATTGTAACCCAAGGAGTGAAATCAAGGTGGAAAGAAGTTTGCATTTATTCTCTTTCTTTTTGGAATCAGAGCCTGCATTTGTTTTCTCAAGCACTAACACTGGGGTTTAAGACCCCAAGAATATCCTGAGTCCCTCCTCTCCATAGAATCACAAAATGGTTTGCACTGGAGGGCACCTTAAGGATCATCTCATTCCACCCCCTGCCATGGGCAGGATCACCTCCCACTAGCCCAGGTTGCTCCAAGCCCCATCCAACCTGCCCTTGGACACTGCCAGGGATGGATCCAGGGGCAGCCACAGCTTCCCTGGGAATTCCATTCCAGCCCCTCTCCACCCTCCCACCCAACAATCCCTTCCCAATCTCCCACCCAGCCCTGCCCTCTGGCACTGGGAAGCCATTCCCTGTGTCCTGTCCCTCCAGCCCTTGTCCCCAGTCCCTCTCCAGCTCTCCTGGAGCCCCTTTAGGCTCTGGAAGGGGCTCTCAGCTCTCCCTGGATCCTTCCCTTCTCCAGGTGAACCCCCCCAGCTCTCCCAGCCTGGCTCCAGAGCAGAGGGGATGGATGGAGCTGTTCTGCAGGATAAGGGGAACAGGGAATTAGCACAGGTCAGCAGAAGATGCAACAGTGTCTGCAGCTCAGCAGTTGAACAGGTAAGGAGAAACTTCCAGAAGCCTGTGGGATGATGTGGGAACAGACCAGCAAAACTCTCAGGTGCAAAAGCAGGAGTTTTATATTTCAAATCAGAGAAAAGTGGTTAAAAACCTGGAGTTTCCTGGCCAGTGCACTGAGCTTTGGAGCAGCAAGGAGAGGAAGGGGTGGGGATTGGATTTGGGAAGCTGGAATAAAGGATCTTTACAGATCTCTGGGATCAACAGTCCTAGGTGGTGAATTCCATGGAGGAATGCCTTGTGGAGTGAATTCACAACACTCATCTGGGTTTTTATCCAAGGTGCTGTGTGAGTTTAGAACAGGCTTTGTCTGGGAGATGGTTTTCCATGTGATTTTTGGCTGGAAAAAAGTTAAATAGCTCTTTCAAAATTAGATTGTTTTTATTAAAGCAATACAATAGCCAACACAAAAAATAACACCTGCTCACTCCTCTTGAAATGCTGTCCAATTCAGCGCTTTATGTATCAAATTATCTCTGCTTCACTCTGATGTGAATGGCAGCGACTTGGATTCCTGATTGATGGTTGGTGGCTCTTAGGAAGACAAGCAAAGCTGATCTGATAAGCTGAGCCGTTCTTTGTTTTGTAATCGCTTCTCTGTGCCACCGAGATCCCCTCTGAACGCTCAGCCCTCTCTGAGAGAGCTGCATGAGGCTACAGATGAGGGGGTTTTGAGTGAACGCTTGTAAACTGTTCTCTAGTCACTGTAAAGGGCAGAAAATTCCACTTCTTTTGTCACTCCAGGAAAATGTGGTCCCCTCGCAGCAGGGACATCACTCAGAACTGACACTAATACATTTCTGGGTGACAGAGGCAGCAAGATAAAAGCACGAACTTGTGGATGTGTCTGCCTGGACTTGAGCAAAGCCTTTGACACAGTCTCCCGTGGGATGCTCCTGGAAAAGCTGGCAGCCCGTGGCTTGGACAGGTGCACCTTGGCTGGGTGAAGAACTGGCAGGATGGCTGGTGGGCAATGGGGCTGCATCCACATCCACCTGGGATCTGGTCACGAGTGGTGTCCCCCAGGGATTGGTGTTAAATGTTTAAATCTTTAAGGATGATCTAGATGAGGGGATTGAGTCCAACAGGAGCAAATTCGTGGATGACACCAATTCTGGGGGGAATGTTGATCTCCTGGAGGACAGGAGGGCTCTGCAGGGGGACCTGGATAGGCTGGATCCATGGGCTGGGGCCAGTGGTGTGGGGAGCAAAAAGGCCACGTTCCAGATCCTACATTTTGGCCACAACAACCCCCTGCATCTCTCCAGGCTGGGGCAGAGTGGCTGGAAAGCTGGAAGAGGCCATGGGGGTGCTGGTTCACCGCAGCTGAACATGAGCCAGGTGTGCCCAGCTGGTCCAAAAGGCCAAAGGCTTGGACCAGCCCTGGTGTGGTGGCAGGACCAGGACAGTGACTGTCCCTGTGATGGCACTACTGGGTCACCTCCAGTCCTGGGGGCACTTTTGGGAACCTTAAACAAGAGACATTGAGGGGCTGGAGCGTGTGCAGGGAAGGGAACGGGGCTGGGAAGGGGCTGAGGGAGCTGGGGGGGCTCAGCCTGGAGAAAAGGAGGCTCAGGGGGGACCTTCTGGCTCTGCAAGTCCCTGATGGATCCAGGGCAGGGTCAGGCTCTGCTCCCAGGGAACACGGACAGGAGGAGAGGAAATGGCCTCAAGTTGTGCCAGGGGAGGATTAAGTTGGACATCAGGAAAAATTTCTTCACAGAAAGGGTGATTGGATATCAGAATGGGCTGCCCAGGAGGGTGGTGGAATCCCCCTCCCTGGGGTTTTTAGGGAAAGACTGGATGTGGCACTCAGTGCTCTGGGCTGGGTGACAAGGTGGGGATCAATCACAGGTTGGACTCGATGATCTCAGAGGTCTTTTCCAATCTAAATGGTTCTGTGATTCTGGAATATTGCAGTTGCCTTTTTTGAGTTCCTTGCAATAAATGTGTCTGTGAGGTGACCTGTCCTGTTGTCAACACTGATTAACAACCCACTTGGGTGAGTTTATCACAGAATCCCAGAGTGGTTTGGGTTGGAAGGGACCTTAAAGCTCATCTCATTCCACCCTGTGCCATGAGCAGGGACACCTCCCACTGTCCCAGGTTGTCCCAAGCTGTCCTGGAACATTTCCTGGGACAGGGCATTGCTTGAGGCAGGGAAGTGCCACCATCCTACAGCCAATTGCACACCATTTCTGTTCCCTGGATGCAGCAGCAGCAGCAGCTCCTTTATTGTGCTTTTATCAATGCTGAGCAAGGCAAGATTTTTTTATAGCTTTCAATTCTGCATCTCTTGTGCTCACTTGATAAAGGCCGGGCATTTCACTTGGCCCTGTGACTGATGCAAATACAGCTAATCATGCATTTGAAATTACAACTATGACCAACATGATGAAACCATATTTTCTCTTTTGCAATCATTTTTTCAGCGGGGAGGTCGGGAAGGTCAGCGAAGAAGCCATTTGCTTTATTGCACTGTGGATGTGAAGCTTATATTGGCCATTTAAACTGATGGTAGAAATTGCCCTACAATAAACTAATGTAAATATCAAATGGATTCGACTCCGGGAGTGGGTTGTAAATAAAACATTTCCTGCTTTGCGTGGCTTGCTCTGCTCGGCTTCCCAGTGATGTAAAAACACGCTCAATTTGTGTAGACATCAAATTTTCATCTACTTAGGCAGATGAATTCTCAATCTTCGGGGCAGATCTCCAGGCTGATCCAGAAAATGAAGATTTAAAGGGCTGCTTTGACTTGCCTGAAGGAGTCTGGTGTTGTTTGAGGTGTCCTGCCCTATCTGAGCTGGCCTCCTGTGGGTCCTGGGTCATAGCAGTGCTGAAGAGCCATCGAGGGGCCTGCAGTGATGCCAACAGAGAGGAGAAACACCTTTACAGCAGCCTGCAAATGTTCTCTCACGTGGCTCAGTGGCATCTGGGATCGTTCTCAAGGGCTCCTGGGTCAGGCTTTTGAATTTCTTGATCTTGATTATGCATCTGTTGCAGCACTCTAAAAGTGTCACAAGCATGCTAAATGTCAGGTGCATAAATTTGATAATGATATTAATAATGATGGTTGAAGTGTACAGAGTGGATTACAGGGAACAGGAGAGAGTTCCTTCTCTTCAGGAAGCTCTCAAGGAGCTTAGTTTAACCCTTGGGGGGAGGACATGCTAAAATAGTGTAGAAGAAGGTCAAGGCAAGAGAAAGATGATGATCATTAGCTGTTGTTGTTTTCTGTCAGGTCTTGTTCTCTCTGGGTTAAATGTAGTCCTTAAAAACTGACTTAATCAAAAATTTCCAGGAAATAAAAGTGAGAAACATCTCCAGGATGTGCTCAGTCTCAAGAAGTGTGAAAATGCTGTGTTTGAATTCTGCTCTGCCCTTTGCATCCACCCAGGTCCAAGTGAAGGATAAGGCTTGTAGTGGGACTCGGTGTATTCACCTGGAGAGGGGTTGGGCTGGTTTGTGGCTTCCACATTTTGTCAGAACAAAATGACACTTCAGGAAGTTCTGAGCTCCACCAGGCTCTTACATGGAAACAGCAGATAGCCAACATTTATAAAACAGGCTGCTCAGGTGCCTAAATACGGACACAGGAGAGTCCACTTTAGCCCTCCAGATCATGGAATTTGATGACCAGATGGGCTGCAGCATCTCTTGACAACTGGCATGCCCTGACGAAGTTGTTTTCTGGCTGATGTCAACATTTGCTTTAATAACTCCCAAGATTCTCTTGCAGAACCCAAAGCAGCTCAGCCTTACAGCTGCAAAGCCAGAGCAACACCGTGAGAACCCATGGAATTGCTCTGGATTTCCAGGAATGCAATTGAGATGAAATTCTGTCCCACAAGTTTCTTCCATTTCAGCCTTTTTTATTCCCCACTGAAGTGTCAGAGAATTCGGTGCGTCGCTTTCTGTTCGGAGTGTGTCACTCCATCAAACAGAGCTCCTGGCGCTTGGGAAAACAACTCAAAACTTCCTGGAATGGAAAATCAGAGGGTGCTTCAGCAAGTAATGTTTCCATATCTGTTTTGAACCTGTGATCTTTTTTTCATCCAGATTTTTTGCTTCTTCATTGACTTCCACAGACTGCAGAATGATCTCTTTTTTGTTTGTTTTGTCATGGAATCATAGAATGAGAGAGTTGTTTGGGTTGGAAGGGACCCTCAAGATCATTTAGTCCACTGTCTGCCATGGGATTTTAATCCAAGTGAAACCAGCATTCCTTGACATTGATTCATCCCAAAAGGAATGACCAGTCAGGATGCTCGAAAGTACCTAAAAGACAATGAGAAAAAAAAAGTAATTGTTGATCTGTTTTCAAAAAATATTTCAAGGGACCTTAAAGCCCATCCAGTTCCACCCCTTGCCATGGGCAGGGACACCTCCCACTAGCCCAGGTTGCTCCAAGCCCTGTCCAACCTGGCCTTGGACACTTCCAGGGATGGGGCAGCCACAGCTTCTCTTGGCAACCTGTGCCAGCCCCTCCCCACCCTCCCAGCCAACAATTCCTTCCCAATATCCAACCTAAGTCCACCCTTTTCCAGCTTAAAGCCCCTCTCCCCTTGGATCCCTGAATCCAGCAATCCCTCCCCTGTGTGTGCTCCAGCCCCGTGGGATTCAGGCAGCAACAACAGGGGCTTTGCCTGAGCTCAGCTCGGGAATCTCTCTTTTGTGACCCTGACTGTGTTCAGGGGCTCTGGAGGGACTTGTTTTGGCATCTCCTGCTGCAGGAGCTGCCTGGTGAGCTCCCAGTTGGAGTGTGAGATGAACATCTGCTCACACCACACTGTGCTGGCAAGGTCCAGCAAAGCCCCTCTTACACCTCTCCATGGAGCTGATAAATCAGTTTTCCTTTCTTTCTTTCTTTCTTTCTTTCTTTCTTTCTTTCTTTCTTTCTTTCTTTCTTTCTTTCTTTCTTTCTTT
>WBMV01008067.1:195871-355930 GCA_013396655.1 Campylorhamphus procurvoides
CTTTCTTTCTTTTCTTTCTTTTCTTTCTTTTCTTTCTTTCTTCTTCATTCCTCCCTCCAAAGTTTATTTCAGCCTTTGTTTCCTCCCCACATTTTTTCCTGGCTCTTTTGCTTCCCAGGATCTCCTGTCCTTTGGCCTTGCCCAACATCCCTTCCTTTCCAGTTCCACATTTTCCCCAGTCTTCGAATTTTTCACTTTCTCCCTCAAGCCTGTGTTTCTGAAAATCTCCCTTCCATTTGATCCTTGCAGACAGAGGTGAACTGGCACCTTTTCCAGCTGACCTTTATTGCCATTTATTCATAGTAAATGGAATTACCCAACATCTCAAGTTGGACAAAATCTATTCCTCAAGCACCCTGAGATACCTCCTCCTGCAGGGCCATGGAGGTCTGTGCTCTGCTGGGACATTGCAGAAGTGTCACCAGAGGCTGAGAAATCATCTCCAGTGAATCCACACTCCCAACCCCCAGGAGTTTCTGCTCTGTGCTGTTTAATCCTGACCTTTCCCCGAGCAAAGCAGCTTCCTCTGGCTTATTGAGGTCCACGTGTTTCCATTGTGGCTGCTCCTTTCTCCTTTGCCGTGGTTATTTTTAGTTGACTCAGTTAAACCCACGTCTCTTTTGGGTCTTAAAGGGAGTGTATTTAAGGTGTTCAGGGAAGAAAAACTGTTTTACACATAAAGGCACTCTGAAAGGACCTTAAAAATCATCTGTTTGCACCCCTTGCCATGGGCAGGGACACCTCCCACTAGCCCAGGGTGCTCCAAGGGAATCCAGCCTGGCTTTGGACACTTCCAGGGATGGATCCAGGGGCAGCCACAGCTTCTCTGGGAATTCCAGCCCAGCCCCTCCCCACCTTCCCACCCAACAATCCCTTCCCAGTATCCCACCCAGCCCTGCCCTCTGGCACTGGGAAGCCATTCCCTGTGTGCTGTCCCTCCAGCCCTTGTCCCCAGTTCCTCTCCAGCTCTCCTGGAGCCCCTTTGGGCACTGGAAATACCAGTGACCTACACCAAAATGATTTTTTAAATTTAATTTTGAACTTTCTTGATTTATTTTTGAGGTTTCACCTTCCTAGATGTGGAATTTGGGGCTTAAGTGTGTTCTAATGAGCTCAAAGATGCAGGTTGGGCACCGTGGCATCATCAGTGTTTGCTGTGGCTCCGACCTTCATGTGATCTTCTAATTGCACCAAGACTAATTTCATAATTATTTCTAAGCCTTGATCACTGGGTTTCCTAATTCTGGTGAAAGTCCATCTTAATCCAGTTATCATTCCCTTTATTAATACCATACAGCACTTTTTTTTAAATTAAAATAATTCCATGATATTAAATCAAACTCAAAATGCTCCCAGTTTGTATCTACAAAGTTTTCTGTGCCAACTGAACTTGTAATGACATCAGAGACAGATGTTGGGTTTATATTTGACCTGTTTTCTACAAAAACATTGTAGAATGATTGACACTAATTATATTCCTTTCCATCTGAATGTCATTTGGGGATGTTTTTGGTTTGTTTTTAACCTCGTGCAAATTCAGTGCTGTGTGTTGTCTTGCTTTTGAAGTGCTGGTGCTCATTCCCTCCTCTGGAATATTCAATATTAACCCTGTACTGATTACGTGAAACCCACGTTTTTCTAAAAAAACTTGAAAAATCAGATAACTTTGGATTTATTAACCAGTTCTTTGCACTGAAGGATTCCTGACTGCAAACTTCAAGGCTTGTTTTTTTGCATTCCTTCACAAAGCATCCCAAATTATTTTTTAAATAGGGAAAATGCAATATTTCCCCCAATTATATCTCTCAGAAATGACTGAATGGTTATCCCAAAAAATCTGGAAAATTATTTTCCTTCAGCAAATACAGCTTAGTTACAACTTTCAGCCCAAAACATAAAGTGGCATGGAGCTTGAAACACCCAAAGAAAAATTCTGAATAAAAAGAGGAGTTAGAAAATCACACATTTCCACATCCACACACAAATGTGCATTTTCAATATCATCATTTCGCTTGCTGTAATATGTTTTTTTTATTATTATTATTTTTATCTCAATCAGCTAATTATATCCTGGCTGGTTATTTTTCATCCAGCTCCTCTTGCCATTATATAGATGTGGTTGCTATTTTATGTGCCAGCAACCAGAGGAAATATATTTCCCCATTATCCCATGATATATTATTAGAGGAAAAGCCTTCGGTGTGAAATGAGGGGATTTTCCAGGGCTGGAGGAAAAACCTGATTTCTTTCATTGCCCTCTAGTGGGCTCAAAGCACTCGTGCAAGGGCAGGGAACGAGGAGCTTTCCCCTTCCCTTTGTGCCACACACACCATCGGGTTTCGAAGAATTTGTTCAAATTTGTGTAATTCACCGTTTCATATTTCACCTGAAGCAGAATTCGAATTCTGGTGTTTATAAATTAGGGCTAAAGGACATTTTATGCTTTTTATATTTTGCTACAGAAAGCAGGAGGGGCATAATTCCCGTAGGAATGTTATTTACCAAGTGAATTTTGGGAGGGCCATTTGAATATAAACACTCTGGAGAAGTAAATACGATGTTTGAGGCATCCTTTTCTGCTGTTGTTGCTGTGTGTGATTGTGAATTCGTCACCCAGTCCAGCTGAAGGAGGGTTTGGAAAATGTTTCATCCCATTTATTTGGGATTTATCAGAGAACCTCCGAATGGTTTGGGTTGAAAGGCATCTTAAGGATCGTTTAGTTCCCCTCCCCTGCCACCACGTTGCTCCAATTCTCAGTTTGTTAATTAAAAGGATATGATTTCACCTCTGCCCCCAAATTTCATGATGTTTCAACAAATATTAGATAGGAAATTAGGTACACACAAGGCATATCAAGGGAAGGAAGAAGGGAGGGGTGATGCTTGTGTTGGGAAAAGAGCCTCATATTCAGAAGGGCCTTTTGTGGATTAAAAAGCAAAACTTGACGCAAAGATACTGATTTTCAACAGGAAGAAATCAAACACTGCTCCAGACTGGTTGTTACTGATTTTTACTCTGAGTAAACACTCAGTGCACCACTGGATTATGGCTTGTTAGGCTTAAAAATGGAGCAATTTTTTGATATAAAATGCCTGTCTAGTGCATGTTGACTTCATTAAACGTCATATTCCTGCACTGTCCTGGGAAGGGAGGAAGGGGAAAAGCTCTAAAGGGCATTTTTGAAAGGACAGCAGGATTCTCTCTCAGTTGGTTTAGGTCAGGTGCTCATTTACCTTGGGAGGAAATCCCAGCTGGAGAGCAGAGCACGAGGGACTCCAGCCCTTGTGCCAAAGGGGTGGGAGCACTCTGGGTTAGAGTCACAGGACCACAGCATTGCTTGGGTTGGAAAAGCCCTCTGAGATCATCCAGTCCAACCATCCCCAACACTGCCAAGGCCACCACTGACCATGTCCCCAAGTGCCACATCCACAGGGCTCTGAAATCCCTCTAGGGATGGGACTCCACCTCTTCCAGTGTCTGATCACCCCTCCAGTGAAGAAATCATTCCTGATATCCAACCTGAACCTCTTCTGGTGCAACCTGAGGCCATTTCCTCGTGTCCTAGTGACCGTCCACAAATGATGTTCCTCCATCCACTAGTGTGATGGATGTCCCATTTGCTGTCTTCCAGTGGATTGGGACCTCCTTGGTTAGCCAGGACTGCTGATAAAAGATGGGGAGTGGCCCAGTGAGCACTTCCACCAGCTCCCTCAGCACCCTCGGGTGGATCCCATCTGGCCCCATGGAATTTTGTGTCCCAAGTGCTGTAGAGGGTCACAGACCATTTCCCCTTGGATTGTTCTGCTCCCTGTTGTGTCTTCCAGCTCAGGGGGTTGGGCACCCAGGGAACAACTGCTCTGACTGTGGAAGACCGAGCCAAAGACATCATTAAGTTCCTCCACCTGTTCCTCATCCCGTGCCACTTGATTTTCCCGGCATCCAGTCCGGGGTGGAGGTTTGTGTGTCCCTGTTTGCGGATGTGCATCGAGAGCAGAGGGGAAAAAATACTGCAGCTTTGCACTTTCCTTCAGAAATGACTCACTCCCTCTGGTGGGAACATTTGATTCCGAACGTGTGATGCTGCTTTCCCTCCTCCTCCTCCTCCTCTTGCATCCACCCCCCTCTCCACATTGGCATTCATCGTGCTCCGTGTGACATCTGCTCCGTGCGCTGCAGAGCAGCACTTTGGTTTCTATGGGAGCTGCTGGACCCATGGACTGGGAGGGAGAGGAGGAAAATGCCCCAAAAGTGGCTGGATTCAGGTGCAGGATGGTGGTGGTCCCTTGGCCAGAGGGTTGGGATGTGTGTGGAGTGGGTGTCCCGAGGGTGGGTCTCTCCCAGGGCAGAGCATGCAAGGTCCAGGGTAATTCCTTTTTCTTGTCCTGTGAGAAGGGAAGTGGAGGGTGTGAAGAGCAGTAGGTTGTGGGTTTGGTTGAAGTTCACTCCGTGTTACCTTTTGCCTTGTTTAGTTCTCCAGCTTTGCAGCAAATGCTCCTCGGCTTCTGCCTTTCAGGGGGTGAGAATGCAGATGCCAAAACTAAGATATTATAATTAAGTGTCTATTTATAACAGAGTTTGTCATTAGAATTACCGTGTCATTTTTCAAACAAGGGTGGATAATGCCAGTTCACAATCTACACCTGGAGCTGTTGTCTCTCTTATATTATTATTATTATTATTATTTTAAGGTCAGGTCTCCTTTGATTTGTTCTGACTCTGAATTCATTAGGAGGCCTGAATTAGCATCCTGCCACCTTAGCTGTGTCTTCCCTCCTCCTCCCCCTCAGGTGTAAACACCAGGATTCTGAGCTGGCTCACTTCGGCTCCAGGGAGCTGGATAAAACACAAAGCCCACTCCTTCATTTTTAAACATCCTTTATATAATGCAATCAGAATATGGTTTGTGTGTCACCTCCTGCCATGGAATGTCCCGTGTTCAGGATCAATCCATCATTTATCAGCAATCCTGGCTGGCTGGGGAGAGACCAGCTGAGTGGGACTTAGCAAATGGGATGCCCATTTACTGCTTTGTTGCCCAAAAAGGTGGTCCAGCCCTGGCACAGCTGTCCAGGGTAGGGGTGGAGTCCCATCCCTGGAGGGATTTAAAATCCCTGTGGATGTGGCCCCTGGGGATATGGGTCAGTGGTGGCCTTGGTGGGATGGTGGAACTCAATGATCCCAGGGTGCTTTTCCCACCTAAACAATTTTGGGAATCATTTCTATTAAACCACTACAAGGATGGATTGATTTTAGAGCAGTTTGTTCCTGGGAGACAAACCCGGGCAGGTAAAACATGAACTTGGTAAGTCCCAGAATCCCAGAAAGGTTTAGGTTGGAAGGGACCTTAAAGACCATCCAGTTCCAACCCCCCTGCCCTGGGCAGGGACACCTGTGAGAGGAAAGGCTGTCAGGGATGAACCTCCCTCCTGGTTGCCATGTCTGGTGTCAGGAGGGTTGTGCATCACGTGCCGTGTGTGGGGTGTGAGGACACGGATGGTGCTGAGCTTTGAGGTGCCTTCAGAGAGCCAGGTCCTGCCTTGGTGGGGGGAATTCAGTGTTGGATGCTCTTCAGAGAACTCTGAAGGGTTCTTTTTATAGCAGATGAACAAGTCCCTTTTAGGCCTATGCTTCTTTTGCATCTTTCCTTTGAAAACTATTTTTTGTTCCATTTTCTGTAACCCTCAGAACTTCAGGTGCCAAGGCCAAGTGTCTTGTCTTTTGTGATCATTTTGCATCTCCAGGCGTGTCTGCCGTACTTGGAGTGGTTCTATTATCTAGCAGTGGCTGTTCCTTGCAACTTTCCTTTACCCTTTTTGTCAGTTATTCCCATTTAATCCCAGATAATCTTTCCTGTGGTCTTTAAGTAGCCACCTAAACCTCGGGTCCCACTCAGCGTGTTTGAAGTTGTTGGATGACATGATACATCCTCTAAAACTCTCTCAAAGTCTGCTGTGTGTGCTGCTCTGGTGCTGTTCTAAACTGGCAAAAATCAGGCTTTTTTTAGAAAAGAGATCATGGTAATTGATGGCAAAAGACCTTTGATCAGACTGCTTAGGACCTGTGCTTGTCTGCCTGTTCTACTCTTGGTCTTGCTCCTGGTCCCATATGTTGTATGCACCCTCTTCCAGATATATGGGAATCCCAGCCATCTTGAAGGACATTTCATTTCTATTTATTATTATTAGTCCTCATACACACATTTTTTCTTTTCTTTTTCCTATTAGTTTATGAGCAGATGGGATTTACAGCCCTTAAACTGACTCAGCTCTGACCTTAATCCCTCGAGGTGTCACATAGGGTGGCTAAATCCTAATCTGGCCTTCTAAAGGTACCTGGAAAAATGAAATCAGATGTTCCTAAAAGAAGATCAAGTTGTCTGGATCCTTCCTCTCACTTACAGAGGGCACCAGAAATTCCACCTATTTTATATTATCCCATAATTGTGCATTTCATTGCCATAATCTCACCTGTAAATTATTTTTGGAGCTAAAATTGTCCCACATTTTCCACTATTTGGCATTTTTTCCAGGAGTTTTTTGTTTTTTCCTTTCTTGAGAGCCATCAGTTTATGACTTATGTGTCCACATATTGATCAGTGTTAGAAGATAATACTAAAAAAGGGATTAGCATGTAGCAACGATCTCTTAAATAGTGTAATTCATCACTGTGCAGAGGCCATCATTAATTTAATTTGTTTAATTAGAATAGCCCATTAAAACGGATTTAGTTGCTGGCACCAAACCATTCCTGGCTTCCTTCTTTGTTACTGGGACATAATATCAGACAAGGTCTCCACAACTTCACCGTTCTGCTTAATTGAGTCAGCGGTTCAATTTGAAATTAGCATTGCTGGGAAGGGGAAACCAATCAAAGAGAGAACCTGGTTATCATTTGGAGCTTAAAATAGGGGGTTTCCTTCTTTTTCTTGCTGTGGGTGTGAGCAGGAGGTCAGGTCATGATGTGAACATTCCAAAATGCCATCCTGACAGTGCCTCGTGTTTGTGCTGATGGGAAGAAGCCACCACAACCAAATGAGAAGGTAATGAGGTAGAGCACGGAGGGGATGGGGAATGTTCACCCTCGGAAAGCTCTGCGGTGTTTATTGATGCTGCTGCTTCGAGAGGAAAATGCAACCTGCAAACAAAAGGAAAAAAAAAAGCCACCGAGTGTTTTTCCATTTCAACTCGTGCTTTTGGAACCTGCCCACGGTAGGAAAGGCAAAAATGAAGTAACTCCCTGTGTAGGCATAAAAACACAAAATATATCGTGGTGAGCAGGTTTGATTTGTAGTGGGGCTTTGAAACACTGTGCATGGGTTGGAGAAAGTCCAGTTGTACCCCTTTGGTGAAGTCTGTATTGTTAGTAATTGTCATAGAATCATGGAATGGTTTGGGTTGGAAGGGACCCTAAAGATTTCTCCTTCCACCCCCTGCTATGGGCAGGGACACCTTCCACTAGCCCAGGCTGCTCCAAGTTCTGTCCAACCTGGCCTTAGACACTTCCAGGGATCCAGGGGCAGCCACAGCTTCTCTGGGCAACCTATGTCAGGATTTCACTAGCCAACAACTCCTTCCCCATATCCCCCCCAGCCCTGCCCTCTGGCACTGGGAAGCCATTCCCTGTGTCCTGTCCCTCCATCCCTTGTCCCCAGTCCCTCCCCAGCTCTCCTGGAGCCCCTTTAGGCTCTGCAAGGGGCTCTCAGCTCTCCCTGGATCCTTCCCTTCTCCAGGTGAGCCCCCCCAGCTCTCCCAGCCTGGCTCCAGAGCAGAGGGGCTCCAGCCCTGCAGCATCTCCGGGGCCTCCTGTAGTCTTGCTCCAGCAGCTCCACTGTGGCCCTCACCTTCCCCTTGGCTTTTCTTCCCTTCTCCATGGCTTTTCTGGCTCTCCCTTCTCCTCCAATGATCCCTCTTTGGTTTGAGTTTGTGCTTCATCAAAGTGAAACCCCCAAACCCTTTTTTCCCTACAACAATCCAGTGCATCCCAGTGCTCTGGGCTGGCTGAGCCACCCTGGGTGACCTACATGAGTTCCTAGAGTTTCAACACAAGGGGCCAGTGAGTTGATAACCCTGTAGGAGATGCCAGAGGACAAATTTGGTCACCCGACGTAGCACCTGGTGCAATTTGAGATGTCCCAGGGTGTCTGAGACATTTGTACGGAGCTGTTATGGTGAAAGGATCTGGAGAAGTCCTTCAAGCTACTGAATGAGCAGCTGGAGATCAAATGAAAATGCCTGAATTTAGGCAGCTGGATGCACCTTCCAGTGTACCAGGAGGCTGTAGGTGGAGAACAGAACTGCAGTTAAGATGGAGTGAAGTGTGCTGTCTTGGGCTGCCTCTTTGGGCTCTTCTTCTATGTCCTGGATCCAGTGGAAGCCAGGCTGATGATGGTGTGCCAACCATGGCTCTGGGCCAGCTCCAGGTGCTGCCCTGGGCTGTGCCCATTCCTCACTTGCTGAGGTCAATGAGATGGTTTCAGCCTTGTCTCGCTAACGAGCTCCAAAGTCCCCCCAGGAGACATCTGGGGGTGACAAGGGGACGCTTCCCAAGGGGCAGTTTTGGTGTGACTGGACCTTTGGGAGCAGGAGAGTCTGGTTCCTTGGATGTGAGCCCAGCCCTGCCTGGCCTTGGGCTGCACAGTGAATAATGAATGACTCAGCATGCTTTGTTCTCCAGCAGGAATGAAGCTGTTCCACTGCAAGAAGCACTTCTGTCGATGAGAAGAACTTCGAGTTTCCTTTGGTTAGGTTGAAATCAAGGAATACTCTTTTCCCGTGTTTTAAATAACCCACCCCACTCATAAGGGTGTTGTTTTGCCTGTGGAGAAAATTCATGGAAATATTAAGTTAAAAACTGTGCCATAACTTTGGTGGTTGGAGATTTTCAGTGCTCCAAGCAGTGACAAGGGATAGGACCATTGGATGGTGCTTGAAGAGATCTGGTCTAGTGGAAGAGATCCCTGTCCTTGGCAGAGAGTTGGACTAGCTGAGATTTAAAGGTCCTTTCCAACTCAAACCAACTCCAAACAATCCCGTGATTCCTAATCATTCTGAGATTCTGACCTGGGGACACTTTTGGGTGACACTGATGCACTGAGAGACACTTCGTAGGTCTGGTTATTTTGTGTAAAACTGGGGAATAGGATGATCAGGGAATCAGAAAGTATTAAATGGTAAAAGCCTGGGATTTGTTATCCAGCAAACAAGCTGAGCAAGGAAAGGTATTTTTTCCTAGAAATAGGAAATATCAGGGAGAGGGGAAAAGCTGTTTAGTGTGAAGAACAAGGTTAGCATAAACCCAGGTGGGCATAAATTGCCCATCTTCGCATTTGGGTTGGGAAATGAGATGTTTTATAATCATGAGAGCAACTGGGTTCAAAAACAGCTGCCCAAACAGAAGAGAAGAGGGAAGAAATCTGACAATTCACACAGCAGTTCATGAAATGATGTGTGGGAGCTTCCAGGGGCAGGAAACCAAACTGGGTGACAAGGCAGGAGGTCTCTTTAGGACTCATTTCTCCTCAATTTTGCTCCATTTTAAAGAGATGGGACTGCACTAAGCCGTTCCACTGCATGCCATGCCTTGCCCTTGTGAATTTATAGATTCATTGGGAAAAAACATAACTTTGGGCATCAATTTTCAGTTTCCTGGACCTTGTGTGGTCCAACCTGTTTTGGGGTGTCTCTCCCACCACTCACAGCTGTTTGTGCAGTGTCACAAGTTGCAGAGTCAGATGTAATAAAAAGATGTGATCACAGAAAATAAGGAAAATTCTGTGGCCAGGGAATACTCTGAGGAAAAGGCATGGAAGGGGCTCTCAGGTCTCCCTGGATCCTTCTCTTCTCCAGGTGAACACCCACAGCATTCCCAGCCTGGCTCCAGAGCAGAACTCCAGCCCTTGGAGCATCTCTGTGGCCTCCTCTGGACTCAATCCAGCAGCTCATACATATATATATATATATATGTACACACACATATGTATATTTATTCCTCTTATTTTTACCCTTCCCATGTGTCAGTTAAGGTCATAAAAGTGGATCTGGTGAAATATAAAGTAGAGAGACCCCTAAAATTTGGAGAGATATCTCATGTATGTAAGTTCCTTAGGTCCTTAGGAACTCACATATGAACTGGGACAATAAGCAGGAAGAAGCTGATAAAAAAGTAGTGTAAAATGGACAATAAACAAGAGGAAGTAGTTAAAAAAATAGTGTGAAAATATTCATGGAAGTTATACAAGTTAACCTAAACAGAAAGTCCAACCAGTTCCCCAGAAATTGCAGATGGAGAATCTGTTCCCACCACTGACTTTAAAGTGAATACAGATCACAAACAGCTACTGAATCACAAACAGGTATTGAATAAATGGAATAAAAAGGAGTATTCTTGGAGTAACTGCCAGATAGTTTGTGGATGGATGCAAAAGGGCTTGGAAAAGATCCTCTTTTCCACTTTCAGGCTCCACTTTGCCAAAGATACCAACACTTGAGACAAGCCCTAGATCTTGGTGATGCAGGGTTGCTGCAGGAGCAGAGCTTTCCTTTTCCAGGAGCCCTGTTAAATTCAGATGAAAACACTGCTGAGTATTGCAGCACATCCCTGATGTGCAGAACTGGATTGCAAATACGCTTTGATTCTGATTTTTTTTTAACCTACCAGGTTAATTATTGCTTTGATTATAGAGCTGGAATTGCCATCTGTCACAAGCTCTGTGGGATGACCAAGCTTATTTTGGCTTCGTGTTTTCCTCCCTATAATGTTTATTATTCCCAAAATAATCTAATGTGGGACAGTTACTATCATCCTGGGGCAGCTTGTCATGGGATGACTTTCTCATCATCACACTGCTCTGGTAACGCAATTCCATTTTCATGTGCCACTGTTAGGCTGTGAACTACAGGATATTATATTGTGCATAGTTTAGAGACAGGCAAAAAGGCTGCTCCTGACTGATAGATCTGTTTAATTAATAATATTTCCATGTAACCAGCGTGTAGCAGTTAGTCAGGAGCTTTCTGGAAAGCTGAGAAAAGAGGATGTCACCATCAGATTAAAATATCTTCATTTTGTTGAGGCTCCTCCTCAGATCTCTCACAAAACATCCCTCTTCTCCTATTTCTTTGGAAAGCTGGAAGGTCAAATCTCCTGGTGCTGGTGAAGGAGGAGGATTCCCAGAGAAGCTGTGGCTGCCCCATCCCTGGAAGTGTCCAAATCCAGGTTGGATGGGGCTTGGAGCAACCTGGAATAGTGGAAGGTGTCCCTGCCCATGGCAGGGGGGTTGGATGTCCTTCCCACCCCAATCCCTTCCACAATTCTCAGATTCCATGGCTGTGTTAAAAGGCAAAGGCATAAACACATCCAGTCTTCTCTGAGGCTTTGCAGATAAAAGGGAATATTTAACCAAACTGAAAACACTTCCAGGTGAGAAAACAAAATCTGTGGAAATACCACGAAATAAACAGGCAGCTGTATTATCCCTTAGCCTGAGTCTTAATTAAACCTGGGCTCTAATTTTGGGAGAATATATTCCCATTAGCAGCCCTCCTATGGCCAGGACTGCAGCTAATGGGGGAACTTTCAAGCTCCTCATTTGGGGAAAACCTCNTTCAGTTAAATTCCCATCAATCCCACAAAGAGGGGAATTCATCTGGTTCATCCAGCACGTCTCAAAAAGGACACACTGACAGTGGGATTTCCCCCTCTCCATTGTTTCGTTAATGATTTAAAAACTCAGGTGTTTTAGAGTCTCACCTCCAAAGCCCAAAATAAACCTGGAAGCTTGTTTTCCTCCCCTCCACATGCTCTCCAGTGGGAGCTGTCCCTGCCCANGTCAGTTAAATTCCCATCAAACCCACAAAGAGGGGAATTAAATCTAATTCATCCAGCACATCTGAAGTTGCTCAAATACAGCCTCTAAAAGGACACACTGACAGTGGGGTTTTTCCCCTCCTTGTTTTGTTAATGATTTAAAAACTCAGATGTTTTAGACTCTCACTTCCAAAGCCCAAAATAAACCTGGAAGCTTGTTTTCCTCCCCTCCACATGCTCTCCAGTGGGAGCTGTCCCTGCCCACGGCAGGAGGGTTGGGATGAGATGAACTTTACACCCCTTTCCCCCCCAAACCATTCTGCAGGGCTGTGATTTGACACGACTCCTTCGACATAGCCTGGCCACGACCCTGTGAGTGTGTGTTTTCCCCCAGCTCTTCTTCCACACCAGCAAAACCAAATCCTTCCATGGGCAGCAGTGCCTGGACCAGTTGATACCCCGAGGGGCCTCCAGCCATGCCCAGGCTGCACTTCCAAGTCCTGAGCTCTTCTTTCCGAGGGGCAACCTCAGAGGATGCTCAGGAAGGTTTGCAGTTCCAGAGGATCATTGGAGATGGTTTTGCTGACCTGTCTTTGCCGGCGGGTGCAGCAGCAGAGGAGAGATGTGGACCCAGCTGCTGCATCAGCAGCATTTTAATTAAATATATATTGCTTTCTTTAGCTGGGAGGACGGCGTGGGGTGTGCTATTGCTTTCAGGGAAGGGCTGGAATGCAAATGGAGAGCGTTTAAGTGGGGAGAGAGCAAAGGATGGTGTTACAGTGGGTGAAAACATCCAAACGAGACGCAGAGAAGAGCTGAGTTACTGCTGGTGGGAATGTGAATCCCTCGTCGTCTTAACTCCTCATGTGCACCCAAATGGCATTCCCAGCTCCTTGGGAGCCTGCAGGGTGTGAGCACAGGCCCCAGGGTGCTGGGGCAGCCTGCTGAGAGCAGCATTAGTATGCAGGGAGATGCTCCTCACTCTGCTAAATCCCTCTGCAAGGGGGTCTGCGAGCGCGCCCGCTTTGTTATGACAGCGCTGCTGAGGCAGGACTAATAAGACTTAAAAGCAGAGCTAAATTAGGGAGATGGGAGATGAAGGCAGGGGTAGAGACTGAACTGGGCTGATGGAAAAGCGTGGGCTGGTGGGAAAGGCAGAGGGAATATAGATAGGGAGAGGCCCGAGGGAGTCGGGCTACGTGAACAGGGCACAAGAGCCTGAGCAGGAATTGAAGCTTATTCTGGGTCTGGCATAATAAACATACCCGGAGTGTCAGCATTAAAAACTCAGAATAAAAATAAAAAAAAAACACCAAAAGCTGCAAAACAAGAGGATCCAGTGAAATGATGCTCTCAGGCACATGGTGGGATTCCTATGCAGAGCCAGGAGTTGAACTTGATGGTTCTGGGGATATTCTGTGTTTCTGTGAGACATGAGGAAGAGATGGGAGTGAGGAACAAAGAATGAAATAAATGGCTGGAAAATTAAAACATTTCTGTTAGAAGGAAAGAACACCCAAGTCATCTCTTTTTTTTTTCCTGTTCCTGCAGACTTTAGATCAGGAATTCTTCTAACCAAACAGAACGCCGCAGTCCTGGTCCTCCACGGGGGTTTTTGACACTTGCCAAATGGTGTCTGTGAGCTTGGAACAGATGTAAAAGGATTATTTCCCAAATCTGCAAGAATTGTCACTTTGCACTTGCAAAGTGAAGACGCCTTGACTGGAAATACAGGAAGGATGAATTATGCATGGAAAGTGCTGCATGGCTATTTTTAATGGTGCATGGCATAGTCTGAAATGGGATTTGTTTAAGAGGGAGGGGAGTGAGGAAAGAATGAGAAGGTGAACGGGGAAAGCTGCCTTAAAAGAGGTGTGCTGAGGTCTCCTGGTGACACAGACACCTGCCCAGCACTGCAAGAGGGCTCAAATCAGGGATCAAATGTTAGGAACTTTATAGGATCATGGAATGGTTTGGGTTGGATGGGGCCTTGAAGACTATGATGAAGATGAAGGGGCACTTGCTTGAGCCATTTGGGTCCTTAGGGGAATCTGAATGAAGGAATTGCAAACAGAGAAGGTGTTCAGGTTGAAACTTCAGTACATCTCAATGCATAGAAGCAGGGATGGTTAGGGTAGTAAAGTCACAATTAGTATTTCATTTTAAATTGAGTTTTGACTGCCTCAGTGGAGTAAAACAGATTTCTTTCCAGTATTTCTATTACGCTTTGTAGACTCTCTGAGGCAGGTCAGAAAAAGCCCAGCTTTTCGTGGCAAAAAGCAAATATTCCCTAGATTTTAGTGGAGGGAAGAAGGTCGACTGAGGCAGCACAAAGAGCAGGAAGCAAAGCAATCCCGTGTTTGGGATTTCCTCCAGCATCCAGTGATGAATGGGACCTTCATGTGGGTTTCCCTCAGTTAATTCTTCCACTGTTTAGGAGACCACAATGGCCTCTCAGCATCCTCTGGTTTTCCTCTCTCTTTTTCTTTCAGCTCAGCCATTGGGAATATCCTTTTTGACACTGATCTTCACATGAGCTGGTGTTATGTTGGTACTTTGCTCTTTAATAACGACATAAATTTATCATCAGTGTGCGATGGAGATGGAGGTAGTCGGGAACATTTGTAGTCAGAGAGGTAAAAAGGGCCTCAAGAAAGTCCAAGTGCTCAGTGGGAATTACCCTCATGGCAAACATGATGGGTTTGTCTTCTACTTTGGAGCTGGGGGGGCTCAGCCTGGAGAAAAGGAGGCTCAGGGGGACCTTCTCACTCTCTTTTCTCGGGTAAGAAGTGATAGGACAAGAGGAAATGTCCTCAAGTTGTGCCAGAGGAGGTTTAGGTTGGATATTGGGAACAATTTATTCAGTGAAAGGGTTGCCCAGCCCTTGGCACAGCTGGCCAGGGCAGGGATGGAGTTCCCATCCTTGGAGGGATTTAAAAACCCTGTGGATGTAGCACTTGGGGACATGGGTCAGTGGTGGCCTTGGCAGTGCTGGGGAAGGGTTGGACTCAATGACCTCAGAGGGCTTTTCCAGCCTAAACAATTCTGTGTAAAACCACATGCTTGACAGTAGTCAGGAAGTCACACTCCAGCCCAAAATCACATTCAAATGTTGGCGTGCCCAACAGCTCTTTGAATGAAAAGTGAAATCAAGATCTCTTTAAATTTTGGGAACGTGGCTCCTGCCTTGTGTTTGCAATTGTGACTTTGTGCAATTAATTGTGATTAATTGCTTTTGGGAATTAAAAAGCAATTTCTGGGGGGTCTGGGGGTTTTTTGTTCACAAAGGTCTCTTGGTTCCTTGAAGAAAAACCTTCTGTATATTGTGGCAGAAGAATGCTGGGGTTTGTGTGGTTTATATTCTCATCCATCTTGTGCACTGCTGTGGAAATCTGGGATAGTGGGGGGTGTCCCAGGAGGTGGAACAAGATGAGCTTGAAGGTCCCTCCCAACCCAACCTAACCCAACCCAACCCATTCTGGGACTCCACAATCACAGTGACCCCACGCAGAACAATCATTAGCCAGTATAAATTACCACAGCTCTGGTGTTTTCCAGGCATTCCCTTTGTCCTCTGATGGGAATATAACCTGCAGTGGTAACAAACCCCCATCCCAATCCTGCTTCCAGCCAACTCCAGAGGGTTTTTGCCAATGGCTTAGTGGTTCCTGAGGAGGCCCAGACCCTACAGCTTCCCTCGTGGGCTGCTTGCAGTTTGAAGGTTTGGGAATATGTTAACTTAGCTGGGACGAGAAAGGGAAAAGGCAGCAGCGCTGTTCTTCATCTGTGGAAAGTACATTTGTTGGGTAGGCTGTGTTCTTTTACTGCTTTCCTCCAAATGCCATTTTGTAACAGTAAAACGCTCACTAAAAATACTAAAATATTTTTAGTTGTCGGGTACAAATCAGATTGAGCTGCACATTTCCCTCGTGAGTAAAAGTGATGAGTTTGTGTTCATTAACTCGGGGCCATCTGGTGCAGACATGCTGCAGTCTGTGAATCAAACATGCATCGAGCTCCAGGGATCAGGGAACAGCCAGAGCCAGGCTTTGGGGGGCTCCAGGCTGCAGGGAGGAAGAGGAGGGTGGCCCACTGTAGATTTGGCTCTTTTTAAAATGAACTCTGCTCTGTTGTAAAACTGTGCCCAGGCTCGTTGGTGACACTTCGAGGAGCCTTCACGGTGCCAGTCTGAAGTGATGGTACCTGTCACCCCAACAAAAATGTGTGCAAAAATGGCTAAACAGCTCTGTGTCTTGGGATGTTTCAATATTGCATCTTGAGGGAGCAGCCACACGGATGCAACCAAGAAATAATTCCAAGCAGCCTGTCTTGGTTTTTCTGGGTCTACACCGGTGGAAGTCAAGGAGGGGGTTTCCACTTGTGGATCAGATTTCAGAGTGTTTTGGTGAAAACTTTGGAAAACTAAGTTGTAGTTGGAGGCCTTGTGGGTCCCTTCCAGCTCAGGATATTCCATGATTTTATGAACTATATCCTGAGGTAAGACTTTATTGTCTTTAAAGGGAGCTTAGAAACCTTTTGTAAGTGCCCAAGTCCAAGTTTCTGGAGGAGAATCCCATTTCATTTACTTTATTAGATATCCTGAGCTGTGTTGTTCTCTTTACACGTCATGTATCCTCTGGCTCTTTGCCTAAAAGTTTTATCCATCCTTGCCAAAGATGGGATGTTTTGTCTCCTTCCTGAGCCAGGTGCAGTCCCTGGGTGGGGATTGAAGGCCGGTTTGTCCTGTGGGTTGTGGCTTTTCCATGGGCCACTACTGCAGTCAGCCTGTAAATGAGGAATGAGCCAGCTGAAAACCAGGATGAAATCCATCCAGGGGACGGGAGAAGATTCAGGTCCATAGTCTGTCACTGACTAAATACAAAAAAAACAAGTTTAAAAAAAATCTATTATTAATACCTGGAGGGAGAGCAGCGATCACTTCTGAACAAAGATCACGTTTCCATGACAATACCCCCCATCCCTCCATAATCCATGTGGCAGAAGCTTGTCTGTCCTGCTGGGATGTATTTTGACGTATTTGGAAAGAAAAATTTCTGAAACTCAGAGTTATGCCTTTGAAAAAAAGTTGTATTTTCTTTTAAGGTTCCCACTCTTTTCATCACGCTCTTAAATGCCTGGGATTAATGGGCCCCAGTCAAAGAGAGAACGGAGCTGCACAGCCCCCTTGTTTCCTTCCTCTCTTCTCTTTGACTTTCCTCATCAAAATGACCGTCCCTGCTCCGTTTGCTTCATTTCCTGCCTGGATTCAGTCACTCTGCTCTCCCATTAAGGGCAGTTTTGTGAATGACATCTTTGAAAGCTCCTCATGGCTTTCATTTGCCTGCCAGGGACATGATTGCTTACTCATCCCCTTTGGGAAATCGAGTTTACCTTCCAAAGATGCCTTTTTTCAGTACTTTGTACTGGAGTCTCTGCACATTTCTTTGTTGGCTGCTCCTTTGGGCACCTCTAGGAAGAGAAACTCACGTTCCTTCTCCTTTAAGCAAAATACTGAGTGACTTTCAGGCTCTAATAGATTATTTTTCAAGTAACTTCTTCCGTAGGACAAGGTGGTTCTTTGTCATCTTCTACTAGAAGATGTTTCAGAGTTAACACCAATTTATTTCTCTTCCCCCTTCAGCATCGTCAGGTTTCAGGGTTTGAGTTTTTGAGTCGTGGATGCTAAAAAAATTCTGGATTCTGATGCTCTTTGTATCACCTGCATGCTACTTAAGGTACTTAGGAGCTGAGGGAATGGCTGGAGCTTTGCCAGAGGAGGTTTGGGATGGATCTCAGGGAAAGGTTCTTCCCCCAGAGGGTGGTGGGCACTGAACAGGCTCCCCATGGAATGGGCACTTCCCAAACCTGCCAGAGCTCCAGGAGAGTTTGGACAACACTCTCAGGGACAGAGTGGGATTATTGGGGTGTCTGCAAGGCCAGGAGTTGGATTGAATGATCCTTGTGGGATCCAACTCAGGATATTCCATGATTCTCTTCACTTTATGGCTTCTTGGCACAGCAACAGCATCAAGTTCACAACAAGCCTCATCAAAAATGAAGATCAGGTGCAGAGTTTTTGTTGAAAGAGAAGTCCATATTCATGACAGCACTTGACTTTGTATTGTCTTGAGAAGGCAGAATCACAGAATCCTTAGGCTTGGAAAAGCCCTCTAAGATCATGATGTCCAACCACAACCCAGCACCACCTTGTTCACCTCCAAACCATGTCCCCGAGTGTCACAAAGACACATAAAGCTTCCCAAGCCCTTGCTGTGAGCCCAGAGCACCCCAAAATCTGACCCAGCAGAACTCCCAGCCTCAGTGCTCATTGTGCCTCACCCATCCTGCAGTTTGCTCTCCACTTTTCCTTCCTGCAATCCATGAGGCAGCTGTTTCCATCCCGTGGAGATTACGTGGTGGGATGCAATGCCCAGTCAGACACAAACACCTCAGCCAGGTGATTTCCAGTTTGTTTTTCACTGGGATGGCTCAGACAATTTCACTTTTGCTTTCCAAGGGAGACTTTGGAACTACTGATCTCAGAGTGGGGATCTCGGGCTGCTGTAGTGGATGCAACAAGGTTATTTTCATAGACCTGCCCTTGCCTTGTTTTTATCCCTATTTATTTTCAGAAGCTGTGGCAGAGAATAAAAAGAAGGAATTTTATTCAGCTTATTGTTCTTGTTATTAGTGTTATTCCATCCTTCCCTCTCTTCTCTGCTTTGGTTCTGTGTATACCTTTTGGAGTAGGACATGGCCTTTTCTACCTCCCCTTGGTGTCTGAACAGGCTCAGCCTCAATAAACTCAGCAAAGTTCAGGCTGCCCAGTCACTTTGGGGGGTTTCAAACACATTCCTCTGGAAGCTCACAGGGACAACGAGTGTCACATGCCATGCCAACGTCACGGAGCGATGCCAGCGTGCCATGTCATGGAGTCATGGCACAATATGAAGTGACAGGGCAGAGCCAGCCTGTCCCCCTGCAGAACATGCCTGGGGTACAGCTGTGCCCTCATACTGGGGTGTGTGGGAACAGCGTTCATTTAAATGCTTTCATTCCATCTGGATCTTCTTGGCTTCATTCAGTGGCTCCGTAAGAGCCCTTCTTTGAGGCAGCATGGCTGAACAACTCCATTTAATATGTTAAATAATCCAGCGCTGTGTGTTGGTCAGAAAAGAAGGGATGAAGAAGTCCTAATTAATCAGATCTCTTCCTAATTGGCTGTGGCAAAGGGATTTCTCTTGGTGCCAAGGGCATACAGTGGCCGAGTTCCTGGCTTTGCCCAAATAACAGAGAGGCTGTTTCTGCAAGTGCTGCCCTGGCTTTGTTTGGATTTGCTTGGAGGAGTCAGCAGCAGAATGTCAGGTAGATTAATCTTGGCTTCTGTACATCCTGTCTCGGAGTGTCATCCCTTTGCCTCCCATCCTCTTTGCCCAGGAGTTCGAGTGCAGCGTTTTTAGCCTTGAATTTTGAATTGTTCTGATGAGGCTCCCGTGAACCAAACACAATTTGACTGGCAGCTCTGGAGCCAGCGAGAGAGTGAGCGGAATTAAATTGTTGACCGTGTGTCATTAAAGAAAGGAGAGAGGGATTTATAGTCTCAGCCATTAGTTTTCATCAGCTTTGGTCCAAAAACCTTTTAAACAACCTGCTTGGCCAATATTTAAAGGGCATTTCAAAGCACTGAAGTGTGATGCTGACCATTTCTATTGGCAGCTCATCTGACCTTGGCACTTTTGGATCACCTCTCTGGCCTAAATCTGCTCCCTTTAGTGGGGAAGAGTCCAAATCAAACCTGCTGGGCAGGAGTAAATTGTCAGCTTGTGTGGGCTGGATGGGGAACTCAGGGATCTTGTGTCACTTGAAGAAGGCTGTGACCCTTTAGCCCTCTGACCTTCTGCATTTCCAGTGCCTAAAGAGGCTCCAAGAGAGCTGGAGAGGGACTTGGGACAAGGGATGGAGGGACAGGACACAGGGAATGGCTTCCCAGTGCCAGAGGGGAGGGCTGGGTGGGATATTGGAAAGGAATTCTTGAATATGAGGGTAGGGAGGGGCTGGCACAGGTTGGGCAGAGAAGCTGTGCCTACCCCTGGATCCATCCCTAGCAGTGTCCAAGGCCAGGTTGGATGGGGCTTGGAGCAGCTTGGGCTAGTGGGAGGTGTCCCTGTCCGTGGATGATCCCTTTCTACCCAAACCATCCTGGGATTGTATGAAATCACCCCAGGAAGCATTTTGAGTTGTGCCCAGACATTTGAGATGAGCATTTGCCACCCAGTTTGCTCTGGGTGTGAGCAGCCCTTTGGCACAGCCACGAGCCCATTTGTGCCAAAGAGACCCCGCAGAGATGTCACAAAGGAGGAGGAGGAGAAGGAGAGGGTCTGTCCCAGCCCAGCTCCGTGCCCAGAAGAAAACACCCCACAGAGCCTTTAGCCTTGCAGGGATACATCATTTTCTCAGTGTCACAGATAAAAAGCAGCAGCTTTTCTCCCTCCCCAGCAGTGACACAAAAGGCAAGATGGGGACAAGTGAGGAGGGCGAGATGGCACCGGTCTGAGAATGGCTGCAATCAGGTTACAACGAGATCATATCAAATGTGTTGTGAAAGTTCTGATAATTAATTGTCTCTTAAACTGTACAGGCTGTTTGTTTGATCTTCCTCCTGCATGTCTAAAGTGATGTATCATTTATTTTCCTTCATCCTTTTTTTTTTTCCCCTGTGAACCATATTTCTGTACTTCAGGCTTGATTTAGTAACCATAGCAATGAAATAAATGCATTGTCTTCATTTACAATGGTGTCTAAATAGGTGCTCAGCTCCCTGTAAGTCCTTTAACAAGGGATGCTTCCCTGCCACCACAATGAGAAGGCTCAGGGCGATGGTATTGAAATCATTTTCACTTTGATTTCATGACATCCAGTCCAAAAGTCTCTGAAAATGCATTTCTCAAGAGTATATACATAGAAATATAAACCCAGAACTTTCCAGGGGGATTCTTTGTGGAGAGAGAGGGAACATGGTTGGCATTATGTCTTTCCAGATACAAAGGGATGCATTAATACCTTTTATTTTCTTCTACTGCCCTCACATTTTCAATAACCCAGAAGTTTTTATGAGCAAAGAACAAAAAGAATGCAGGCTGATTTCTTCTCTAAGGAGTATGTTCTCCTGTGCTTGGGAAGTCCTTATAGGAATAGATGTAAACTGTTTTCATTTCCTAAGGTTAAAAATAAAAGCTGCAAACGAAAAGGAAAGGAAAGAAAAGAAAAAACTCTCCTTTTGTGTCCTTAACAGATTGGATTTGCAGCTCGGTAGCAGAGACATGACTTCATTCACTTTTTATGTATTAATTCTGTTTGTCAAAGTCTTAGGCAAACATAATTCAGGCATTTTCTAGAACACAGCCATGGCTTTCTGTGTGTTTATGCTGTGCTGGTGCTGTGGCCTCACAGCACTTGTAGGGGTTGGACATCACTGGCCAGTAGCTGTTTGCAGCTGGTTTATTTTGGGAGGGTCACGTGGCACAGCCAGAGATTCATGGAATGGTTTGGGTGGGAAGGGACCTTCAAGATCATCCACTCCAACCCTCTGCCATGGGCAGGGACACCTTCCACTAGCCCAGGGTTCTCCAAGCCACGTCCAGCCTGGCCTTGGACACTTCCAGGGATGGATCCAGGGGCAGCCACAGCTTCTCTGGGAATTCCAGTCCAGCCCCTTCCCACCCTCCCACCCAACAATCCCTTCCCAATCTCCCAGCCAGCCCTGCCCTCTGGCACTGGGAAGCCATTCCCTGTGTCCTGTCCCTCCATGTCCCCAGTCCCTCTCCAGCTCTCCTGGACCTCCTTTAGGCTCTGCAAGGTTGTCTCAGGTCTCCCTGGAGCCTTTTCTTCTCAGAGAGGGCAGTCATGGAGTCACACTGAAATTACAGCAATTCCTCTGTGCATCCCATTCTTTCCCCACCTTTTGCACAAGGAAAAAATGCTGGAACGGTGTCAACACCGAATCCTCCACCAGGAAAGGCAAACCGTGTGTTTCTCCACTCACCATGAGCATGTCTTGGATGGAGCAGCTACAGCTTCTGAGATTCAAATTTAAATCTTTCAGCTCCAGGCGCATTCTCTAAAAGAAAAGGCTTATTATCCCTTTTTACATATGGAGATTAGATTTCCAGGAAAAAGAAACTGGAAAGGATTTGAACCATCAGCAGATTAGAGACCTAAATTAGAGTTCCCTGAAAATTTTGCACAGAAATATTTCTTGACCAAAAATGTGGTGTTTAGATGAGGGAAATTGTCTCATTAGGATGATTTTTTTGTCTCTGGGTAGAGATGCCTCTCAAAAAATCCATTTTAGACTCTTAATTGTGTATCTATATGTTGACATATGGGTGTGTGTATGTGCTGTGTAAACAGCCATTATCTGAATTTTTAGTTTTTTTTCATGACAGTTAAAAAAATCAGTGGGGTAAGAATAGATTACAATGTGATTCTTCTGCTTGATTTGATCTGGGGGTTTTTTTTGTGAAAGGAAGGAACTTTCCTACTAGCTCTACTTTTCAGAGTAATTCGTAGCCTCTGGCCATTGCCTGGCTCTTATAAATGCCCAATTGCAAAAACCAGGTGCTGACTCTGGACTTTTCAACTCTGCCTATCTCTAAAAGACTAAATCAAGAGAAAAATCTCCTGCAAGTGCATGGCATGAGTAGCAGCAGGGAAGGTAATTTACTCATTCCCTGGGGCTTGCAGGGAGTCTGTAAATTAAAATTGAAGCTCAGCCCCGTGTCCTGGGGACTTCACTTCTGTGTCACCTGCCCACTTTGTTGTCACCTGTGTCTGGTGGGCTTTGAGCCTTCACTAAACCCGGGTCTGCAGCAGAAGGAACTCTGCATTTGGGGCACAGAGAGGGGATTTTGAGCTCCCAGGGGCTGTGCTGGTCTCTCGGAAGGATGGTGCGTGTGTTGGGTTTGACTCAGAAGGGAAATCCTTTTATCTTAGGAAAACCTTCTGAAACTCTATTTCTTTTTATTTCCTGCAGGGCTGGTTTAGGGGACAGTGCAAGGCACTTCCTGCAGAAGGATAATGAGTTTGGGGTTTTTTTAGGGGGAGGTGTTAAAGGAAGAAATTGTTGCTTGAGATTGGTGTAAAATAGGAGAGAAGCCTGTCAGCCTTCTCCTAAAATAGGAGCGAAGGTGGACAGACCCCTGAAGCCTAAGAACAGCAGAAATAATTCTATTTTAGTGATGATCAGCCCTTTTTTAATGTATATCTTAAATAGGGAACAGAGAATTTATGGGAAAACAAGGGGTTCATCCTGTCTCACCAGAAAATTCACAGGGCTCAGAGCAAGCTGGGACAGTGGGAGTTGTCCCTGCCCATGGCAGGGGTTGGAATTGGAGGAGCTTCAAGGTCCCTTCCAACCCAAACCATTCTGGGATTTCTTTCCCATAAAAAACTGTTCTTTTAATCCTGTTTAGGAAATCCTTCTTTCTTCATCCCCTCTTTCTCTTCTTTGCCCCTGGGGAAACAACTTTTCCAACACTCAGTGTCCCAGGGTACACTCTTCAAAGCCTGTGCTTTCCTAACTGGGGGGAAAATAGTCCGTGTTTTCAGCCTCTCTTTACTTTGGAATACAGACATCTTAAAAGAAAAAGGGAAGAAGGAAACCTAATGAATGTGTTTTCTCTGTTAGAGGTGACAGCATGAAGAGGAGGAACCTGATTTCTGACAAACAATTTAATTTAGATTTTTTTAAAGCAGTTTTGGAACTCTGCAAGTCCCAGGAAGATAAGCAAATGCTCTCATTCGTGTAAAACATTTTCTTTCTCATCTAATAAACCCCAAGGTGGGCTTTGTTCATGACAAAACGCAGCATTTTCTAGAATAATATTCAGGTTCCCCATATTTCTGAGTTTATTGTGAATTACTGTAGCAAAGGGCCAACTAAAAATACAGTTGCTATAGAATATGTCATGCCTTCAGAGTTCAGTCTTATGTTGTTGCAGACAGTATCATCTGGTCCTTTTTCTGTAGATAATCAGAATTTATCTAGTGTTTCATCCTTTCCCCAGTGTTTCCTTCACATGTGAAACTATTGATGGACAGCTCTGTAATCTTGGGGTTTTCTAAGAGCAGAGGAAAAGGATTTCTGGGTGGCTCCTGGGACTGCTGGACCAGGAATGACTGACACTCTTTACCAACAGGGAGGGGTCTATTCAGGAGTCTCCAGGGAGGTTTCAGGGTGAATGTCCCACCACAGACCACAGTGGAACAGGCACCAATTCTTTGGCTTACATTTATTTCTGTCCAGGGTCCTTCAAAATCCTTCACCTGAGTGGGTTTTGACACCTCCAACTTCCTTTGGTATGTGCTCCTGCTCAGGGTAGCTCTGGATTCCTTTGGTTCAATAGCCTGGTGTTTTGTTCTGTCCAGATTTAAATGAGATTTTCAACTTTTACCTTCTGAACTGGCATGCCAGGAAATGACACCTTTGGGGAGATGCTGCTTCTGCATTGAAGTGTCTCCCTTAGGGAACCACCTGGGCACTGGTCAGGAGAGCCTGTGGGATCCAGAGAGATGTGCAGGTGACCAGATGTCTACTCAGGGAGAGTGGAATTCCTCCTGTCTCCTGTGATTAGGTTTCCATTAATTATACAGGGAGTTTAGACACCTGACAGACACGACAACTGAGCAACCTGGGCTAGTGGGAGGTGTCCCTACCCATGGCAGGGGGTGGAAGAAGATGATCTTTAAGGTCCCTTCCAACCCAAACCATTCCATGATTCTATGAAGACCCAGAGATGCAGACACCTCTGTGTAGGTGTCTCCATCTCAAACTCAATTCTTCCCTTAGAACCAAGTGATTGTCCCTGGATGAAATGATCCAGTGTCCCTGGAGATGCTGTGACACCTTCCTCCAGGTGTGGGTCAGTCTGTCCAGGTCAGTGCAAGTCAGCTGCAGGTTATAGATCATGGAATCATAGAATGCTGTGGGTTGGAAGGGACCTTAAAGATCATCCTATTCCACCCCCTGCCATAGGCAAGGACACCTCCCCCTATCCCAGGTTGCTCCAAGCCCTGTCCAGCCTGTCTTTGGACACTGCCAGGGATGGATCCAGGGGCAGCCACAGCTTCTCTGGGAATTCCAGCCCAGCCCCTCCCCACCCTCACAGCCAGGAATTCCTTCCCAATATCCCAGCCAGCCCTGCCCTCTGGCAGTGGGAAGCCATTCCCCCTTGTTCTGTCCCTCCAGGCTCTTGTAAATAGTCTCTCACTCTTTCTTGCAGGTTCCCTTCAGGTACTGGAAGGTCACTTTTGGGTTACCCCAAAGCTTTCTCTTCTCCAGGCTGAACAATCCCAATTGTCTCAGCCTTTCTTTATAGCAGAGGTTCTCCATCCCTCTGACAGTGTTGGTGCCATCTCTGGACTTGCTCCAACAGGTCCATGTCCCTCCTGTGCTGAGACCCCAGGGCTGAAGTCTCACCTGAGGGGGCAGAGGGGCAGAATCCCCCCCACCAGCACTCAAATCCTTCTCCCCAGGGCTGTTCTCCATCTGTTCATCTCCAGCCTGGGTTGATCCCAAGGGTTGCCCTGACCCAGGTGCAGCCCTGATTTCCTCAGGACATCTAAGGAATTCATTTCAGAGGCAGTTTCTTTTGATGAACATAATTTGATCCTAATCATCTTTATCCACGTAACATTAAGTTTTTAATTTGCCTCATTAACTGTTGCTTTAAAACGTTGACGGTCAAATATTGATGAAGCCCCGAGCTCTGGGGCAGATCAAATCCTCATCCACCCAATTCAGCAGTGCTGGGGATGTTTTCCTCTTAGACATATTCATCAATTCCCCTCTGTGCATGGATCAATCACTTTTCCTTTTGCCAGAGGAAAATTTATCACAGCTGAAGTGATCCAGGCTGGGCTAGACAGAGCTCGGAGCAACCTGGGATAGTGGAAGGTGTCCCTGCCCATGGCAGAGGGGTGGAACTGGATGAGCTGTAAGATCCCTTCCCACCCAACTCATTCTGTGATTCTGTGATAATCTGTGTTTCCTGGACATGCAGAATTTGAAGGCAGCCCCCTGGAAACCAAAGACATGCTCTGCAGTGCTGACATTCCTACTGTAAATCTTTCTTACGCCGTCCCTGTTTTTTCAACATCCTTTAAAACCGTGGTTGGCAGGAGTGGATTTCATATTCCAGCATTAGTCTCCATGCTGCTGTAAATGAAAATCAAGTCACTCTCCTCCTACTCCTCCTCTGCTGTGCACATGTCCATGAATTGCATTAGTGCTTTTCATCACGGCATCCTAATGGGATCCTAGTGCTAAGCTTTTAGGCTACTGTGACCCCTAAATTACTTTCAGATGCTATTTTCCATTATGTAATCCTTTGTTCTCTCCATTCCTGCTTTCCTGCTTCCCAGCTGAACACAGACTCATAAGTCTCTATTAAAATATGGGTTTGCTGATTGAGCCTAATGTACTAAGGAATCTGAGCTGATTTTATGGCCACCTCACACTCCTCAATACTTATTATGATGTCAAACTTTGTGTCATTCACAAATGTTAGCAGCGATGGGTTTATGTTTATTTCCAGATCCCAGACAGAAAATTTAATAGTGTTAGACCTTAAGGCAAGGCCTTTCAAAGGTGATGCAACACCCAGGAGATGACCCGAGTGGTTTCTTTGGTAGCCAGTGGGAAGCAGGGGATGCGTGGGAGGAGTTCTGAGGTTCCCAGTGCTGCAGATGAATGGGGAGTAGCGATGCTTGTGATATTTATTGCTGGTCAATATGGTGCAATAAACCCCTGCTTTGCCTCCAGCTTTAAATAAAAAAGGGTAAAAATGAGGCAAATCTGGGTAAGTAACTCAGCCAGCTGGTCTGTCCCTGTTCCTGCTGGAGTTAATGGAGAGAGAAGGGCTCTGCAGGCTGAGACTGGGACACATGGCATTGCCTCCTGTCTCTGCAGCCTCTTGAAGGATGTCGGCAATCTCCCGTGCCTGAAGCTGGGGGATGTGAATTACTCCTTTCTCCCAGCTGTTAAACAATAATCTGCACCTTTTATGGCTCTCTAATTTGAGGTGGCAGTCCCTCTGAAATCCCCTGAATAAATAAAGCAAAGAACTTGCGGCAACATCTCAACATTCAGGAATCATTTGGGGCATTAGAGCAGGTGACAGGCCCTAATACTTTCCCTGCCTGAATTTGGTTCACGGTGATCTTTAATTTCCTGATAGCAGATTGGCTTCCAAGCAATACAGTGCCCTCTCTCTCTATATTTTCTACAACTTTAAGAAAAAAATACAGCATGGCATTAGCAAAGCAATCCAGTGTTCCCATATAATGTTCTACATGTACAATGCTGTAGAATACTGATGTACATCTGAGGAAATATCCAGCTCTCTTACCTTTTTTTTTTTCCTATAAATTAACTCTGTATCTAATTGCCTCATCTGCCAGTCTGCAATTTGTGTGTGTTCACAGGTATATTGCTTTTGTGCTTAACTGCTTCATTTCCATGAATTGTGGGCAGGAAGGGCTTGGAGAGCTCTGTGTAGCACGATGGGCTTGATAAAATATTGAAATACATACCTAAGAGGGAAGAAGGATCATTTCAAGTTGATTAAGATGATGTTAAACAGAGCGAGTGTGCCATGAAGGAATGCTGCCTCCTCTTATAAACAAGGGATAATGGAGGGAGGTCCATGAAATTAGAGAGAGCAGAAAACAGCAGAATCACCTTAAAACCCAAATTCTCCTCCTGTGAATAACTTTGTTCGTTTCAGGGGAGTTGGATCAGAACAAATCTTTGCGAGAACATTGAATCCCAGAATGGTTTGGGCTGGAAGGAACGTTAAAGATGATCCGATTCCAACCTCCTGCCATGGTGAGGGACACCTTCCAGGAGATCAGGTTGCTCCAAGCCCCATCCAGGATCAATGGAAGGTCTCCTCAATGTGCACCATGTAGGGGGGCAGGTGCACCTCTAGTTGTGGCATTCCCTAATTTCGTTGGTTGCTTAATTGTTCTCAGGACTCTTGGTCCAGAGTGGAATTTCTTTGGCTGATCCCCTCTCAAAGCTCTTTAGCACCCAGAAATGCACAGCAGGATGGTTAAAAAATACCTGGAGGAAGCTTCGTGGTCTTGTTGGAAAACTTGAACCTGGATCCAGAGTTTTGGAGTCCAGTGACTTCATGGACTACATTGCAATGAGCTGTTCTTGCCTAATGCTCCTTCTGACCTGCAGGCTGTGAGGAATCCAGGGGCGTGCTCCAAAGCAGTTTGTCTCATTTGCTTGTGGGAAGGTTGAGGGGAGGTCAAGACTGATGGTTGACAGCAGATTGACCCTGCAGGTATTTTCACAGGAGAGCTTCCCTGTGTGTTATCTGTGTAGGAAGGAATGGGATGAAATGGCCTCAAGCTGTGCCAGAGGAAGCTTAGATTGGATATTGGAAATGATTTATTCAATGAAAGGGTGGTCAGGCATTGGAACAGCCTGCCCAGGGCAGTGGTGGAGTCCCCTTCCCTGGAGGGATTTAAAAGCCATGTAGATGTGGCACCTGGGGACGTGGGTTAGTGGTGGTGGATGGGTGGACTCCATGACTTTGGAAGGCTTTTCCAAGCTAAATAATTCTGCGATTCCTTGCTTCTACCTAGCCTTGATCTACCCAACTGGTCATGCAATGAGATCAATCAGGATCCTTCCTTGGAGGGATGTGCAAGGATGAGGTTTATAGACCTCCCAGGCTTGCTGACGTGGTGCTGTGGACATGCGTTTTGGGAGGGTCTGGAGGGGCTCATGGGGCTGCAACCTGTGGCTTCATTAACATGCTGATAACATTTGTGGTGATAATGTGCTGATAAACATGGCCAGGGCACAGGCTGTGGGTGCTGCTGTTCAGGGAATCATCAGGATGGAATCACAGAATGCTTGGAGTTGGAAGGGATTTTAAGGATCATCAGGGACACCTTCCACTATCCCAGGTTACTGAAAGCCCTGTCCAACCCAGCCTGGGACACTTCCAGGGAAGTTCTTCTCGTTTGGCTGTTCCTGGCCCAGTTTTGGCCCCAGTAAACTTTGCAGGCACTTCCCAAGCACACTTTGAGAGCTGGCACCTCCCAGATACCGTTCCCAAAAGGCAGCCTGGATGCTGCTGCTCAGTTCTGGAGCACAGAAGAGCCTGGGCAAGGCCAGGCTGTGCCAGCTGGCCTCTGGCACCGGCTTAGCCGAGCTGGCGAGGTGTAAAGTTTTGCTCCACAGGTTTAAATCTCCCACCCTTTGCATCAGGATCCAGTACAGCTACTTTTAGCCACCACAAAGTGAGACATTTGCTCCGAGCTCCAGAACCTGCGGGTGTTCAGGAAGCTGGGCTGCTCCAAAGGGCGACTCATCCCACTGAAGTTGCCAATTTGGGAAGGTACCGACAGCGGGTGTTGATGGCAAGGGGAGGGCACATGCCTTCTGCAGGAATCTCATGGGAACAGACATCACAGAATCAGAGGGAGAGGGGGTTCTGCCCCTCTGCCCTCCCACCAGGTGAGGTCCCACCTGCAGAGCTGCTTCCAGCCCTGGGGTCTTCAGCACATGGAGATGCTGGAGAGAGTCCAGGGGTTGTTTAGAGAGAAGGAGCAAGCTCTGCTCTGAGGAAAGGCTTAGAGAATTGGGATTGTTCAGCCTGGGAAAAGGAAGGTGTCAGGGGGACATAATTGCCCTCTCCAGCACATGAAGGGAGCCTTCAAGATGGAGAGAGACTCTTTACGAGGGCCTGGAATGACAGGACAAGGGGGGATGGCTTCACACTGACAGGGAGTTTTTTAGATTAGATATTAGGAAAAAATTCTTCCCTAAGAGGCCCTGGCACAGGTTGACCAGAGAAGCTGTGGCTGCCCCATCCCTGGAAGTGTCCAAGGCCAGGTTGGACGGGGCTTGGAGCAACCTGGGCTGCTGGAAGGTGTCCCTGCCCATGGTGAGGGCGGAACTGAATGAGCTTTAATGTCCCTTCCAACCCAAACCATTCTGATTCAATGGTTCAGTGATTAAGGTTGGAAAAGACCTCCAAAGATCATCAAGTCCCACCTAATGCTTGATCCATCCCGACAGATGCCCCAGCAGTGTGCAGGGAGGGGGCAAGCACCAGTCCCCCTGGGACAACACGGGTGACGTCCATCCCCGTGTGAAGAGCATCACAAGGCTTGTATAAACCCACCCCATGAAAGGCAAAAGCTCCAAAGCCATCAGAGAGGAGCCCTCAACCCAATCGCGACGTGCTCACTCTCATCTCCCGTAACTCGCATCCCAAAAAAGTGCTGATTGGGAGAAGAAAAACTTTCAGTTAATTAATGTCATTTTTATTTTTATTTTTTTTCCCTGATTTTTTTTCCCTTTTTATTTTTTTCCCCTGTGAGCTCTGACTACTGTTCTTAATTTCCTGACCAGCTTGCGCCCTTCCCCCGCGCCTCTCCGAGCATCTGTGGTCGTTTCAAATTGAGCTGTACTACCTGCTGCTCCGACTTTCCAACATACCATACCAGTTGGTTTGCCAAACAGTGAACTGCCAGCCATCTGCCACCCCCATCAGAATTCGCATTGTTTCATCTTAAAATAACGCCTTCGGAATATCAAGTAACTCTCTGCATCAGGTTCTGAGAACTGAAAATCGGCCAGGATTCAAAACAAATACCAAATGTGCCTCCAAAAGGAGCGGGGAGGGGATTGAGGGAGGAGGGGGGTGGGGGAAGTTGCAGAGGTAAAGTTTTTAATTTGCTGCTTTTACCTGATCTGGAGGGAGAAAATAAGGCTGGGAGTTTGAACCTTGCAAAGGCTTTTAGAATCATAGGATGTTTTGGGTTGGAAGGGACCTTAAAGGTCTTCTGCTTGCAACCCCCTGCCATGGGCAGGAACACCTTCCACTATTCCAGGTTGCTCCAAGCCCCATCCAACCAGGTCTTGGACACTTTCAGGGATGGGGCAGCCACAGCTTCTCTGGGCAACCTCTTTCTTTAGACAGAGGCAATTTCACAGGAGCTGCTGGGTTGGAGCAGAGGGCTGGGGACTGGTTTCTCTGCATAGCCTGGTGCTCTCTGAGTTTTTCTGGAGTCAAACACTTCTTGGGCCTGAGTTTCTCTGTCTTCAGATACTTCAGACTAAGCATTCACAAGTTCTTGGAGTACCCTGGCCTTCAGTCTGCAAGTTGTGTTTATGGTCTTCATGACTGCAGCAGCAAGCTGTGAATTAATGTCAGTTCAGAGAAACTCAGAATATCCTGAGCTGGAAGGGACCTGCAAGGATCATCAAATCCAACTCCTGGCCCTGCACAGACACCCGAGTAATCCCACCCTGTCTCTCAGAGTGTTGTCCAAACAGTCCTGGAGCTCTGGCAGGTTTGGGAAGTGCCCATTCCATGGGGAGCCTGTTCAGTGCCCACCACCCTCTGGGGGAAGGACCTTTCCCTGAGATCCATCCCAAACCTTTCCCTGAGATCCATCTCAAATCATCTCTGGCACAGCTCCAGCCACTCCCTTGGGCCCTATCACTGCTCACCAGAGAGAAGAGATCAGCAGCTGCAGTTGTAGCAAAGTATTAACTTTGTGGAGATCTAAGTTGCCTTAACCTCAGTCATTAAGAGGAAAAATAATAAATTTCCTAAAAATGCAAAACACGTTCCTCTGTTTGATATGAAACCCTTTTAACCATGAGGCTTTAGGATATGTCCCATGGCAGAGGGTTGGAACTACGTGGTCTTTAAGGCCCCTTCCAACCCAAAGCAGTGGATGTATTAGTGACAATGCACTGACAGGTCTTTTGAACTCAAACAAAACCCACCAGTCTATTCCTGTAGTGAAGGTCTCCCCAGGTGATGTTTGCTTGTAAAACTTAGCAGATTAAAGAGGAATCTCATTGACTGATCATGGTCCTTCTGATGGTTTCTGTGATCTAAACTGTAATACTGGCCAATATTTCTGCTTGGAAATTTCCATCAGCACATCCAACCCATGCCTGTTATGAAAGGCAGTGAAAAGGAAAGGAGTTCAGAGGCCACCAACAGACCTTCACTTGGCTCTCTTTCTTCCTCCAAACCTTCCCAATGGTTCTAAAATCTCTTGAGCCCTAAAAAATACTTTAGTGGGATGGTTTCTTCTGGGCAATGTGTTGCAAATATCCTCATTGCTGGATATTCGTATGGATGGTCATGGATAGTGTGTGTGCACTTACAGTGACGAGTCCAATTGGATCCGTTGCCTTTAGTGCAGGAACAAAGACTGCCTAGAAATGTGTGGAATTGTCAGCCCTCAAGATGAATTCCCAATGTATTTAGTTCCAGGAAAAGGAGGAAATAAGAGCATATTCCATTTCGCAGGATAATAGCAGTCTCAGCCTTCTCATCTCCCAGGACTTTGGGAAAGGTGTATTTGGAGCAATCTCCATCCCTTAACAATAAATTAATAATTTCAGCTGGAATCATCACGGACCTGGCATGTCTACGTTTAGGCCTGGATATTGTGGAAGAGTCAGGTGGTTTATCTGTGGTGCCTAAAACATGCTAAATACCCAGGAACAATTCTTTCCAGCAGCTTCTCCTCCAGGATCTGCAAACTCTGATGGAACATATGTTTTGGGCCAGAGAACAGAAGCACATCAGTTTGATTACCTAAGCACTCAGAGGGGGGGACTGCTCTTACTTTGCTTTAGCTGTTTAAAACTAATGGCCTTAACCTAAATGTGTCACGTAGGGTTCCTCCATTATCAGTGGGAAGACAACAGCTCCTCTTGGGAACAATCCAACATGTCCCAGAATAGGTCTGGAGCCACTTCACCTCAGTGGGAATTTTCCCTGCCTTTCTCCTGAACCTAAAAGATTAACTAGAACTGCATCCCTGCATTTTCCACATCCCTGGAAGTGCTCAAGGCCAGGCTGGAGAGAGCTCTGAGCAACCTGCTCTGGTGGCAGGGGTTGAAATAGATGAGCTTTAAGGTCCCTTTCAGCCAAACCATTTTGGGATTCTATGATTCTATGACTATATTTTAAATGGATCCTACTAAAATAGATGCCACTTATGATTTTGGGTTCCAGAAATGGCACACTGGCTCTTTCTCTTGCCAGGACCCAACAGCTGCATTAGAAAATATATCTTTTTTTCCCCCTGATTTTCAAAAAGCTGAGCTCTTCTCAGTTAAACATTTGGCCTTGGGAGACCACTTTGTATTCTGAGTCTGGGCTGGGTGTCAGTAGTAGGAACCCTTCATTCAGATGTTTAAGCTTCAAATCAAGTGGATTGACCCATCTTCGTGCCTGGCATTTCAGATAGGCCAACTCTGAATTCCTCTTCTGAAGTGCCTGGGCCAAGTCAGTATTGTTTTGTTGAAGAGCCAAACAGAGTTGTGGGCACTTGGAAAGTCATTCTCCTCACTATAAAAATGATATAAGGATTCCTGGGACAGAAACTCTCCTGGATGGTGACCAGGCACCATTGGACAGGCAAAGAACTATTCCCAGTTGGCTCTTTGGATGCAACCAGGACATTTGGGAAGGAGGGAAGTGTAGCTGTGTCATGTTAGTTGGGCCTCAGGGGCAAAAAATGGGACCTGGCACATTTGTGGTCAGTATAGGTGGCAGCTCGAGCATCTGCTGCTTAATTGAAGTACTGAGTGAATGCCAGGCACCTGCATTTTGGGTGGTACAGAATTGAGGAGGGACCTGGAGCGGCCCAAATCCCTTGGCAAGGACCCAGGTTCTGGTTTTGGAGCTCTGTGCATTATTTATGTGCTCGTGTTTTAGTAGCCACTCTAAGCCTCAAACCCACTTAGGTAAAGTGTTGTGTTGAAGTGTCCTGCCTCCAAAGCCACTTGTGATTCCTGCAGAAGATGAGAGGCAAGAAGTATTTTCAAGAAACAGATGGTGGGAACACAGGATAACAAAGAGATCCATTAGTAAAGGTATTCAATGAATTTCCTCCTCTGCCTTTTCTCCCAAAGGCCTCACAAAAGGTAGTTGATGATAAATCTGCTGCTGAAACTCAAGAAAATAACTTCAGTAAGGGCTTGAGGGGGGTGAGGTTCAAGCGACCAGGGAAAATTACCCATGTGGGGCTCCATGCCTGAACATTCAACCTGCAACTTATGGGCAAAGTAGGTATTTCAAAGCTGATTGAGGTGCCTCAACACAAACCCCTTGTTTTCCTCATTGCTGATGTTTCATTCATTCAGAGAATCCCAAGCCCTTGTTAATCCTTTCACCTGCCAGCTGTGTTTGACTATTAGCAAAAATCTGTTTCCCCTTGTCCAAGGTCTCTGAGAATTGAATTCCAGCTACTCATTGCTCTTAAACTCTCAGAGAAGCACTTGAAAGCAGTTCCCTTTTAGAAAACCGAGGGGGAAGAATTAGATCGTGTTCTGTGATTTGAATTTGTTAGTAAATTCATTTACTGGCAGATCTTGTGGTTTCTTTTTTGTACCTAAACTGAAGGTTAGCCACCAAAAACGCTCTTCCTGGGGTCCTTTGGGATAATGAAGGAAAGGGAAACAAAGCTACAAAAAACAGCACCTGGCAAATATTGCTCTTATTTGGGGGCTGGGAGAGGTTCACTTGTTCTGCACCTTTAGGTGGGCCCAGACTATGAGAACCCAACGCCAGGTTTCTGGAAGATTTTGTTAATCTATATTTGACTTTCAATGTCATCAATGTCTTTCTGTTAAGGAATCCTTTATAGGGGGGAAGAAAGTGAAAATCACTGTATTGTTTTGCCCTCACTGATGAAAGCACCCACAGAAAATCACCCATCCTGTTTTGCTCCCAGATCTGTAAATAACTTTGGGCTTTCAAAGCCCAAAGAAACGCATAAACACAAATATTTGAGTTAGAAATATTGTTGTCTGTAATTCCAGTGCCGTTTATTTATAGGAAACCAGGGAAACACAGGAGTGGTAGGTGGATGAATCGGAAAACACACTTTGTTAAAGGCAAAGGCATAATGAGCAAGCATGTCCTGGGCTTGGTGTTGTGCCCGAGTTAAGGGGTGGCAGACTTGCAGGCTGTGCTGTCACCTGAATTATGTCCCTTCTGAAGGCAATGCTGCAGAGGATGTAATTGTTGGGAAGTTCATTTCCATCCTGATACAAATGGACTCGTCCATTTGGAGAAAAAAGAAAAGAAGAACTTATTCAAGGTCTTTACACTGGCCATTTATAAGACTAAAATAGATAAAACTTGGGCAAAGGAACAGTGAGAAGCTGCTGAGATCGGATTTAGGCAGGGGAGCAGTTGGTGGAAATGTTGATAAAAATGGTTGAGAAAGGTTCACTGAAAGGGCAAAAACCAAAGGCAACTTTTTCCCTGTGCATTTTGATGCCTCAGTGCAACTTGCTCAGCTCTCTCAGCCCAGGCAGCATCTCTGTTATGCATAGAAAAGAATGTTTGAAGTCTGAGAAAAGCCATTTATTTGTTTCCTTCTGAGAGAGGAATATTCCCTGAGACTCCTCCTGTATAAGATGCTGTCTGTGGGAAGGATGGAATTCAGAAAATGTTCAACTCTTGTACCGAGAACAAGGGCTGTGCACTGAATTCCACCTCTGGTTGCAGCCACAGTGGGTTCAAGAGGTTCTGTGCTCTTTGTACCTGTCGGGGCTTGACCTTCTTCAGAAAAACAGCCCTGATGTCATGTAATGTTTGCTGGGACAAAGATCAGGCAGGTGTTCAGTCGTGAAGAAGACAAGTTCTGGAGTCAGTATCCTGGAAAAATAGTCAGAATCTAAGAAAAGAAGGTCTAGTAGAGTGAGCAGCTCCAGTAGGTGTGACCCAGAGGTGACAAACGTGGTATGAGCGGTGTGTTGAGTAGAAACAGGTAAAGCATCTTGGATTTGCTTCTGATTTTAAGACAGTTATTGATGCCTCCTGTTCAGTTCTGGACCCACTGGGAAATGAAAATAATGAAGATTATATAGAATAGAATAGAATAGAATAGAATAGAATAGAATAGAATAGAACAGAATAGGGGAGGTTTAGATTCACTATGAGGAAGAAATTCTTCCCTGGGAGGGTGGGCAGTCCCTGGCACAGGTTGGGCAGAGAAGCTGTGGCTGCCCCTGGATCCCTGGAAGTGTCCAAGGCCAGGTTGGACAGGGCTTGGAGAAACCTGGGATAGTGGAAGTTATTTGAACACTAGAATTGTAGAAACTTGGATAATTCAGACTGCAAAGAACCTCTGGAGGTCTCTGGTCCAAGCCTGTGCTCAGAGCAGGTCCTGCTTAAATCGTGGCTGTGTCCAGTTGAAATTTTAATATAATTTCTGATCACTCTCACAGCGAAAATGTTTTCCCCTCTTACAGCTTGTGCCTGTTTTCCCTCATCCTTCCACTTTGCACCCAGAAAGAAGTCTGGTTTTATCTTCTCTATACCCTCCTTAGATAGTCCAGAAGATCTCCCATCAGCCATTCCTTTGGGAATGAAACTCATCCTCAGCCCCTCTTGTGTCATGTGCCCCAAGCCCCCAACAATCTCAGTGGCCTTTGAGGCAGGAGAAGGATAATATATTTGTTTTAAATTTTTAACAGGGCTCCTCAGGCTTTTGTTGGATTTTTTTGCTGTCATTCCTTGAAATCGGTTCCTTGGTGAGGTTCAGGAAACACTGATGGAACCCTTCTTTGTGGAGATGGTTCCTGTGGTGCTTTCCTTGGAAAACTCTCTGCCACGTTTCCCTTAGGGCCATCACGTTCTGGAATTGAATTTCAATCCTTGAAGTGAAATAAATCCAGAAAAGAGAAAATTCAGAGCCAGAAAGCTGGGGATGGTCAGGGGTGCTCAGTGAGTGTATGTGTATATTCTGTACATAGGGTAGTCTATAATAGCACCCTTTTCCATCCATTTTGAGCCCTTAGTTGAGCTGTTTGGGAGGAGTGAGGTGGAACTTATGAATCTATTGGCATTTTGAGTTGTTTTTTCCAGAAATTAAGTGGAATTTCTGTTTTTTCCATTAAAAGATTCCTGAAGCTGTTTTCAAAGAAATCACATTTCTCTGTCTTTATTTACACATTGACCTGTGAGACAACACAAAAGATGCAGTTTTTGCTACCTTTTCCTTATTTCCTGGCCGTCTTTTATTTCCTCAATATTAGTTTTGATGGTAAGAGAGATAAAAAAATAGGGCTTGATGAAGGTGGACATTATTCTGATGCAGGAGACCAGAAGAGCCCTAATGTGGGGTTTAAAAATCGTGATTTCTTCAGAAAACTGGACTATTTCTATAAACCCCAGCTTTTTCCACTGAAGTTTTCATTCCCAGGCGAAATTAGGGTTTTTTTTCAGGAGAAAATATCATGCCTTTAGCATTTCTGGACGGGGATGCTGCTGCTCTCAAGCCCCTTTGTTGGTGGTTGCTATAGAAAAGCTTCTGAAAAACAGGTGGGTATATATAGTAGGCTTTTAGCCAAGTGCTCTCTCCAAATGATTTCCCTTTTCCATTAACACATGATCCTGACAAAAGAGATTTACATACGGCCACATCCTCATCTCCCTTTCATTAGGGGAACTCCAAAGCACTTCCTGAGCATCCCTGAGAGTTCACTCATCTGCAAGTGGACAGATCGCGTGTTTATTTGATGCTTTTATTTCCCGTGGGGTTTGCAATCATTTATTTAGGTTTGGCCTAACCATTTGCACCCTGAAGGTGGCACAAACCCCGGGTTTAAATGTTTCCCTTCAGCAGTCCAGGAGAGTTTGGCTCACTGAGCACATGATCCTTTCACATCCCTCCAGCAAAATCTTCCATCAGGAAGTCACGAGCCCTGAGAGGACTCTGAGAGAATTTATTACATTATTAATAAACTGGCTGATTAAAGGACACAGTTCCCTCTGGCTTTTCCTAAACTGGTTTCGTTCGTGGTGTTTTAATTCGGGCACATTTTGTAATTAAGACATTTTGATTCCGTATCTATTAACGGTGATAAGGAACCAAATCATTTAAAAATAAATGAAATAAAAGTGGAGAAAGGCCTGAGGACAGAAGGCTCGGAGAGTGCCCAGTGTCCTGCAGTCCACTGTGGTGTGTTCTGTACAGACTCCTGGAATTATTTAGGTTGGGAAAACCCTCTGAGATCACCCAGTCCAACCATCCCCCAGCACTGCCAAGGCCACCACTGACCCCTGTCCCAAGTGCCACATCCACATGGCTTTTAAATCCCCCCAGGGATGGAAATTCCACCCCTGCCCTGGGCAGCTGTGCCAGAGCCTGACCACAATCTAAAGGTACAAAGGAAGCAAATCAGATTCACAAGACCTACATTTGCACAAGAATTCCACGAGCCATTTACGGGCTCATTTCTCTGCATTACACAGAGATTTGACCAGATTCTGCCTTATTAGCCAAGGACAAAAGGTTTAATTGAAGAAAGAGGCTTTAATTATGTTTAGCATGTGCAGTGAGTGCTGGCAAGCCACTGTGGATTAAAACAAAGCCCCACACGAGCTGAGCTGACCCCAGGCAGCATCCCTGCCTTCCAGCTGCTCTGAGCTGAGCCCACCCCCTGGCAGAGCTGAGTTCCACAGACCCACAGCTCTTCCCTGGGCTTTAACTGCAGCCTGATGAACACATCCCTGTTAGGGAGCTCAGCACAGCCAGGACACGGGCTCAGATGTTGGCCCAGGGTTTCTAGTTAAGCCTCTGGCACGGTTTTGGCCAGATGAACTGGGAAGTTCCCAGATGGGGTCTGAGCTGGCACGTGCCAGGTACCAAACTGAGGTTTGGATGGGGCCTCTTGTTTGGGAGTATTTAGTTGGATGTGCTTAAACAGAACCAGGGCACTTGTACCACCCCTGGAATCTTTTTTTTGGGATGGGGTTTGGAGCAAGTTGGGATAGTGGGAGGGGTGCAACTTGGCAGGGGGGTGGAATGGGGTGATCTTTAAGGTCCTTTCCAACCCAAACCATCCTATGACTGAATCTGATTTTCAGACCACAGATCACTCCTTTACCCCTTACAGAAACCCTACAAAACAGCTTAGAGGCAGGTATATAAAACACATTAAAAGAAAAACAAAATCAAACATTAATATCCTATCTTAACCCAACTCTTCACTAAAAGTGGTTGCTACATGTAGGGGAAAAAATGTTTCCCATCCACACTTCTTTGTTCCCAAATACCTGTTAACAGAGCCTTAACATGTTTCATTGGAGTGAGTGGGATTTGTGGCTCAGGAGCTGCACCAAGGGATGGAAAAGAAACACTGATGTTGTCAAATACCTGCCTAAAGGTGGAGAAATAGGTCAGCCGACCCAGAAACCTTTGGATTATCTCCAAACAACAATTGGCAGGTCAAAGATAATGTGGGGATGTGGGTCTGGTCAAATGATACAGGAGTGCATTGAGGCAGAAAGTGAAATACAGAACTGAATGGGGTGGGAGAGTCACTTAATGCTGAGGATTTGGGGCAAATATCAAGGATTGAGCTGTTGGAGCAAATCCAGAGGAGGCCACGGAGATGCTCCAAAGGCTGGAGCCCCTCTGCTCTGAAGCCAGGATGGGAGACCTGGGGGAGTTCACCTGGAGAATGGAAGGATCCAGGGAGAGCTGAGAACCCCTTGCAGAGCCTAAAGGGGCTCCAGGAGAGCTGGAGAGGGACTGGGGACAAGGGATGGAGGGACAGGACACAGGGAATGGCTTCCCAGTGCCAGAGGGCAGGGCTAGGTGGGATATTGGGAAGGGATTCTTGGCTGGGAGGGTAGGCAGGCCCTGGCACAGGTTGCCCAGAGAAGCTGTGACTGCCCCTGGATCCATCCCTGGCAGTGTCCAAGGCCAGGTTGGATTCTATTGGAGCACCGTGGGCTAGTGGGAGGTGTCCCTGTCCATGGCAGGGGTTTGGAACTACATGGACTTTCAAAGATCTCTTCCAGTCTGAACCATTCTGCAGTTCTGTGTTGCTTCTGCTTTAATTGACATCTCCCCATGTCCTCCTCATTTAGGAGAATATTGCCCACACTTCAGGGAAGAGCTGTTAAGTTGATCCTCCCTCCCCTTTGCCCCCTGCCCTCTGGTATAGCAGGGCAGGCCAACCTTCACCTGCAGGAGATGCTCCTAGTCATGGATTAAATATTTCTGTGACTATTTCCTCTTTTTGAACAGCTGCACTGACTCCAGTGCACTGTACCAGCATGGAACTGGTACCATGGAATGAAGGATGTGGCCTCTGAAACGTTCTCAAATGGGTCACACCAGTAGCTCAGAGTTAAAGCTGATTCCAGGTGTCACCTTGGCCCTGGCACAGGGACAACTTCACCTCCAAGCATCGTGGCTTTCAGGCAGTGCTGAAAGGGGACAGTGGGTTTGTTTCCTTTCATTCCCACTCAAGAAAAGAGTTGTTTTTCTCTCCCTGGTGATCAGTGAAATAAGCACTAAATGAAGAGTGTGTGTGGTAGGTCACCTGCCTGCTCTTGTGCTTTGCAGGTTTTAAAGTGCTTCTTGATTTCCCAGCCTTTCATAAAAGATGGACTCGAGTTACCTGGCAGGGTCATGATGTGATGACCATTGTGTGCTGGGCCTCATCTAGCAACTAAAGCTGGAATTGCTATCACGCTGACACCCAAAATAAATAATCCACCCCACTGAGACGTGAGCTCCAATCCACCTTGCCCTCCAAACTCCTGGGATCTGAAGGACATTTTCAGCGTTCTTGTATTTCTCTCTGGCATTTCGAGGCTCTTCCCAATGGATGTGTAAAACAGGAAAACCTTTTCATCTTATATTTCAGGCCCGGTTATTCAGTACTGTTATCTCTAACATTGCAGCAAAATGATGTAATGAGCATGTGCTGCCTCAAAGGAAGCTCAGAGGAGAATAATATTCCAATGCAGAGATGCTTCTGGAGAGAAAGGAAAGCTCTCCTTCCCTAAGCCCCCTCCCCAAGCCCCCTGCACACGTGTAGTCAGCTCTTTTCTCTGTCCCCGAGGGGTTTCTATTCCTTTGCAATATGGCAAGTTATTTCTTCCTTCTTAAATTTAGTGTCATCAGCAGCTCTGGCCCAGTGTGTGGCTTTTCACAATTCCACTGATGTTTCTGCAGGTGATTGCTTAGCACAGGGCATTGCTGCTTCTGCTGGGGACTGACACAGGTAGAGCTGATTGTTCCTCCAGGGCAAGGATGGGTTAGAGGTGCTTCCCATCCTGCTTTTATATTCAGTTGTCTGGTTTTCTCGCTTTTTTTTGGTCTGTCTTCAGCGCTGGGTGTCATTTTCTGCCCCTTAATATTCCATTTTATTTTTTTTAATGCCCTAATGATGAGCTTTTGTCATGGACAGTGACTATATCTTATTTTCCGCCCCCCACACACCTTTTTATCATAACATCATCTGCTTGGGGTGTTTGGAGAAAAATGCAACAAGCTTTGATAAATCACCTTGTCAAGCTCCCCAGCAATTCAAGCTGTTGCTGAAGTTACAGATAAAACCCAGCAAGAAGCTTTGCAGGGAAGAAAAGCAGGGGAGGGAGGAAGGAATTTGGTTCTTCAGAGCGTGCATTTCTCTGGTGCCTGTAATGAACCCACGGGTGGGATGGAACGTGGGGGATGTGTCAACCTTGCTGTTGCTCCCCATGAATCAAGAAGCGATTTTGAAGAGCTTCTCTGTCTCTCAGGAGCCGTTCCCGTGTTGCAACATGGAATTTTTCGTGCATTTCCAACTGCTCTGCCTTTCCAAGCTGCACCTGCAGTGCAGTAAAATATATTAAGCTTTGTACAGGGCACGTTTGCAGGTCGAATGGAGCTGGCTGGGAACTTTATGGAGCCCTTTGCAAAGGGACTGAGGTTTTACAGCACCTGCAGAAAGCTGAGGGAGAAGACAGTTTTACAGGTGTTGTCTCTATATTTATTGTCAGGGATATTGGAGGGGGAAAAGCTTTTTCCTTCTCTCTTAAAGAGGCACAAGTGTTCCCAAGACATCAAGACCAGTTAGTCTAAATAACAGAAGTCTTAGAATTTCCCTTTGTAGTCACTTCAGCCAAAAAACCCAAGTTCTGGCAGAGCTGGAGCATCTTCCTTTCGTAGCTGCTGCATCTGCTCCCAAATAAAGAGCAGCAGCATCCCTGGAGAGTGAAGGACTTTGCTTTCAGATAAAAGGGAGAGGACACAGAAAGCCCAAATACAAGGGTAGGACAGAGCATTTGTTTCTGTTCTCTGAGAGCAGCCATCTTAAACTGAGATAATTCCCTGAATTGCAGCAACTTGTGGCAGAAGGGGAGGGAAACTGCCTGGATACGGAGCTGTACATGGAAATGAAAGGCAGAACTGATCCAGGATTAGAGAGGAAAGAGAGAGCTAAGTTGGAAAATAGTTGTACTCCCTGTTCCCCCAGTGTAGCAACGCTTCAATAGTCCAACAAATTAGTGGGGAAAATAGCACCCAGGAAAGAAATCATCCAGGGGAATTGAGATGCCATTATTTGTGAGATCTAGAAATAGTCTGTGCATAAGGAGTGTAAAATAAGGCTGATGTAAATCATGCAATCAGAGTGGTTTGGGTTGGAAGGGACCTTCAAGATCATCTTGACCCACTCCCTGCTATGGACAGGGACACTTTCCACTATCCCAGGTTGCTCCAAGCCCCATCCAACCTGGTCTTGGGCACTTCCAGGGATCCAGGGGCAGCCACAGCTTCTCTGGGCAACCTATGCCAGGGCCTCCCCACCCTCCCAGCCAACAAATCCTTCCCAATATCCCACCCAGCCCTGCCCCCTGGCAGTGTAAATTAGTTTATAAGGACTTATTCTTGTGCCATAAATTGTGCCCTGCAGTGTTTGCTGGTGGAGATGCCCCTTTGGTCCATCCACACTGGTCCCTTTTGACATGTCCTTGGCACACTCGGGGCTGGCTCAGGCTGGCACCATCCAGGGCAATCCCTGGCCATGGTGTGCCAGCTAACACAGGCCAGGAACCATTCCCAGCGTGTCATGTGCATGTGGAAACCCATCTTGAGGGCCTGAGAGAGGTTAAGAGATGGATGTGAGCTGTGTCATGACATTTCACCTCTGGGCACGGCCAAGTCTCAGGAGCATTTTACAGGAATCGATGAGCACAAAGACATTTCCCTGACAAAAAGAGCGTTTCTTGTAAACATCCTTTGCAGGAAAAAAATACCATTAGATTCCCTTTACACCTGGTATTAGCAAGAGTGTTTGGTTGGAGTTACAGACACATTTGGGCAGCCAAATAGCAGAAATGCTTGCAAGGAAACACAATTACCCAGCCCAGCTTTGCACAGATGCTCCTGTGGGGCCTCACTCGTGTGCTGCCAGATGCAAAAATAGCCCTTTGTTCAACAGTTCCACACAGTTTGTTCAACAGACGGTGACAATTCCCTATCAGGTTCATTCAGCTGAGCTCATATAGAAATGATGGGAATGGCCTGGGAATTCTCTGGCTGGGAGATAACCTCTGGTTATCTGTGCCACGTGCCTGGAGTGGAAGGCAGGGGTGCAATGCACTTTTGGAATTGCCAAGCAAACCTTGCTCGAAGGGGAATAAACAATCAGCTGCAAATCAGCTGTTTGTGTGGGAGAAAAACATCATGGATCAGCATTATTTAGGGGAAGAAATGTTTTTTTTTCCCCTGATCTTTTTCCTGGTAAAAGATAAGAAAACACGTGTATGCTGTGGTTTCATCTGACTGAGTTTTGAAAGCACTGCAGAAAATGACCTGTGGTGTGTTTTCCACTCTCCCAACTGCCCAGGATGGATGTGTCCCATGCTCTGGGATGCCAAATTCAGATTGGAAGTTCCTCAGGACAGAGAGCCATGAGTCTTCATTATCCCAACAAGAGCCATCACACTCTTGCTGATATATATATAAATATAAATATATATATAAAATTATCTAGCATATAGACCCGGGGTTGTCATGGTGATTTGAAGCTCCCTGAAATTCTATAATGCAGTTAATCTTATGCACATATCTACATTTACTTAAAATCAACCATATGACAAGTCACCTCATATGTAATGGCATCCAACCCACCCCCTGGGGAGCAAGAAATAATCTGCATGAGCTTGTGCAGCTGCCTTTTTAGGGGCATTTTGAGCATCCTCCAGCCTTGGACCTCACCTGGCTGCCAGATGCTGTCAGCTCTTCCTCCAGCCTGGAGAACATTCCCCCTCATTTATAATTTACCAAATATAATTCGTAGCTTTAGGTTGGGGTTTGGGGCTCTCCTGGAGGAAGAGCCTGTGTGTAACTCTTAATGACACCTCAAAGTTCAGCGTGAGGGTTGGGAAGCTGCTGTTTCCTCCCCATGGTCTGTGCCTTGAATTTTCAATGAAGATGCAACCAGAGGAGAAGTGGAAAAGCAAAGAGGGATTAATTTTGCCATCCCTGTAGGGACGCTCTATAGGGAGCAGTTCAGCTCCTGTGGAAGTCAGTGTGGGATGGCATCAGGTCTTGAGAAGACACTGTGAAATGAAAAGGGGGGAGAATATTAATATTTAATTTTCAAAGAGTAAGTTTTGTGCCTTTCCTGAAGAGACCCCTTCCTGTACCCATCATTATTCTTGTGGGTCCCTTCCAGCTCAGCATATTCTATGATAAAGTGCAAAATATGCAATTCTTTCCACTTCTGCATGGAAACTTTGTAGCTAAAGACAAAATTTCATATATATATATATATTTGTCTCTGTGTGTATAAATATGAAATATATATATTAAAAATGCAATATTGCAAGTACAAAGGAAATTTTACCATATAAAATGAAACTATTGTTTCATCCTAAAATTAACTGCACTGCAATCCAGCTCTATTTTTTGGGGTTGTTGTGCCCCTTTCACCCCAAAATCCCCGGACACCATGGCTACATTAAGATTGCCATTCTGCACTTGTTTTTTATTTTTATTTTAACTTTGATCAGGTTGCTCCAGGATGCAAGTTGTAGATGGATTGGTCTTCTGCTTCCCTCATGAAACCCTCCGAAATTCTCCATCCATCTCATGCCCACATGGCTATCCTTGCTGTGTTAATCCATCACTGAGCATTTTCCCCTTCAGCTGGTGCTCTTTTAGGATTGAACATATTTTATTAGCAGAGGCACCAAAGTCTCCATGTGTTTCAGCAATGGGAAGGGCCTTTTTCAACAGGTTATTGTGCATTTTGAGTCTGTAGGGGGAGCAAGGGGGTGAAATCCTGGGGACTTCAGTGACCTCTCTTTGTGTTGGTCTCGTTTCAGCTCCTGGGTTTGGGGGAGCATCAGGCAGAGGGTTTCGCTTCTTTCTGGGGTGGCCTGGAGCAGCAGTGACAAATGAGGACTTGAAACAGATTTTGTCCCTCTGTTAATAGGAAAGGAGAATTAGCAGCACTTCTCTTAATTATCTCCTCTGGAAAAAAAAAATTAGACTGGAAGAAAAAGGCAAACTCTGCAGGATCAGGCCAATTTATGACAAGGAAAAAAAAGTTGGAACCTTTATATTCAGCAAAAACTGTCCAGCTGTGAGGGTGGGGAGGCCCTGACACAGGTTGACCAGAGAAGCTGTGGCTGCCCCATCCCTGGAAGTGTCCAAGACCAGGTTGGATGGGGCTTGGAGCAACCTGGACTAGCGGGAGCTGTCCCTGCCCATGGCAGGGGGTGGAATGAGATGATCTTTAAAGTCCCTTCCAATCCAAACCCTGCTTTGCCAAGTTTCTACATGCAAGGAGAAGGTAAAAAAGCAGCAGGAATCTCAAAAGCAGGTGGATGTGCCATGGCAGGAGGCAGCTGTTACCCTCTCCAGATCCATTTCTGAGGGTTCTTCCAGCCCACCTTCGTGGTTCAAGGGATTTTGCTGGGCACACTTCACTGAGAGCCTCAAATGTGATTGCCACAGGTAGGATGTCACATATAGGATGACATGTAGGATGGTCTCCAGTGGCCTCTCGGTGTTCTGCTTTGCTGGTGATACCTAAAGAATGGGAAAGCTTCTTCACTGGGTTTCTAGGACCCATAATCCATGGACTCAGAAATGAGCAGCCAGATATGACATGAGGTTTCCTGGGCTTTTCCATACCCAGCCCAATTTACCTCTCTTAAGTACAAACCTGGACATTTCAGGTGGGGTCCAGGCAAGAGTTTGAATCCTCTGGGCAATGCCTTTAGGCCTGGGGTCAGGATCCCAGATGAAGGAGCTCCTCTTGACCTCTCCAACCCCCCTAAAGCTGTCTCTGGGTGGTTGGTGGGGCAGTGTGGCCTCACAGACACTATTTCAGGTGTTAGTGCAGGGTGATTCAGATGCAGCCTGAATATTCTTGGAGGCACGTCTTCAGTCAGAGCAATTTTCCTAAAGGAAAAAGGTCAGCCTAAATGAAATAGGAAGTCATTTTACCTCTCCCTAGGAGCCAAACAGCGCAGCAGTAAAAAGAAATTGCAGAACAATCACTAAAATATTGTGGAGAAGAGGGTTTAAAGGGTGCAGGAACTTAAAAGAACTCCATTCTCTACGTTGTCCCACTGGTGTAAGAGTGGAAGATCAACTGAAGGTCGTAATGATTCTTTTACATGTGTGTGATGCTGAGTTAACTGGTGACTGCTTTGAAGCCTTTGAGGGAAACCTGAAAATGCCAATTCTTTAAGAACTCCCATTTTCAGTAAAACCCCGAGTTCAGTCCATTCCCCAACACTCAAGGGGGATTCATGAGCACGGAGGGTCTGAAGCCTTCAGGGATTTCTGGTCTACAACAGCAGCACTGGGAGAGTTCAGAAGTGCCACCCAAATTCCTGCCCGGTGTCCAAGTGCATCTCTTGGAGAACTGCATGACACATGAAATGCTGAGATGGTTTGGGGTGGAGAAAAGGTTCTTCATGACGTAAAGGTTCTTCCCCCAGAGGGTGGTGGGCACTGAAGAGGCTCCCCATGGAATGGGCACTTCCCAAACCTGCCAGAGCTCCAGGAGTGTTTGGATGATCCTCTGAGGGACAGGGTGGGATTGTTGGGGTGTCTGTACAGGGCCAGGAGTTGGACTGGATGATCCTTGTGGTCCCTTCCAACTCAGGGCATTCCATGATTCCACAGTAACAGTTTGCAGCCCTGGGATGAGCAACAGCCAAAACCCAAGTGGTATTTTAACATTTTTGAACTGCACATTTTAGCTTTGGGAAGCCAAGGAAGTCAAAGCCAGAATGGAAATGTGAATCCTTCAGCTTGTCCTCTCATCATTGTGAGTCACTGTGGTTTCTAGCAGAGCCATCCCAAGCTTCTGTGGAATGTATGGATGTGTGAGAGGTTGCAGAAAAAAGATTATTTAAGAAACAGTATGCAGTGATCTGATAAAAGATGACAACATAATTAATATCCTCAAGGAGGCAGAGTTAAAGCTCTATGAGCCTTGCATTTCTCATTTCCTGACTTTTGAGTGCTTAACTGTGCATATTTAATGTTATATTAAAATAAAGGAGAGGCTCACGTTATGAGCAAATAGCCCCTTTCCTGCTGCTTGAGGATGCCGAATTACTTCACGGAAGGTGCGCTGTTTTGATGGGATCTGCGTGATGAGAATTGAAGTGACATCAGCTGCAACCCACATTTCTAACTCCAATTTAGGAGATATTAGGAAATTGGGCTGTGCGTTATTCTATCCCTTATCACAGTCTGTGCTGCTCTTTAACAGGCATCAGCTAAGTATGAAATCATGGAATCACAGAATGGCTTGGCTTGGAAGGGAGCTTAAAAGTCGTCTCATCCCACCCCCTGTCATGGACAGGACACCTTCCACTAGCCCAGGTTGCTCCAAGCACCGTCCAGCCTGGCCTTGGACACTCCCAGGGATGGGGCAGCCACAATTTCTCTGGGCAACCTGTGCCAGAGCCTCACCATGTGCTGTTCCACAGAGCAACTGGTTGGGACTGGGCAGGAAGACATGGTCTGGGAAGCAACCTAGAAGGTATTAATAACCTGCTGCAGGGGATGTTGGAGCTCAGGTATTGCAAGACTGATCTGAAATGAGGTAAAGCCCCTTTAGAGACAGATTTCCAATCATAAGGGTAGGTATTGACTTGCTAAGAAGCAGAAGGGAAGGGGCTTAGTGGGGATTATTCCCAGAGATGTCACTGACACGCATGGTAAATGTTTCCTCCTAAAACTTCTTGAGAGAAAAATGTGAATTCATGGCAGGAATCCCAAGTGGAATGTCACTTCCCTGCTCTTTAATCTGCCTCACTGGCTGTGCTGCCACCTTCCAGCTCCAGCACTTTTGGTGGAAAAGTCACAAGTCTGCAAAGCTTTGTAGGTGGACGATCCACATGAAATAATAAAACCTGAAACCAGTGAGCAGCATCTGGTGGAGGTGAAGTACCGAGGTGCTGCTGTGAGTGATGGTAAGACAACCCTCTTGGTGTCCACACGCTGTGCTTGCCATCAGACTTGGATGTCAGGAAGCTCTGCCAGGGGAGGGTTAGGATGGATCTCAGGGAAAGGTTCTTCCCCGAGATGGTGGTAGGCATCAGGTGGTAGGCACTGAACAGAGTCCCCATGGAATGGGCACTTGTCAAACCTGCCAGAGCTCCAGAAGTGTTTGGACAACACTCTGAGGGACAGGGTGGGATTGTTGGGGTGTCTGTGCAGGACTGAATGATCCTTGTGAGTCCCTTCCAGCTCAGGACATTGTATGATTCTGGGATTCTGTGCACCCTGATGGCAGCTCTGTTCCCTTTGGAATAAGTAAATGAGACTCTCCTCCCTGTTCTCTCAGAGCATCAGGGCTTTTTCCTCACATCCAGACCTTCTGTGTGTTCCAAGCACCCATGAAGGTGCTGTCAAAGTTACCCAGAGGCAGAAGGGGCTGTAGGCAACATATAAGAGAGGTGACTTTCTGGGCAACTTTAGGAGATAAAAGGCCACTGCCTTTATTGTTTTGAAATCTGCAGAAAACCACACACCTGGTAAAACATATTTACATCTGCCTCCCCAGAGCTCTCCCCTTAATAAATGTTCCTATCAGATCAATAAAATGTCTGGATAGGTGCGGAGAGGAGACTGGGATGGGCACAAATGGGTTTTAATGGACATTTCAGGAATTTTCACAGTTCCTGGCACTACCTCTGCAAACCTGGAATTGTTGTGTCTGTAGATGGAGATCCCAAACGAGTCTGTTCTGCAGGCAGGGATTTGCACATGGCCTTCCACCATCATGAGGCCAACTTTCTTTCACTCAATCTGGTGTTCTGGAAGGCTGAAAACTGCACAAACTGCATGAAAACACAGGACCAGCTGTGTTGGCTCTGACCGGAGGTCCACCCAACCCCCTGCTCTGATGGCATCCATCTAGGCTGGATCCCTGATATCCACCGCTGGATCCTCATCTTGTATCCATCACTGTCACCTCTTGGTGGCCACGGCTGCTTTTCTGGCATTTTGGTAACTTTTTTTGGAGGATGTGGACTTTGTTACAACTTTTCTGGAGTTCTGGTTCACGTGGCAGGGGTAAAGGTGTGCCTTTCCCTCAGCCCAAGCACAATGAGGTGTGGAAAAAGCACAGGTGGGTCTCCTTTGGTGTGCTCAGAGGAAACCAGGCAGTTGGCAGGTTTGGAGATAAGGTGTCTGGGATTGTCCTGGCCCATATGCAGCACCTTTGCACTTGGACTTGTTGAACGTGGGGCCAAACCTCATGGGTCTTGTTTCCTAAGGGAATGTGATGGAAACTCGCCTCAAAACCATTATGTTCATTATTTGGCACTGTGATATCAGTGGCAGCCGTGAGTGGGTGACATCTAAGCCTGAATTCAAGATTTGGCCCTTAATTCTTTATTTGTGAGAGCACACACAGAGTCCAGTGCTGTAATATCGCTCCTTGTATGTGCAAAATGCCCTTTTTGTAACCACAGAAATCCAGAGACACCTTATGGACCACAGAGCTGAAGTGTTGGCATTTTAACACCTCATGGATCGAGGAATCATTAGGATGTTGAAGATGGTCCATGTGTGGACTTATTAGTGGCTAAATAAGACAGGCTGAGGCTGCCACAACAAATTTACTGGTGGCACAAGGAACAGAGCAGAGAAGCCTTGAAGTAATTCCAGGTGAGTGGCCCAACATGCTGTTCCAAATGTCATTCTATTAAGACATTTCCCATCACATTGTCTCTTATAAGTCTGGATGTTTTATTGATGTAGAGCGAAATCAAGTCTCTGCCATCACTACATTCTCCTCCTCCACCCCAGCTGGCATTTCATGCAGCACATATTGCAGTTTTCTTTTTGAGCAGAAGCCTTTTCATCTACTGGAAAGCAGAAAAATGCCATAGGTGACATAGTTTAGCAGCATTAAACACATTAAATCTGTCTGAACTGCTGCAGATGGGGAAAAATAGAAGTCCTGGATGCCTGTGAGAAAGGAAAACTGATTTCCCTTTGAGAAATGAGAACTGCATTTGCCATGCTCTTAAGTTTAAAGAGAACAGGAACTTGGATCTGGAAAGGATTCCTTAGGTCAGCTAATCTGGTTCCTTGTTATTCTGGGCACCATCTCATTGAATCGAGCCCCATTTAACATCTAGTGAGGTTTTTCTCTCAGTTATTCCCATTGGGGGGAATAACTGTTTGTCTGAAAGGAAAAGGTATGGATTTTAATATATTTTATGCCGTTTCCAGCCTGCGTTTCTTCATGGCCAGTTTAGCCACGTATGTGGTTCAGATTCTCTCACAAACCCCAACCACATCTGCTGGTTGCTCGTTGGCCTTGGACAAGAGCACGGAAATGCTTTGGAGGACCAGGATAACATGGAATGGCAATTCTGCTTTGCCAGATGGTGCCATTTTTTAGAAGGAAACTGTCAGTCACTGCCTGTTGGACTCATTCCTTATGCCAACCACTACAACAAAGCTGATAATAGACGATTTGGGAGGTTGGAACCGTGGAGGATTAAGGATGGACTTAAACTGGAGCTTGAGTGAGCTTTTCAGCTCTGTTGCCGCTTTGACCAGCGTGGTGGGTGCTGGGTGTTGATTTCCAGGGCAAGAGCAGAGCTGGAGATTCCCTGACACAGCACAAATACGGGAATTGTCCTGGAGTGAAGTGGAATCATGGAATCATTAATGTTGGAAGAGACCTCTAAGATCATTGAGTCACAACGTTCTGCTGCCAAAGAGCAGGGGGAGGGTCGGTGTCAGAAGGCTGTGGATGTGAAAGCCTTGGATAGGTCCCTCTGGCTTGCCTAAAAAGCTTATTTTTGCAGCCAGTTTGACCCCAAAACCTTGGCAAATCACCATCCTGCCACTCTGAGGTCAGCTGATGCAGGTCCTGGTTCAGTAGCACAGCAGGTCTCGAGACTTAGAGATACCATGGGGGTAGAAACCACAGAATTCTGAAGGGCTCAGCTGCAAATATCATGGAATGGCAGAAGATGGATGGAAACACCAGAGCCAAAGTGTCATCAAATTGAAAAATGACTTCAGGCTGCTTACCCAAACTCATGTCATCAGCAGAGAAATTGGTGGAATAATGTTTTAAGCTGCCTGATAATGAAGAGGTGGGAAAACAGGCAAACACAAGGGTGTTAATTAATTTGGAAGAGATTAAGAGATGCCCCAAATAGCCTGGGAAATTAAGCTGTGTAAAAGTTCTGTGATGGGAATAAACAGTGGAGGAAATACTTTAGACACTCCCACTAACAGGCTGCTCTGGTCATGGGAGGAAATTATTAACTTGTCTCTGTCTGTCCAAGAGATTCCCCGAATGATTCTGTCCCTGGATTGTGCTTGTCTTATTAACAGGGGCATCATGTCAGTGAGGGGAATCTTGGCTTCCTCCATGCTATTAACTATTATACGTACTAATAACTACTATATATACTAATAGCAGTTATATATCCCATTACTCTACTTTTGGAAACAGGTTGGCCGCTTCCAAACTGCCTTTGGGAATGATCCCTGGCCCACAGTCTTTGAAATGTGCTGGGAAAGAAGGTTATTGGGCTGAAAGCACTCCATGGGCTGCTGTGAAAGCTCGGCTGTTCTGATGATTGAGTTGCTTTTCCTGTGCTCTTAATTAAGGTTGGAAAATCCCTCCAAGATCACTCAGTCCAACCATTCCCCAGCACTGCCAAGGCTACCACTAACCCGTGTCCCCAAATGCCACATCCACATGGCTTTTAAACCCCTCCAGGGATGGGGACACCACCCCTGCCTGGGGCAGCTGTGCCAGGGCTTGACAACCCTTTTAGGGCCCTTCTTGGCTTTTTTTTTAATAGTTGAAGATCTTGCTTTTCATGTGTGGATTTGAAATCTTCCATTTTCCTCTGTTTCTGGACTGCTGCAGATCAGTTGGTTGTTTTCCTATGGGTTTTGAATCCCCTTCCTATTGAGCTCAGAGCTGTTGGCACTTACAAGTGGCTGGAGAAGGGTGAGGGACTGGGAGAAGGATGGTTTGGTGCCTGTCTTAATGGAAAAGGAGGTCCTAAGAGTGTCAGGGCCATTGAAATTCCTAGAAATAAGCTGGCACAAATAATCAGAGTCCTTAAAGCACCCAGAAGATAACAAAGACCTAAGTACAGTGAACAGGGACTTTTCAAGAGCAAGTGGCATCAAACAAACCTGATTTCCTCCTGTGCAAGGATAAAAAGGCTTCTGGGTGGAAGAGAAGTAGTTGGTGTCATATTTCTTTGTGCAAGAAAGCTCCTGACACTGCCCCTTGTGACATTCTTGTGAGTGAACTGAGGCAAAGAGGTCTACAGGGAACTGCTGGAAGTTCTGCAGGAAATTTGCTGGATATCTGTAAAATTACCAACAGATTTGATATTTAATCAGTGTCAATGCAGAAAGATGCATTGAATGGACTCCCAGGGCTCTGGTTTAGGCAACAGAATGTAACTGAATGTATTTGGAGAGGAGAAGTGCAAGGCTGGGTGAAATCAGAAAAGATGGGGAAAATATCCATCAGGAAAGCTGGAAATGTAGCTGATCCTGTGCTGGGGTAGTTTAATGACTGAGAGAACTGGGTTGTTCAGCCTGGAGAAGAGAAGACTCCAACTTAGAGCTCCTTCCAGTGCCTAAAGGGGCTCCAGGAGAGCTGGAGACGGATTTGGACAAGGGGATGGAATGACAGGCCCCAGGGGGAATGACTTCCCACTGCAGGAAGGCAGGGATAGGTGGGATATTGGGAAGGAATTCTTGGCTGTGAGGGTGGGGAGGGGCTGGGATGGGATTCCCAGAGAAGCTGTGGCTGCCCCATCCCTGGAAGTGTCCAAGATCAGGTTGGATTCCTTTGGAGCAACCTGGGCTAGTGGAAGGTGTCCCTGCCCATGGAAGGGGTGTGGAATGGGATGATCTTTAAGGAGCCTTCTAACCCAAACAGTTCTATATGTTCTATATGTTTCTGTTGGCTTATGTTTGCTGCATGTTTCAAGGCTCAGGGTCTGCTTCTCTTGATTTGAGCTTAAACATCCCAGTAGCCAAGGCCATCATGTTTGTCACCTGCAATAAAGTGGAATTTTTGAATGTAATTTGCCTTTTCCTCTGCAACTGGACTGTACTGAGTGCAGGGCACAGTTCACACATGTAATAGAATTCATTCCTTTGGAAAACATTGGTGAAACAAGTCTTAATTTCCATGGCGGGGGAGTTGGAACTAGATGATCTATAAGGTCCCTTCCCACTCAAACCATTCTCTGATTCTCTGATTCTAATTCCAGCCTCTCTTCTTTGTGAATGAGTCCCAACCTATATAATCAATTTGTCCTATGTCTTCTGAAATTTCTTTAAGAGAGTCACTGTTGTGGAAACCTGCTTATCTCCTTGCCAGAAATCAATCCCAGTTCCAAGTGAAATTTCTGATTCCTGCTTTCTCCTGGTTTATTTTATACAAATCTCTGTTTCCATCCTGCACACACAGACACACACACAGACCCAACACACCCCTTGGTATGATGTGTCTTCTTGGCAACTGGTGGGAGTTTTGCTGGCACTGGGAGGGACGTGCAGGAGTCAAGTGCAGCATTAATGGGAGTTCCCAGTGGCTTAGAGGGAAGCTCATTACTGACCTGGCCTCGGCGTCTTCTTCATTTACAGTAACACTTTAAATATTTAATCGATCTCTCCTTCTTTCCTGTCATGGACCATTTTCCCTCAATTGATTCCTTTATTTTGGAGGGGGGCAGGGATGGTTGGAATGCATTTATGTTAGTGGGATTCCATAAATTATCCTCATTAAGAAGCCAGATAACAACAGGCCAGTGTGGGATTAAGTCTAAGCTTCATGTTGTATTTTTTGACTCAGGTTCTCAAAGCGTTTCAGAGACACTAATTGGATGAAGGTGAAGAGCAAAGCTCTACTGAAAGTTAAAAAACCCAACTTGTTAAAGTTCCTGGGAGTTCTGCTCTGGATTTACCAGGGCAGAAGTGACAGGATTATCCATTCCGGAGAGGGATGGGATACATCCTCACTGGGGAAGGTGAGTGGAAGGCTGGCATGAGAATTCCAGAATCCCAGAATGGTTTGGGCTGGAAGGGACCTTAAAGCTCATCTCATTCCACCCTGTGCCATGGGCAGGGACACCTCCCACTATCCCAGGTTGCTTCAAGCCCTGTCCAGCCTGGGAACACTTCCAGGAATGGGGAATCCACAGCTTCTCTGGGAACCCCATTCCAGGGCCTCACCACTTTTTCCATCAAAAGGTTTTATGATCTTCTTGATTCCATCTCCTGAGACTCCTTGCCAAGTCAGGCAATGCCAAGGCACTCATGAGATTGAGTAGTGCCCTCATCTCACACACTTTAGCTGTCTTCTGTAAGTGCAGATGTTGTAACATCTGTTTCAGAAGCAAAGAAATAGAGGGACAGGCAGGGAAGGGACCTGCCCCAGCCTCTCATCTGCAGCCTCATAACTCTTGTGTTGGCCTTGCAGGATCTCAGATTAATTTTTACCACAAAGGATTTGGCAGCAACCTTTTTGGTTATATTTTTAATAAGGTCTACAAGCCTTGCTTTGTAATGCCACGGAGCTGGAATTAGGCAGGATGTGGTGTCAGGATGTCGCTCTCAGGAGAGTCATAGCAGGGACATTAACTCTGTGTGGCTCCTGAATGCACCTGAGGGAATCATAAAAACAATATCCCACCTCTGGGGTTGTACAGAGCTCTTGGAGCACAGTTTGGCCTTTTTCTTGATGAACATGAGATCACTTCATAATGCCTATAAAGAAAGAGCTGTGGTGTATTTGCCTTTCACCAACCAGGCTCAGGGAAGAGAAGAAAAACCTTCAGTAGTTGGGGGTAAACACTTTTAATGGGCAGGAAAAGGGGGCTTGCAGCAAATGTGCTTTAAAATAGAATCACAGATTGGTTTGGGTTGGAAGGGACCTTGAAGACCATCTAGTTCCAACCCCCTGCCATGGTTCCACTAGACCAGGTTGCTCGAAGCCACGTCCAAACTGGAGAGGGCAACAAAAATATTCTGAGCTGATTCAGCTCCTGATGAACGTGGAAACACCTTGAAATGTGTCATAACCATGAAGTGCCTTGCACAATTCTGCTCTTGTTATTGGTTGGGATTTTATCCATCAGCCAAGAAATGCTCAGGTGCGTCAGGTGTGCATTCAGAGTATTCCCACATCATGTTTTTGCACTGTCAGTCTTAAATGTAATGTCCTCTGGGAGCTGAAACAACAAATTAGAAGCAAACACCCCCAGACCTCACCTGCTCAGTAGGAACTCAGCACGAAGTGCTACCCCACACGTGTTTTCCTTGAAATTACACTGAGACAGCCCAGAAGGAGGAGAAAGCTGGGTTCATGCTCTGTGCAAGGAGGGCATTTTCATGCAAAGGAATATTTCTTTTCATCACAATGCTTTGTGATGCTCTCCATTATTGCAGAGCTAAAATGCTAAGCCTTTGAGCTCAGAAACTCGGGGAGGATACAGGGCCCAGGCTCTGTCTGAGTCCATTTATGTCATCACTATTTAAGGATTTGAGTAATGGGCTCTGAATACCCAAATACAAAGACAAACGCTGCTGTTGTCATTATTGATGGTTTGTGTCCTTGATACAAGTGCTGTATCTCGAGGAGAGGATCATGTGATGGTCCACTGCTGACTTTCTTGGCACCCTTCATTTCAGTTTTGTTTGCTAAGTGGGGGAGTCTTTCAATAAAGATGCAACATTTCAATTACTCCTCTCTTTTCTTTCCTGGAAGCTGTCAAGGGATGAAAGCTGTAATTGTAATTGAAAATACCCCTGCAAAGCCTCCAAATTATTAGACCTGAAATTAAAAATCTTCTTCTTGAACCACTGTTAGGTTTTCACCTTGAAAAATCACGCCTGACTTTCAAAGAACAGACTTTGATGGCTCATAATAATAATAATAATAATTTGATAATTTAGCAGATGTTGACCGTGGCCACAAAGAAATCTCAATCTTCTAATGGCAAATTTGATTTGCTTTGACCTGGAATGACTGTGAGACCCTTTGGCACCTCAGCCTTGCTGGTGGAACTGGATGCTCCCCGTTTTAGGGATGTCTGACAGCTCCTCTCAGAAGTCTTTCCTTCACTTGATTGATACTTCAGCAAACATTCATTTGGGGGGTGACATTTTCCGTGCCAGTTTTCTGCCTCCTCAGACTGATATTTTTAAAGTTCCAGCCAAAATTGTTCGGAGCAGGAAGCTGGAGAAAAACATGTTTTCAATACTAAAATATTTCTCCCAGCTTGTCTACGAGGAGCCCTGATCCCTCCCCGCTGCAGAGCTGGGATGTGAATTTCAGGAAGGAGGCGTCTTTTTGCGCATATCCTGCTTTTTTATTTTTGATCTCCCCGTGGAAATTTCCCTGGCTTTTCTTAATTTACAGATATTAAAGAAAAAAAACACAAACCCTGACCAAAACCACAATGCTCATTTGGGAGAGCATTTAAAAGCTGGAGCCTTCCAGAGGTGCTGCAGGGTTTGTGTTGAGCTGCCCTGACTGTGCCTGGCCTGGGGCTGCAGCCTGTTTTCCAATGAAACCCCAAGGACAGGGATGCTCCTTCCCATCCCAGCTGATGTTTGCTCTTGAAAAGTTTGGGACCTGGGGGGGGATTTAAAGCAATTACACCCAGCGAGATGAGGAGGGACAAGCTGCTCTGCTGGAAGGCAAAAATGAAAGGAAATTAAGGGGGCAAAGAAAGAAGGATGGGACAGACAGAGAGGGACAAAAGAGCTCATGGGGATAAAAATGTCTCAGGGCTGCTCAGACACATCAGAGGGGGAGATGGGACCAGACGCCTGGTGGGATGTACCTGGATCTGCAACCACAGGGGGTCCCCAGGGGAGTCAGACCCACCTGGTGATGAGAGGGAGAGGCACAGCCCCAAAATAATTCCCATTGCTTGGCCCAAGCACTCTTTGCAACACCACAAGCCAGCAGAGTGACTATTTAAAGGCTGACCCTGAATCACAGAATGGTTTGGGTTGGAAGGGACCTCAAAGACCACCTAGTCCAACCCCCTACCATGGGTAGGGACACCTTACAATAAATACACCTTGCAATAAATACACCTCACAATAAATACAGCCCTTCTCCCTTTCCCCCGGATCTCACTTTTAACATCCTACACACGGCACAGGATCCTGCAGCTCCTGATTTCCTAGCTTGAGGTACAACAGCCGTGTTAAACTCCCCAGAACAAAGTGCCTGCTGGGGGATTTTTGCATCCCAGCAAGCCCAGGGAACATCCACTTCTGCAGCGTCAGGTGTTAGGAGGGAACAAGACACACACACTCGGAGAGAAGAAAAAGAGGGGAAATCAAGCTGCTTTCACGCGTCCTTTGTAATTATTTTCCCCCTGTTGTTCAGAATTCAAGTTAAAAAAAAATAAAAAAAAAAAAAAGAAAGGAAAAGAGGGCTCTAACATTTACTGGCAGTAATCATTGCACCATCTGCTCCGGGAGCTGCTTCCAGAACACACGTTCTCAGCTGCTGAGCAGTCAGCTCTGTGCTCCCTTCCTCTTGGAGACAGGGATGCCAGCAGTTCCTAAACTGTAACAGCATGAACAAGCCTTTTCCTTTTTTTTCCTCCTTTTTTTCCCTTTTGATTGCTGGATTTTTTTTTTAAAGGCAGGAGAGTTTGGACTTCTCACCAGGTTGTTTCAAAGGCTGAGCTCTTCCCGACTTGAGGGTTCCTGGTTGGAAGTGCAAGCGAGTGGTAAAAATGTGAAGAATATTAATATTTTAGGGTTTGGGGGTGTCCCAAAGGGGTTTGCTTTGTAGCAGAGCTTTGCTGGCACCTGGGCTGCTCCCAAGGATGGATTTATCCCCTTTTTTTTAGCTGTACCTTGTGGAAAGCTTTCCTAGTGGGATACCCTCATGCCTGGGCATGGACACTGTGGATTTCTGCTCTCCTGATCCGTAACACTGAGCTCAACACCAGCTTTTAGTCCTTCTCTTCCACATGCTAAGTCAGCACTGAGCTGTTCCACAGCCCTGTGTGCCCTCCAGCAGCCCAAATCCATCAGTGAATCACAGGATAAAAACCAGGAGGAGGTTCCTTTGGCTGAAAGGAGCTGGGACAGCCAGAGCTGCCCTCTCCGTGTGCTCCTGCCTCGCTGCCCTTTGGCTGCTGGGGAGAAGGAGCACTTAAGGCAATATATGACTAATTTAGAGGGCAGAGGGTGACCTTAATTAGCTCATCCCGTCCTTGGATGTTTCTGTGTCACTGACTCCCCATCTATGGCTCTTGTGCTTGCTGTTGTTTCTCTCAGCAATAACAACCCACGATTTCTGTTTGTAGGTTGAAATTCACAATGAAAAAACATCCCCCAGTGAAAGCCCCTCTTCAGTCCTCCCATTGCAGAGCCAAAGCTTTCCAAGGAAATGAGGCAGAGGGAATGCAGAGCCCATTAGGCCTGTCCCAGGAGGCAGGATCCACATGCTCACAGATGTACTTACAGAGGGAAATCTGCATTAGGCAAAAAAAATTCCTGCTTGACCGGCGGTATTTGTGCTAAACCACAGGATTTGAAGTGCAGCTTTGCAGGGAGAAGTGACTCCGTGGGGTGGCTTTGTGTGATTTGATGTGGGTTTCATTGCACCAAGAGCAAATTTACCCCTTTGCAAGCAGGAGAAATGGGATTTCTCCGTCAGCCTCGCGTGCTTCTCCCATTTCCGTAGCCCAGCCTGGATCTGGATGGGTGTTTTCCCATTCTCAAATCAGGACTGGGGTTTATTTTGATCAGCATTTGATCCAGCTGAACTGTAATGCAGATCACAGAGGTTGGAGCCTCAAAACCACTTTGGGAATATCCCTTGTTTCTCAAGGCAGTGCCTGTGTGAATGAGCCTCTGTATTCTCACTTGGACCAGTTCTTTGCTGCTATTTAAGAAAAATATCAATCTCTGCGGTCAAATGAGTCGGAGATGCTATTTATGAAAAGGTTACAGGAGCCAAATATTTACTGTCCTCACAGCATAGGGTGGTGACACTGGGCAAGCCAGAAGGGGTTGGGAAGACAAGCAATGGAGGATAAAGAATCGAGGAGACAGGGAAAAGAGAAAAAGAGATAAATGGGAAGAAGTTGGGACCTGGAAGGTCTCCCAAATATTGGTGCCTATTGCAAATTCTCCCTGTGCAAGGGAAGCTCATCCATTGCCCTGGTGTTGCTCATGGGCACAGGAGCACCCCGTAGTGCTGTTGTGCCTCCCCACGTGATTCCTGATGTAGGGTTGTGTTAAAGGAGAACAGGAACATGCAGAATGGCTGATTTTTAGGACCAAAAGCCTTGCCACAGCCTGGGATGTGACAAGCAAGTGCTGCTGTTTCCATCAGGTGAGTGGCCGTGCAGGACAAGCTCAGCCATAGGACAGAAAGCTTTGCTTGCTGAGGAAAATTAGGAACAGTCCTTGCCTGGGAGGTTGGGAAAGAACAAACTGAACAACCTTATTCCTTCAATGGCAGCACAGATGCCCTAAGTGTGGATTAAGGCCAGCAGATTTGAGACCATCCATGGTGGGAGAGGCCACGCTGACTTGTGATCTTGAACACATCGCTTGGACGAGTTTGGGAAATCCTTTAATGTGTTTTTTTCCTGCCCACTTCAAGTTCCCTCGGTGGTGGGACCCCCATTGCTTCCCCTGGAGGAATGGCAGCCTGGCAGGGCTGGCATCTGCTGGTGCCCACAGCCTTTGTCACCGCGAGCTCTTGGACCGAGCCCCCTCCTCTCCTTCTGTAAATCCCTCCAAGGAGACGGACTTGGAGGGGCAGCGAGAGGGCAGCAGTTGTTCTCCAAGGGAAGGCGTTGGGAATGCTGTGATCCCTCGGAGCAACACGTCCTGGTGCAGCCCTGCCATGCCAGGAGCGGCACCGAGCCACGCGCAGCATCTCCAAATGCTCCCTTGGCTTCAGAGGAAGGAAAGGATGGAGAGAGGGCAGAGACCCCACTGGAGACTGGAGGGGTGTTTTGGGGAGCAGAGGGGCAGCCTCATAATTTCCCTCTGCTTTTTTGTAATAGCCTAAATGAACAATTTTTTGAGGTTTCGTAACGCTCTTAATTAGGCCAAACTTAAAAAAGGACCACTTGGCATCCTCGGCGGTGAGAGCCATGTGCTACCTGCGGCAGGCCAACTCCAAAATGCAACTGATTTTCCCCCTCTCACCTACATTCTGCATTCAAGCAGCTGCTCCTAACAGGTGCTCGCTCTCCTCCGAGCAGATGGCGACAGAAAAATGGGATTGTTGGCAGGTTTTGCCACGGAGCAGCCTCCTTATCACACGTAGCGGTGTGTATACAAACACACACGTGCTCTCAGGCTTTCAGTTTTAAAAGGAATTCTCCTTCTGGTAGAAGGTCAGTCACGTGGAGGGGCTTAGACAGAGTGGGTTGTGCTTGTCTCTTTTGTTTCCTGGGTCTAAAGGCATTTGGGGCTTTGCTGTGGCATCAAAAGCCTGCAAGGATTTGGCTGTTCGATTCTTCTGCTGTATCTAAAGGGCTGTGTTTTAGGAGGAATGTGTGGTGTTGTATTCATATTGATCATGTGTCTTTAATAGCTTAATTAGCCATTTGCTAGAAATCAGGCAGGTTTTAGATGGAGAGCACCCCGATGTTTTTCTCCTTGCTCTGATTTATGGAAATGTAATAAAAATGCAGGAAACAGATCACAGAAGGGATCTTAAAGATCACCTCGTTTCAAGGATCTCTCTCCTTTAATAAAACAACCAGATGGAAATTTGCAGTGGAATAGAGACATAGCAATGTCTTTGGACAACAAATATCACAGTGTTTTATCACTGGGAGATTGACCCAGGACTCTGAGCACCAAAATGTCCTCAAAGCTGCCCTGGGAAATCACTGAGGGGAAATGATTTGTGCCGTATCCATCACCTGAAGAGAGACAGCTGTCAAACTAATCCTTCCATCCCTGTTTGTTCCAGACTCCACTCCCATCTCCCAGGTTTTGCCCGGTGAGGGCTGAAAATGGGAGCAAAGCAATGCCAGCTTTGGGGGGACTGTGGCACTGCCCAGAAAGGACCTTTCCTGCTCCTATTCCTTGTGCAAGCAGCAGCAGGCAGAGCCCCCCTCGCCCTGCTTTGCTGTTCATTTCAAAGGAGCAGCCCGAGCCAAGAGAGCCAGATGAGGGTGACATCTGGCCATGGAACCTCTGCCAAGTCACTGCTGTTCTGGAGCTGGCAGGAAGACGATGTGCTGCAAATGCCAGGTTCTCTCTGAAATGTAAAGTGCATTCCCTGCATTTTCTTTGCTTCCCATCCAGCCTCAATCAGCCCGGTGTTTTGTTTTACTGGTGGCCAGATTCAAACCTCCTTTCCAGACTCATAAATCCCTTTTTCGTTGGTGGTGGGAGGCTTATACAACGAGGGGAATTTGACCCTGAAGTCCAAAAATGCCCTTGTGTTTTCTAAGCTTACTGACAAATTAACTTGTTGAGAGTCAATCTCATTCAAATCCCCCCTCCTGTGGGGTATGTTTGTGGTGTGGGTTGCTAATCATCTCTACAAGAGTTGTTTGTGCCCAAACTCTTCCAGGGAGGAGTAGGCAGAGCTTGGAGCAGGTGGATAAGCTGAAGAATCCCTGGGGGTTTCCTTCACTGATATTTTTCTCTCAGCCTAAGGTGCACCTCTAATAAAAAAATCACTATAGCTAATGAGAAAAAGCTTGTGGAAGAAATCAAAGCTATGGTGGTGTTAAAAAGTAGCTTGTGGAATTGGAACTAGATGACTTTTAAGATCCCTTCTGACTGAAACCATTTTGCAATTCTATGAGTCTCTGGTTCTGTGTCCCCTGGACACAGAGTTGCTCTCTGTTGTGCTCAGAAGCAGCAGCTACACAGAAGATGCTCATCCAGGGATGGTGTGTGAAGGAACTGGAGCTGAAGGATTTGCCCCATTTCCTTGTGAAGGATTTTTATTTTCACCCTTGTTGCTGTGCTTTCAGCGTTTTTGGTGCCTGGTTTTGCAGCTGATGTTCCATCCAAGTGCATTTTTCCTTCTCTCCTTTGCTGCACAGAACCAATTTTCAAAGGTGTAGAAGAAAGGTGGTTGTGTTAAATCGTTGTCAGGCTGGGGGTGTTCAACTGGAGAGGAAGAGGCTCCAGGGAGAGCTGAGAGCCCCTTCCAGTCCCCAGAGGGGCTCCAGGAGAGCTGGAGAGGGACTGGGGACAAGGGATGGAGGGACAGGACACAGGGAATGGCTTCCCAGTGCCAGAGGGCAGGGCTGGATGGGATATTGGGAAGGGATTTGGTACTCAGAGGGTGGTGAGGCACTGACAGCTGTGGCTGCCCCATCCCTGGAAGTGTTCCAGGCCAGGTTGGACAGGGCTTGGAGCAACCTGGTTTAGGGGAAGAATCTGGAGATGGATAGGGAGTAGAGAAATTGGATTAATCGTGTTATTTTACCATGCTCAACTAGCAACTCACCAGCAGTTTTATCTTCATAGATGGCTTTTGTGGAGCTGATTCCAGAGGAATGTCTGTTTGGATGTGGCCCTAGCAGGGTTATGAAGTGACTGACCCTGGATTTTGTAGCTTCTTGACTTTAGCAGCTTCTGTTGGATCCCAGCTGTGCCTTTTCCCCTTTAGTGCTGTATCCGTTTTGCCTGTTCTGGTACATGGACTCACTGCTGGGGTTTAATTCTGGTGCACAGGTGTCACAGTGACATTTGTGATGTCCTAGAGACCCATCTTCCATCCTTTAAACATCATTCCAGTGGGATGGGGCTTCCCATCAGTGTTTTATCAACCTGCCACCCTCCTGGGCATGTCTGTGGTCCCTTCAGCTCTGTGCACACATGGGTTTCACTACAATAAAAGCAAAGTGTGTGACTGAGAGCATTACCCTGCCTTCTGTGCTCAGATCTCTTGATTTCAGCATCAAATAAGCAAACCCAAACTGATCCCAATGGAAATTCTGGGGATTGGACATGCTTATTCAGAAGATGTGTGCATCTGCTGGCTCACACATTGCAGCTTCAAACCATAACACTTTTATTTTTAACATCAGAAGTTTCTCTTTGTCTGTGTCATGGGAATAGGTGAGAATATTTTGAATTAAAAACAAGTTTTATTGAAGATTTGCCAAACGGGGGATTTTTTTGCATTGAATGATATGTATGGATACCAGAACTAACTTGAAGCTACCAAGATGACCAGAAAGATGGAGCATCTCTCCAATGAGAAAAGGCTGAGGGAATTGGGATTGTCCATCCTGGAGAAGAGAAGGATTTGGGATGGCTTAATTGTGGCCTTCCAATATGTGAAGGGAGCCCACAAGAAAGATGNCCCAAGAAAGATGAAGAGAAACCCTTTAGAAGGGCCTGAAGTGACAAGACGGGGGGGAATGGCTTCCCACTGCCAAAGGGTTAGATGGGATATTGGGAAGGAATTCTTGGCTGGGACAGTGGTGAGGCCCTGGCACAGGTTGGGCAGAGAAGCTGTGGCTACCCCTGGATCCCTGGAAGTGTCCAAGGCCAGGTTGGAGCAACCTGGGATAGTGGAAGGTGTCCCAGGACATGGCAGGGGATAGAACTAGATCATCTTTAAAGTCCCTTCCACCCAAACCATCCCATGATTCTCTGACTCACTTTTGATGCTAAGTCACTGCTCAACATGAAACATCACCCTGAATATCTAACTGAATCTGTGTATCTTTAGATTCTGCCCTTATCAATTATCTTCATGCACCCCTCTGTCGAATAATCAGGGAACTTATGGAATTACGATGGCAGTATGTTTCATTGTCTGCCAAAAAAGTAAATTGCTTGATATTATCCCAATACTTGAGAGCAAAACTTATTTTCCCAGAAAAGATAACAAACAGCTAATTCAGATTTTCCAAAGCACGTGCACTGTTATCGTTAATAAGAAGCTTAACCAACCTGAAAGCAAATGCTAAATGATCCAGATCTCGGGCTTATTAAGCTTGTGTGTTTTCTACCACTTAAAAAGCCTATCAAAAAAACCCTAAAGATGTGGGTAAATGAGATTCTTCTGGGAGCCTTTCAAGTTTCCCTCCTTCCCCTTTCAGAACACGGAGGCGATGCCTCTGTTTGTGCATCGTGTGTGGAGCTCAAACGGAGCGAGCGCATCCCCGCTGCAGCGTTTCATGGAACATCCTTTGTTTATTCACACTGTGCCACTTTTAAACTTCAGATGGAAACAACAAAGGCTTCTTTGTATTTCACACCAGCTCGTACTCACTACCTTCTGAAGTCCAAAGCCAAAACACTGTGGAATTTTACCCTCTTCACACTTTTCTTCTGCTTGTTGGATGCGTTCTTCCAACTTTTTCTATTTATAGGAGCTGGAAAACTGCTTATCTTCTGATTAAAACACGCTCTGTTCATTTTCTCTTGACTTTCCAGTCCTTGGTACGGGCTGAAATTGTATTGCCTGGTAGCCATTTCAGATATAATTTTAGCAGCAATTATGCATATATTCCATAACAGAAACAATTTGTCATCCTGAAGGATCCAAATTGCTTTAAAATATTTGACCTGTCTGTGATCTGTTACATGGATGAGAAATCCAGCAAATATCCCACTGAAATCAGCTGGACAGAAGGTCAGGAAGAGCCAGGCTGGAAATGCAGGAGCTGTCTGGCAGCACAGTCAGGAGGCAGAAGGGTTTGCTTTCCATTTCAAACCAGAGTGGAAATTCTACTTGGAAGTTTCACAAGGGTTTAGCTGCTGATCCTTGAGATCCAGCACTGGGATGTCCCCACTGTTTTACAGGCACTGGGAAGGACCTCAGTTTTGTGTTTCATTTCACATGGAGCGGGTTGTGATGTTTGGATCAATCTCATGCTGGATCCATCCCCTCTCTGCTGATGTTTAGAGAAGGTAGCCAAGGATTTTGCTCCTCTTCTCCCATTCTGTACTTTTATCTCCATGGGAAAAAAAAAAGGACAGACTGTCCAGAAAACCAGAGTAACATGGGGTTGATTTTTTTCCCTTCCCAGGAACAAGTAGCATCCTTTGTCATTCCCTCTTCTTAGGCAGTGTTTGAGCACAAGTGAGATCTGATGAGCCCAAAGACTGAATTCTGGGGGCAGTTTTGGGCCCCTCATTCAGAAAAGACATTGAGCAGCTGGAGTGTGTCCAGGAAAGGGAATAGACCTGGGGAAGGGGCTGGAGCAGCAGGAGGGGCTGAGGGGGCTCAGCCTGGAGAAAAGGAGGCTCAGGGGGGACCTTCTGGCTCTGCAAGTCCCTGATGGATCCAGGGCAGGGTCGGGCTCTGCTCCCAGGGAACAGGGACAGCAGGAGAGGGGACAGCCTCAAGTTGCACCTGGAGAAGTTTAGGCTGGATATTGGGAACAACTTCTTCATGGAAAGGGTTGTCCATGCCTGGCACAGCTGCCCAGGGCAGTGTGCAGTCCCCATTCCTGGAGGGCTTTAAAATCCCTGTAGATTTGGCACTTGGGGACATGGGTGACCTTGGCATTGCTGGGGGATGGTTGGACTCGATGATCTGAGAGAGCTTTTTCATCCTAAATGGTCCTGTGATTGTGTGATTCTATTTGATTGGAACACTCAGTGCATAACATGACAAATAGCTTTGCTGTAAATTGGTAGTGTGTTTGTCAGGTCCATGTTAGAGCCCTCTGAGATATTTCCTTATATCAGACACCAACAGCACAAAACCCAGTAGTGACAGCAGCTGAGTTAGTAGGTAAGTCTAGTGCTGGCTGTTACAGGTGAATTTTTCACCTCTCCAGCGTGTGAACAGCATAATACAAATGATCTCCCAGCTTTTTTTGGGATGAAATGCTTTAGCATTACAAGCTAATGGTCAGGGCAGGCTGAATAGAAAAGCAGAGCTTGTTATTAGAGGCAAAGTAAGTGGCAGAGAGGACAGGATGCCCAATAATTTCCATTACAAGGACATTTCAGGGTATTCCAATATACTGATTTTTATGATTTTGGAAGTAAATATTCGTGCTTGGTCTCTGAAAATTTTTCCCTCCTATCACAGCAGATGTAATTTCTGGATTTTTCAGGCTGAGTTTAGGAAAAGACAAATAGTGTCTCTTAAAAATCCATATATTTTCCTGAGAAACTGTCCTGCTTATATGTCATGGAAGAAATACTTCATATAAATCCAGTGAGAAAAACAACACGATGGCAGAGCTGAACTGAACCCTCTGCATTCAGTATGTGAAATGAACATTTTTACTTCTACATTGCACCTCCCCTGAATGAAAAAAGAAAAGAAATAAATCATTGGAGTGCCTTCCATTTGTTGCCAAGGGTTCGTACACAAGGGAGCACCTTGCATAGCACAGGGAGCTCTGCACTTTGCAACGGGTGTGTAACAGACATAGCTGAGCTAATGGAGGTGGCAAAGTCCTGTCAACACAGTATTTATTCATGGAGTGGTTTCTTGTGCCCACAGGCAGCCTGGAGTTGCCTGTTCTTACATCACTTTTGGACCTGGGTCAGCTTCTGGGAGTCGTTCGGGACCTGCAGCCACGTGGAGATACCATTTGTGGTCTTCAGCAGCGTGGAAGGCTCTGCACTCAGCTGCTCTGCTCCATAAGTGGGTCATTTGCAGTGGCCCCATCTCAGTTTGGCCCTGGCCACTTTTATTTCAGGAGTATGAGAGTAATGGATGAGTGATTAGTGGAGGAGGCTCTGCCGTCTCCAACCGCGGGAGGGATTTTAGATCTCTGGAAGTCAGAACGGGGCACGTCTTTTCTTAGCCATCATAAATTATCCATGCAGGATGTGCAGTAAAAGGCTGTTTGGCTGCGTTAAAATTGGCCAGACAAACAGAATTTCCATCTCTCTCAATGGCTCCTTCAACACCTAATTAGTTCCCAGATGCTGGTTGAGCAAGATGTCTTTTATCTTGGCTAATGTTATCTTCCTATCCCTCCTAAATGCCCCCCGGTGCCGTTCCCCACTTTCATCTCTCTTCCCTGAAGAGGAGGCAGGATGGGTGTTCAGGAAGCTCCACGCTGAAGGTCAAGCTTGTAAAGACTGTGGGTCAAGCTGATCCTGTTATACCAGGCAGTATCTGGAGCAAAAGCTTTGAATCCAGAATTAGATGGATACGATGGAGAGAGCAGGATACAACTTCCTTCCTGTGCACGTTCACAGGAGCAGCATCCAGCAGGAAAAAATAGAACTGTGGATTTTATTCTGCTGTCAGTCCCATTTAATGCAACAGAGACCAAACTCAGAGCTCTGGAAGGTACAACCAAGTCTGTGTGGATGAACATGCTGCTTCAGCTGGCACAGCTGATTGTTGGGGGCAGGGAGGAAGCACCCTCAGATGGGAAATAGTAGGGAATATCAGACTAACTTCACTCCTGATCCTTCCAAGACCCTCTGAGCACCACTTGGGGCCCTGGATGTGTTAATACCAGGCTATCAGCCAGCTGTGATTTACCTTGGCAGGGCTGATGGGAATCCCAGCCCAGCAATCCTGGGAGTGACCAGACAGCCTGCTCCCAGCTAAGTGTTCAAGAGAAAACCATTTCAGAGGGAGCACATCTTCAAATGGAGAGAACAGACTGAATTTCACACACAGCTTTCTCCCAAGGCTCCTGGTTCTCTCCGTCCAATGACATGCTCTGTTTGTTGGGTGGGAGGGTTTTGTCAAAAGGCAGAAGCTCTGACAAAGTCAGTTTTGGAGTTTGATGGTTGAGAATCAGGATTCTTCAGCTCAGGCTTTGCTCCACCATCTTTTTTGTTGTATCTACATTTTCCCTGTGCTACAATAGAAGAATACACTCATACGAACAATTCCACATAACCAATTCCAGCAGGTTTATGTAACAGCATCTCTCCTCTTTGACCAGGTAAGGAGTGGTCCCTGTAGGATGTAACCTGGGCTGCATTCCCACAGTGTGGCCAGCAGGATGAGGGAAGAGAATTCTCCCTCTGTACTCTGCTCAGGTGAGACCCCACCTGCAGAGCTGCCTCCAGCTCTGGGGTCCAACAGCACAAGGACCTGGAGCTGCTGGAGAGAGGAGGCCAGGGAGATGCTCCAAGGGCTGGAGCCCCTCTGGTCTGGAGACAGGCTGGGAGAGCTGGGGGGGCTCACCTGGACAAGGGAAGGATCCAGGGAGAGCTGAGAGCCCCTTCCAGAGCCTAAAGGGGCTCCAGGAGAGCTGGAGAGGAACTGGGTACGAGGGATGGAGGGACAGGACACAGGGAATGGCTTCCCAGAGCCAGAGGGCAGGGGTGGATGGCATATTGGGAAGAAATCCTTACTTTTGAGGGTGGGCAGGCCCTGGCACAGGTTGGGCAGAGAAGCTGTGGCTGCCCCACCCCTGGAAGTGTCCAAGGCCAGGTTGGACAGGGCTTGGAGCACCCTGGGATAGTGGAAGGTGTCCCTGCCCATGGCAGGAGGTGGAATGAGATGGTCTTTAAGGTCCCTTCCAACCCAAACCATTCCATGATTCCATCATGTTTATGTCCTCAGATCCTGCTTTTTGACTACAATGTAGTCACGTAGCGCTTTTTTTCTATCCCAGCAAAGACCAAGGAAAGCTGTGGAGTTGATATTTCTGCTCTTAGATCCATATGCCCAACCTCTGAAGGATGAAGAATTTATGCCCACATAATTCCATCATTCCCACATTTGCCAGAGGCAGATCACCTGGATGGGTGCAAATGATTTTGGCAGATAAACAGGATTTCAGCCCATTCCAGGGCCAGTAGAGGTTGCTGGAATCAATTAATTTGGAAAAGCCAACATCAGTGACATAGAGAAGACTGGGCCCAGCAGCACAGAGGGAACAATTCAAAATAATATATCATTGAGATGTGATGGAGCAGAGTGGGCTGTCCTTCCAAAAAGAAGAAAGAGAATGAGGAGAAGGAGAAAATAAGTGAAGGAGAAAATAAAACATTACTTAATTGCACATTATTGAGGCCTCGTGCTGCTCACGTGGACCAAAGTTAGTTCTCTGGATCAAGTGAGCTGAGTTCCTGCTCCCAAATCTGCCAGCAGCGAATCCACAAAACCTGGCAGAGTCAGTTAAGTGGTTTTCCAGTTAAAAATATCACAATAATCACGTATCCAGGATGTACACATCCTACAGGGTCAGGTGCATGCAATGGATTCCTGCAGGTCGTCTGTGGAAATAGGGCAGCTCTTTAATTCTTAGTGATTTTGGAAAAAGAGCTGAATTTTGGTATTGCTGATGGCATGACATTTTCAGGAGCCAGTATAACAAAGGGATGGCCCTACAGATTTTATATAGACCCTCAGCACAGTGAGATGACTTAGAGTTTGACATGAGGGATGAGTGATGATACAGAAGCAGAAGCTGCCACACGTGTCAACATGCTCTGGAGTGCTTTCAACAGCAGTGATTTCAGGGGAGAATTTAGAGATACAGCAGCTTTGTGTGACTTGCTGGGACAGGAGACAAACTGGATGTCGTTGTTTTGAAAGTCTCTGTTGAATCAAACACAGGATGATGCCACTTTTATTAAAAGCCACAAAATGCTCGAAGCCAATTAATACTCCGCTGCTTTACTAATGCCTCGGCTCAGAAAATTAAATGCTTTCATTTAGCAAAAGCAATTTTAAAGCTTTTCTGTCAAATTTAGGAGTGTGTTCAACCCTTCACTACATTTCCAGGAATTTTCAGTACAACATGTCGGAGTGTCAGTGCCTTCAAGCCTGTTCCTTCAACTATTTGGAGGTACAAGGGAACTGTGCTTTCCTGGCATAGTTCATTCCAAATTCTCAAGGCACTTTACAAGTCTTAGCTATAAATAGGAAATAAAAGGCACAAATAACTGTGCAGGGTTTGCAGTGAAGGGGCATTAACGTGTCTTGGGAACGTTTGCTGTTCAATATCCTCATAAAAGGGCTGAAAAAGGGGAGGCAGCCACGGTGATGCACCAAAATGTGCTGATGGCGCAGAGTTATTCCAGGTGAGACGTGACTATAAAAAAAAATAAAAGTTGCAGAAGAATGTGACAATATCAGATGTCTGGGCAACGAAATAGCTGCTGAAATTCCATGTGGATAAAAGTCAAGTGCAGGCACAATGACGGGGTTTAAATTAGCCCACGAAAGAGGCCCTGGCGTCATTGCAGATGGTCCTTTGAAAACATCTGCTCTGCGCTTGGCAGAGGTCAGGAAGGCAAGTGGAATGCTAAGAATTGCTGGGAAAGAGAGGGAGAATGGAGGAGGAGATGCAAGGACAGTGCTGAATAAATCCGTGGTGTTCTTGGGTAGAGTGGAGTTCCAGTCATCCCAGTCAAATGCAGCGGGAAGTGGAACTGGGAGGGATGCAGAAAAGGGTGAGAAAGCTGAGCTGAGTTATGGAATGGGTGGACCAAGCCTGGGAATGTGGCTGAAGACAGGAATGAGCAGCTTTAAGGTGTAAAATCAAGATTGCTGTGAAGAGAGTGAATGAGGAGTGATATGAGGAATTATTAGAGGGATGGAGCACCTCTGCTATGAGGAGAGGCCGAGAAAATTGGGATTGTTCAGCCTGGAGAAGAGAAGGATTTGGGATGACCTGATTGTGACCTTCCAGTGCCTGAAGGGAGACCACAAGAAAGACGGAGACAGACTATTTACAAGGGTCTGGAGGGACAGGATAAGGGGGACTGAATTCCCACTGCCAGAGGGCAGGGTTAGATGGGATATTGGGAAGGAATTCTTGGCTGTGAGGGTGGGCAGGCCCTGGCACAGGTTGCCCAGAGAAGCTGTGGCTGCCCCATCCCTGGAAGTGTCCAAGGCCAGGTTGGATTCTATTGGAGCAACCTGGGCTAGTGGGAGGTGTCCCTGTCCATGGCAGGGTGTGGAACGATGAACTTTAAGGTTCTTTCCAACCCAAACCCTTCCATGATTCCGTGTTTTCTGGCAGAGGATGTGATGACATCCTCTGGTCAGTCAATGGTCAGGCAAGAAGTTTAAAGCAAACAACAGGAAATAATCTTTCACAATATATAATAAATTAGGAAAATCATCAACCACATCTTTTACATGTTGAAAGTAGAGGTTGTTTAAAAAACTAGTTGTGCTGCAGTTTGCAGCACTGGCTTTGACATGTCAATCATCTTGGAGGTCTTTTCCAGCCTTAGTGATCCTATGATTGCATGTTCCTGCTCCAGCACCTCTCCCAGTGTCCAAACTGGCAATGTCCCCTCCGCCCTCTACACCTGGGTGGGATTTGGGTTCTGGTTTGGTTTGACCCCTTGCTGGTAAAATCTGACAGGATTTTTGGGCTGAATTATAATCAGTTTAAGGATCACAGTGATCTTGTGATGACTTGGCAGTGCTGGGTTAACAGTTGGAGTCAATGATCTCAGAGGGCTTTTCCAACCTAACCATGATCTTTCCTATGGCAAAGGCCACAGAAATCCTTTGAATGAGTGAATTGTCTTTGAATTGCAGTGGAATATTGATGGGGGGGAATGATCCAATAGCTCCTTAAAACTTTCCTGCACTGAGTAAAAGGGTTAATTGGCAGCATGGCAATGGGAGGTCCCATCAGATGGTTCAGGAATTTTGAGACATCAAGGACTAAAAATTCTTCTAGAAGAGGATTATCATCGAATTATCTCTGCCCTGGTGGCAGGAAATCAATCCAGAGTGGGCTGATTTACACCTGCCAGAGCCAGCACATCGTCAACTTCACCTCCTTTCCCAGGGATGTTGTTATCTTCAATCCACACAGTCAGGGTGAGGAAAATGTTTTCCCCTTTAAAATCCAAACATTCCAGGTAGTGTTTGGGAGCCCGGAGTTCTGACAGCAGGGCTGGGATCTTCTGCTAATGACCAAAGTGCGGGATAATGAGTCGTTTTGGGCTTCTGCTTTATTGGGTGTTTTAGCAGACTGCTGGCAATTCTGAAAGGGATAAATGATGTTTATGCCCTCTTGTGGTACGTTATCGAACGGAATGGATTCCCTCACTGACAAAACGAGGCCAATGATGGAAAAGTCCCAGGTAAAAAATGTGTAACAAATACTGTTTTGCACAGTGGAAAAATCTCTCCCCCTCCAGCAGCATCCTCATGACTCAGTTAAGGGGGAGCAGCCAATTTTGCATTTGCAGCAGCAAGTCAGTGACTAATGCCCGTGATGACAGACTTTGTGCCATCTTTCTGGAGTGAGGATAATTTCCAAAGCGTTTTTCTTTGCTGGGAAGGTTAGGAAGTGAGTGAGATAGTGCTTTATAAAAGCAGTCGTGTTGACACCTCTTCGTGTTCTTTGGTGCTGACGTGTTGTGATACAAACCTTCACGTTTTTTATCTTCCTCACTCACACGTCTGACGGATAAATAACCCGATTCCCATGGGATAAAGTGTATCCCAAGGATGAAAAACACGGTTTGGTGATTTCACAAGGGCACGTTCCTGTGAAATTTGGCTTCTTACCCCACCGTGTTCGAACACGGTGACTTAACTGGGCAACATCTTTCTAAGCTGTGCTGAGGATTTGGGACCTCAGGGGCTCTCCAGACAGGTCAGTCACGGATTCTGAAAACTGAATACAGCAAAATTTGTCCTCCAGACAGTGAAATGATGGGAATAAATCAGACTAATGCTCTCCAAAGTCAAGAGGCTGCTGTCAGAGCGTGGTGAGGGCATAGCTGGGCTGAGGCAGGATGTAGGAAAACTTGTTGTAGGAAATTTGAGGGTTTTTGTCCCAAATAATCGCCTGTTATTTAAGTGCCAGCTGACATTATTTCTATTATTTCCATTACATATCATCTTTCTCTCTCCCCAACCACTGGGGATGTAGAAGACCATTGTGAAGAGGAAGGGAATCATTTCCACATCTATGATGAGTACAACCCCTATAGTGGATTTAAATGAAAGTACTGGGTTTAACTGGGCCTGGCTTTAGAGAAACTCTAACAGGGTGGTAAATACTGGAATGGCCTCCTTGAGGAAACTGGGGAATCTCCATCTCCAAAGAGCTTTCATAATCAGCATTTGTTGGGATCAAGACAACTCTCATTCATTCTATCATGATGACAGAAGTTGGAGTTGATGATTTATAACCATTTTGTGATCCCATGTGATGATTTGCCTTTATATGGTTTATTTATTACTGTGATGAGAACAGAGATTTTTCTGCTATTCCTAAATGCTGACCCTCCTTTCCTTGCTTATTGTGAGGTCTGGATGATTGCAATCAGTTCTATCTATGTCTACTGCTTCACAAATATCCTTTTCAACAGGAGTCTGACACTAATTAAAGTGCTTATTAGGTTTGCATGGACTTCAGTGAACACAAGTTATGTCCCCACTGAGATGAGAATGGGCTCCAAAAAGTTGGTGTTTACCAGTTTCCTTAGAAAAGGACAATGCAGTAGGGAAAATGCCACAGCAATTCATCTTAAAAAGAAATTCCCTCTGTCAGAATCCTCTCAGGAGTTCCAAACTCGGTTAGGAGATATCAGAAAGAAATTAAAGTTAAATTTAAAATCCCCACCCACATTCTGTCTTCTTTTCCTGCAAAGTGATTATCCTTCCCGGTCCATGTATTGCCAAATCTTTCCGAGATGAGCCGTAATTTGCTTTAAAATTGCCTTTCTGGTCAGGATGGGACTGGTTTGGCTTTTTTTTGAAGCACGGGGGTGCAGCAACTCCGTGAAAAAAATCCCCAATGCTCTTATTTTCCAACGGGGTTTAAATGTCACCCAGAAATATTTCTTGGCATGAGGACACTGGAGGTGGATCACACATTTTGAAGCTGAGGCACCTGCCAGGTGAGGGTTTTGGGCACTGCCAGGCAGCTGGACAGGCTGGATCAAAATGTGCTCTCACGTTTGCTTTCCACTCTTGTCGATGGCACCGCAGCCCTGCCTGGGGAGGGTTAATAAAGAGAATAAATGTGGCCACAGCAAATGAACCAAATGAGCCATTAAGAGGGGATGGGGCAGTCCCTCTCCTCACCAACGCCTGCTGTGGAGCCTGCAATGTCTCTGAGTAAAACAACAGGAGAGCAGGGCTAAAGGGCTTTCAGGAATGCGCTCCAAATGCGATCCAGAGATGCCTGTGGCTCCTTCTGGGAGGAAACCTGATGTCATTCATCAGCAGAGCAGCCAGCAGACCACTAATGGCTTTCCATCGTCTTTCCTGACAGGTATTGACGGAGGGAGGTTTTGGTGCCATCACCACCGAGATCCGGGAGGCTCCCGAGTTTTATTATGCCGAAGATTATCATCAGCAGTACCTCAGCAAGAATCCTGGCGGGTACTGTGGCCTCGGGGGAACGGGGCTTTCCTGCCCCCTTGGCATCAAGAAATAGCCTGTGCTTACCCCACCACCTCCACTTGGTTTTAGGGAGTTTGGGAAAAGACCATCAACCCTGGTAGATGTTCCAGTATGTCCATACCATCAGTGCATAAAGATTTGGGAATCTGTTGGGAAAGTTTCAGCCCTCAGAGCAGCTTTCAGTTCATTGACACAAAAAGCCAAAGTAGAGGCAGAAATTGCACCTGTTGACCAATGTTCTGGGATGCCCATGGGGTTTCCTTGGAATCTGGAGAGGTGGAAAGAGATTCAAACTTTTAAAAGTTTGGCTCCACGTGCTGGGGAGAGGATGAATTAGGAGGCGGTGGCAGCATAACTGCTTTGCACAGCTAATGCCTTCACACATGTTGATTTCCTTGGGTTGATGGACTTGCTGCTGCATCAAGAGCTTTGACTTCTGGAGAGGTGGTTGGGCTCTTTAACCATCACAACCCTGTAATTTGGTGTGTTTGAGAATGAGGATTTGATAAGACCAGTAATTCTCCCACAGCTCCGCTTTCTAGTATCACCCATAGTGCCTGTTTTCTGAAAGAATTTTAGTAAGAAAAAGTACAAATCGCAATGTGATGCTGCTTCTTGACAGTTCCAAAAGCAAAAGAAATCAGTTTTGTTTCCTGCGCTGCAATAAATTACAGAAAAAGAAAAGAAAAATGTTGTCTGTGATGTGTTCCAACTACATATCTGGGTAGATCTAAAAGAGATAAAAGTATTATAAAAGGCTGCAGTTTGCTAATTAAACACCAGGACTTTCAAATCTACATTATTGTGCATGATATTTACAAGAACCTGGGACAAAGGGGGAATGGCTTCCCACTGCCAGAGGGCAGGGATGGGATATTGGGAAGGAATTCTTGGTTATGTGGGTGGGGAGGGGCTGGGATGAAATTCCCAGAGAAGCTGTGGCTGCCCCTGGATCCCTGGGAGTGTCCAAGGCCAGGTTGGACGGGGCTTGGAGCAACCTGGGATAGTGGATGATGTCCCTGTTCATGGCAGGGGTGGGACTGGATGAGCTTTAAGGTCCCTTCCAACCCAAACCATTCCATGATTTTACAGAGGGGTGGAATTCCCATTTGCTGCACTGTAACATAATTATTCATGTGGTTAATTATTTGCACTTCAATAGCTCAGGGAGCCCCCACCAAGACCAGACTCCTCGTGGCACGTGCTGTGCCAATGTCATGTTGGGCAGTCTCTGCCCTGGTGGGTGTACAGGCACAGCAGCAGGACAGTCAAAAAGAGGCAAACAAATTTGGGGGTTATTGATGGGCTTCTCAGAGTGGAGACTAGAAACTGCAGCCAAGGGCATAGGAGATACAGGGGTTATCCTGGATGGATCCGGGATCCTGTGGGTTCAGAGCTCATGGAGTGTTTGGACAACACTCTCAGGCACAGGGTGGGATTGTTGGGGTGTCTATGCAGGGCCAGGAGTTGGACTTGATGATCCTTGTGGGTCCCTTCCAGCTCAGGATATTCCATGGGGGATATCCTAGGACAAACAGCTTCAGTAGGAGGGTTAGGAATTGGTTTGTGCCATCCATCCAACTTGCTGCTTGTAATACTTCCCAGTGGGAAGTGTGGCCTTGAGCCTCTCACATGTTCTGTGTTTTGGAAGCCGTCTTGATCACTGAGTTTGAAGAACATGTGTCAAGGGTGTGGCCGCTTGCAGATGTGCTTTCTTCATGAAAAGCTGGTAGAAACCCACCTTGATCCACCCATTCTGGGCAGCAGAGCTCATAAAGCTGTTTTTGAGGGTCAGCCAGAGGCACAAATCCACAGAATTTCTTCATGAATAGCTCTCCATGGCACTCCTCTCCCTGTTTTGATGTTCCCAGCTCAGGTTTTAGGCTCAGAAAGGCCCAAACCATCTCATGAATACCCAGCAGAGCAGATCGTGCTCCAAGGTTGGAGGGACTGAAAATGTGCATCAAAGAGTCAGTGTTTGGGCTTGTAAATCCACTGCTGAAGCCCTTCCTGCTTTATCCAAGGACAGGCAGCAAATCTGGGCCAGGAAAATTAACTCCCCATCTCCCCTTGCTCCTCAGCTGCTGTTGACTTCATTCCAGCCCCAAAATCCAGAGGAAACCAGTCCTTTCAGTCCTGGGGAAAGCTTACAGGAGCTACCTCTGGCAAGGATTGCCATCTTAGGCTCTTCCTGGAGATGCCCCAAAATGTGCCCACATCGCATTGGGGATTTGTAGTTGCTGTGGTAACTGATCCTGTCCCCAATGTGTTGTGCCACAGAGTTGTTCCAGAGCTCACTGCCAAGGAAACCAACACTTTTGTCTCATCTCCTTGGCATGAGGTGACACAGAAGCAAAGAAGAGAGGAAAATAAAGCCTTGTTTTCGTCATCTGCATTGCTAACTCAGACTTTGGTGGGATAACTCCTGATATGCTCCAAGGCAAAACATCTCTGAGTCATTTGGGGGCTTAGAAAGTTCCCCTCCCTCTCCTCCTACTCCATGTTATTGTTTTGAAACAAGCTGGAAAGTCTTTGGAAAAAGCACCATTCTGTCCTTAATATAGATATGCTCAAGTCTCAACCTGGCCGAGGGCTTTTTTTAAGTCCTGTCCTGATGGAAATGATGTGTTGGGATAGAAACCAGCAAAGATGGGTCCACTGATGCTAAAATTGGCCCACACCAAAATATTTTGCCACCACAGATTTATGTATGGAGTTACTGATGGGTGGAGTTTTGGCCATGACCCCTTGCAGCTGAGGAGACAAAGACTGAAAGGGGTATAACCAATAAAAGTTAGATGCTGATGATTAATTTTCTGGCTGGATTTAGTCCTGGAAGCCACTCTGGCCCACAGGGAAGAAAGGAGAGGTTGCTCAACATCTCTGATATGACCCTTTATATTTGGCACAATTTGAAACTTTCCAGATCTTCTTTTTTCTTCTGCAAACACAGGATCACAGAATGGTTTGGTTTGGAAGGGACCTTAAAAATCACCCAGTTCCACCCCCTGCCCTGGGTAGGGACACCTTCCACTACACCAGGTTGCTCCAAGCTCTGTCCAACCTGGCCTTGGACACTTCCAGGGATGGGGCAATATGATTCTGTTTAAGTATGTACAAGCAAATACCCCAGTCACAGTTGAACTGAAGAGAAAATTAAATCAGAGTTTGATAGGCTTCAACATTTCTCATAGCTGAAGGTGAAAGCTGCTGCAGGACCAGCCTCTAAGGTCTTCAAAGATGGTCCAAGATCCAGAAAGGGCTGCAGCGCCCAGCTCAGGAAATCCACTCTTGCCATACCCTGTGAGGTTAGCCCAGGACACACACAGGAATTTTGCTGCTGCCCTGTCCCTGTCAGAGCTAAAGGAAGTCACAAACCTTCTGGGAATCACGGGGCTTTTCCTCAGGGAACACTGCTGCCCTTTGGCCTCGGAAGGACGAAGGACGGCATCCAACCTCCCTGTCAGCAGGAACAGGAGGATGCTGTGATGTCACACCCTGGCAGCGAGCTGTGTTGACATGGAAGGCAGACGATGTCCTGAGGTGTCTGCAGAGGCAGCCCTGCTCTGAATCTTGTGGAAGGGTGTTGATCCAAGATGGATTGAAATGCTGCTCCTTATCCTCTCCTGTTTCACTTCTCTGCTGGGCAGTGCCAAGGCCGCCACTGGCCCTGCAGGGTATTGGGGTAAGTGAAACTGGCCTGGGATTGCTCCCTGTCCCCCATGGCCTTGTGCTATGGGCTGATGTTGAACCTTCCACCCCCTAAACAAGGATTTTATCCAGCCTGCCTGTGGGAAATGGTCTGTGGTCCTGCCCACCCCAAACTGCCTGGGCAGGGCTTGGCAGAACATGGGTCTGGGGAGGGGACAGGGATGTCATGGGATTTGGTGGAGATCAGAGAGCAGGTAGAGGGATGGGATTCTCAGCCTCCTCCCTTGTGGCACCCACATGCAGAGCTGCACCAAGGTCTGGGGCACCAGCATTAGAAGGACCTGGAGCTGATGGAGAGAGTCCAGAGGAGGCCACGGNTTTGGAACAAGATGGTCTTTAAGGTCCCTTCCCACCCAAACCATTCCATGATTCCATGCCTATTTATAGACCAGTGCTCTGTGTGCTGTCCTGCCCCTCCAGCACAGCAGCACAGGCAGTGGCACTGCTGGATGTGTCCCACATGTCCCTTTTTGTCCCCAGAGTGTGGGCTCCGACCGTCTTACGAGTCCTTTCAGGAGACTGGCAAGAGGATCGGGACAGGGACATCGGTCACGTCTGGGGAGTTCCCGTGGCATGTGAGCATCCAGAGCCACGGGAAACACATCTGTGGAGGCACCATCATCAGTGCACTGTGGATTTTAACTGCAGCCCACTGCTTTTCACAAGAGGTGTGAGTACTCCAGGGAGGGGAGGACAGCCCAGGCACAGCAGAGTGATAACAGTCTTTATGGGTGTTGGACATGGATGTCCTTGGGGTCGAGTGCAACATAAATGTGACTGAGAGCTGAAAACAGGGATTTTCCCCTTTGGGGAAAATGAGCCAATTTGTCAGCACAGAAATCTGTATAACCAGTAGAAGCAGAAAGGGAAGACTTTGAGGGATGGTCTGAACAGCCTTGTATGAATGCCCTTGATGATGTTCTGAGGGCCCCAAGGATTTTCTATACATGTAGAAGTGTTGTTGGGCCCTTGTAAAAAGTGACATATTCCATTCCAACTTACTCTAATCCCCAAATTCCCTTTGCTGTCTCATAGAAAATGCCTCTACCTTGTGTAGACTCATTTTAAAAAAGCAATTTTTGCATAAATCCACCCCTTGCAATGCCCAGGGGCAGAGTCCAGCCCTCTGTGATGCCCAAGGGCAGAGTCCAGCCCAGTGTGGGCCCTTCCAGAACTTGGCAGGTCTGAGAGCTGAGGCTGCTGGGTGACAAATGACCTGTGGCACCACAGCCTGGAGCAGCTGCCTGGGGGCAGAGTGGTCCGAGCAGCCAGCCCAGGACACAGCAATCCAAAAGATCCAGCCCATTCCATGTGTCTCTTAGTCACTGGGTTGTTTTTAACCTGGTTGCACTCACATTCTGCCTCTGCACCCTGGAAATCAGGGTAGAATTCCATGATATCCCTGGATGAATTGGCTCTGCCATTTGCTGAGCATCCCCCTGCCCTTCTCAGCGGGAGGAGGCACCAACCCTTATGACCCAAATCCTTCATGTTTACTGTGTCTCCACTGCTGTTTTGTTCATAAGGCCACCAGATCTCACAGTTGCAGTGGGTGGAGTTGCAGTGGGTGGAGTTGCAGTGGGTGGAATCAACCTCAGCATCCCTCTGGAAGAACACAAGCCAGACAGCTTGATCTTCCACGAGAACTTCAACCCAGTGAGCATGGCCAATGACATAGCTCTGATCCTGCTCAGCTCTCCCATCGAGTTCAGCAAGGAGAAAATTCCCATCTGCCTGCCCTTCATGTATGACATCAATACCTGGCAATTCTGTTGGGCTGCTGGCTGGGCAAGCACAAGTGCAGGTGAGATGCTGCCAGGAAAGGTTTTGGCTGATGGTGGATGGGTTTGATCCATTTAAAGTGGATGTTCTCTCCCAGGAAGGGTTATCCACACTAATTTCCACTCCTTACCTCCCTGGCTAACACTTCCAGACCCCACAGCTCCTACACACCCACCAGTTCTCTGGTCAATACAATAACCTCCTTACCCCCAGAGCAAAGCCTGGTGCTCTGAGGGTATGTGTTCAAGCTGAGACCTTAAATCCACCTTTGCTCTGCAGGAACCCCAAATTTAGACCCATTTTTTGGCACACAAATGAAGGCAAAGATGGGTAAGTTATCACAGAATCATGGAATCAAAGAATGGTTTGGGACCTTAAAGCTTATCTCATTCCACCCCCTGCCATGGGCAGGGACACCTTACACTATCCCAGGTTGCTCCAAGCCCTGTCCAACCTGGCCTTGAACACTTCCCAGTTTGGGGGATCCTTGTTGGTCACTTCCAGCTCAGGATATTCTATGCTTCATCCAGATAGACTGGGTCTGGAATGAAAGGAAATGAAAGTCTAGGGTTGTCTTTGTTTTAATGCCTCCATGAGCCAGATTGACTCAGTATTGGCCACCCCTTTTTTTTGCCACTCATTTAAACCAGCAGATTATGTTGCTAATTGCTCTCGTTAAAGCCCTAATGAAAGCAGTTCCAGCACTAATTGTGACCCAAAATGTCTATCCTGAACAAATGTCACTAAATAGTGAGTGAGCAATTTCATTAGTGGGATGAATTAATCAGGCCAGAGTGGGCAGGGTGGTGCCTTTGGACTTCAGCAGCCCTTCCCAGGATGCTGTAAGCGAATGTCCCATATCCTCCTTGCTCTTCTGCTCTCTCCTCCCTGAAACTGCATTTTCCTTCCTAGGCTTCATTTTCCTCACATAACAGTAGCACATAACACTGTTTTAGAGTTGTGAAACTCTCCCTTTTCACCAAGGTAACATGTTCTTAGAAACAGAGGCTGCTCTAAGTCCCTCTGAGGCGTGGCAGGATTTCTCTTTAGCTCATCTCTCTGCAAAATTCCTGCTCTGGCTCCAGAGATCAGCCTCTGCTGTGTGGGCTTGGTTGACACTGACTGTGCTGTCCAAAAATTGATGTCAATGTGCCCAGGCCTGGCACACCCCCTGACCATCTGGGAGAGGCTTGAGGAGAAATCCAGCAGGTGCTGAGTGTGGTGAGAGGAATTTGTGATGATGTGACAGGGGCCATACCAACGATACAGAACCATGGGATGGTTTGGGAGGGTCAGAAGGGGCCTTAAAGATCATCTCATCCCACTCCCTTCCATGGGCAGGGNTTGGAGATACAAAGCATTGTCATCTGTGGGTAGTTCCATGGAATGGCCTCTTTTTCTGGAAAAGGAATCTGGCAACTTTTTGTCTTTTAGATCCTCCTTTTGAGTCACAACATCCTAAATATGCTGGGAGGATTCAGCTCAGGGAAATATGGAAGGAGTGAATTTCTAATGCTCTGAAAATCTCAGTTCTATCCTTCAGGCTCAGGTTCACTTTGGAGAGAAATGTGGGTGAAATTAGTGGGTTTTTTGAGCAGTCTGGCATATTTTCAATCTTTTTGTCACTTGCTGGTGATTTCTGTCACTTGTGATTGCTGTTTTCTCCTCTTAAGTGAAGAATAAAGCAGTTGCTTCCTCTGTGTGCTGAGATCCCAAGAGCCCCTTTGGGAGAGATACAGCAGGTCCCCTGGGAGAGGCAGGGACTTCAGCTACCCTGGGAGAACAAGGTTTAGATGGATATCAGGAAAAATTTCATCCCCAAAAGAGTTGTCAAGCCCTGGCACAGCTGCTCAGGGCAGTGGTGGGCTCACCATCCCTGGAAGGGTTCAAAGCATGTGTAGCTGTGACATTTGGGGACATGGTTTAGTGACAGGCTTGGCAGTGCTGATTTAATGGTTGGACTCGATGTTCATAACAGTGTTTTCCAATGTAAATTATTCCATGCTTTTCTAATTCTAAGATCATTTGTTCTGGAGCAATCTTGGTAGACTTTGCTGTGCAGGGCTTGCACAGCATCCCATGGAGAGTCCCCCAAAAGACATGAGTGAGAAACACTAGGTGTGCAGTGCAGCTCATCTCAGGTCATCACCAAGAACAGCAGGATAATCAGTCCCTTTGGGGTTTTTCCAGCTGTGCCACATCCCAGACTCCATCTACAAAAAGAAAGGATTTTTTAAAATCCTATTCAGCAACCCTCCACCCCCCAGGATTTCAGTTTTGTCCTTTAACACCTCCCCCTTTCCACCTCCCCACTCACTTCCTAGTCTGGCATTCCTGGAAACATTCAAGGCCAGGTTGGATGGGGCTTGGAGCAACCTTGTGTAGTGGAAGGTGTCCCTGCCCATGGCATGGGGGTGGAACTGGATGAGCTTTAAGGTCCCTTCCAACCCAAACCATTCTGTGATGCTGTAATGAAGTCAGGAGCACAAACTCATCATTGCTGACATCTGGAGTGCCCCGTAAGCCCCTGTGACCCCAAGCCCCCATGGCCTGAGATGCTTTACAGATTCAGTCCCAAGGCAGGTCTCCAGCTGCTCTGCAGGTTTGTTAATCATTCTCTTCCAACTTCCTGCAGCAGATGCTGTGCCAGCATCCCACACTCTGCAGAAAGCTCAGGTGAAGCTCCTCAGCAGGGAGCAGTGCTTGGAGAAGATCCCACAGCTCCACAAGAACATGATGTGTGCTGAGGTGGAGGAAGGAGAACAAGGCAACTGCCAGGTAAAGTGACGGGGAAAGGAGACAGGAAAGTTTGTCCTGGAGGGTCAAAGAAAAAAAAATGGGAGGGAAATTTAATCTGGGAGTGTTTAATTTGAATATTAGAAATGTTTCTCAGGTGAGGTCTTGGCTCTGATCCAGATGTCCTTTGCTACCATGGCAGGGTGGTCTGTGGGTGTCAGAACTAGTCCCATCTTACTGTTACTGAGAGAGGAGGATGGACTTTTCAAGCTAAATGAGAGAGTCTGGGCAGTATTTGGCATCAGGGAGCTGACACAAACATGCAAATGAGAAGATCTCACCTAGAACTTGTGCCCTCAGAACATATTCCACCCTCAGGATTGCTGACCTGATGTCAATGTCTGAAAGCCAGAAAACACTTCATCTTTTATAACATCCAACCTCCAACCCTTCCTCTGAGAGCCTGGTGAGGACTGGGCTCTCCTCCAGCCTCCATCCTCCAGTGGGCAAGGATTTTAGAATCACAATGTGGCTTGGAGTGGAAGGGACCTTAAAGATCATCCAGCTCAACCCTCCTGCCATGGGCAGGGGCACCTTCCTTAGACCAGGTTGCTCCAACTGCATCTTAGATGTGTGCATGTGTTTGGAGGGACATGGATGAGCAGACACATGTATGGACAGCTTTATCCTTTAGGAATTATTCATCCCAGGGACTAGAACAGCACCCAGGACAGAGAGAGATTCCCCATCCTTTGGGAAAAGACAGTGGTGACAAGGACCGTGGACTGCAAACCCACGGCCATCTGAGCCTGTAGATGAGCAGTGCAGGGGAAGTTTGGATTGCAAAATGATTTTTTGATTAGCCAGAGAGCAGCTGCCTCTGCAACCATTCAGCTGGTGACATTCACCTCCATTAAATTCAATCAGAAGTTTTAAAAAGGATCCTGCCATGGGATAACATCAACGTGATTAAAGAATGCACTTCCCAGCCCAGCCTGAAGTTCTGCAGGTGAATTATGCTGGTGAAACAGCAAGAGCACTTGTACCCAGAGAAATGAATGTCCTGTATTCAGAAAGCTGATGAGGGAGCTATTTTGATCTACAATAATGTCAGAGTTGTCTGAGCAATGAGCCAGGACTGTGAGCTTTCCAAGCAGTGGAAGCACACGAGGATTTCACGTGAGATAGTGCTGAGGATCCAGCACCTGCCTGCTTTTTCTGGGAGCTCAACCTGGCAGAAAAGTCTCACAGCCTGAAATAAGGAGAGCAGGACAAAACCAGACCCCAGGCTGGAAGTGGAGCTCTTCAGAGGAGAAGCAAATTTTTCATCAGAATTTGCTAATTTGCATTTTGCTGATGGGTGGTTTTCTGGGAAGTGCTGATGAAAGGCAGGGAGGGCACGTTTTGCCCTCACTAGGGTGGTTCAGGAATCTGGTGGCCTGTCAATAGATGGGCTGCCTGGTGATGGACTGATGCTTGTTCTGCAGTAGGGACCACACACAGAATCANGCCTCTCAATGTCTCTTTTGTCATGAGGGGCCCAGAACTGACAATTCACCTGCCCTGGGCAGAGAGTGAGGCACTGTGGACACTGCAATCTATTGAGCTCTGCCTGTTTGTGAAGATTACAGGGTTTGTGTCAAACGAGAATGAGGCCAGATATCTAAAGACCTAAGTCCTTTACAAAGTCATCACAGTCATGGAGATAGAGCAGCCCTGGGCATGGTGCTGATCTGTGCCAACCAGCTGTCTCCTGGATGCCTTCCAGACACAGCTCCAGCTTTTGCATGGATCAGGAGCCACCCACAAAAATCACAGCAGGAAGGAGAGCTCAGGCAAGGCAGAGACCCCAGAGGAGGGAACAAGCCCTGGAGATGATGAGTTTGTTGCTGCAGTTGTGGTCCCAGAAACCTGGAAGGCGTGCCCTGCATAGACACGTTATCTGTCTGGACACAGAGCAGATAAAAGCCTTACATTAACCTCCTCTGAGCTTTGCTGAGTGTCAGGATGCACATGTTCATGTCCAGAGCCAGCCTAAGGCAGGCACGTTGCTGGAATTGAGGTGGGAAGTCCACGTAATCCTCATCTGGATCCAAGTGTTTGAACTGTGATGGAATGACTTGTTACACAGGCAGATAGTGAGAGAATGAGGGGAAATGGTTTTAAACCAAAAGAAGAAGGATTTATATGAGATATTAGGAAGAAATTGTTCCTTGTGAGGGTGGTGAGGCCCTGGCACAGGCTGCCCAGAGAAGCTGTGGCTGCACCATCCCTGGAAGTGTCCAAGGCCAGGCTGGATGGGGCTTGGAGCAACCTGGGATAGTGAAAGATGTCCCTGCCCATGACAGGGGGTAAGAACTAGATGAGCTTTGAGGTCCCTTCTAATACAAACCATCCTGATATTCAATGCGTTTACGATTCCAAGAACATCCTCAGTGTTTGCCTTGTGTGCCATTTGTGTGCTGGATTTCCCCTGATGCACCACTTTGATTTATATGAGTAATGAAAGTCCCACCAATATCTCCACCAAAGGCATCATGTGGAAGGTTTATCCCACTGCCCACTGCCTTACTACCTCCATGTGACAATAGGACACGAAATCATAGAATCATTAAGGTTGAAAAAAGCCTCCAAGATCACCAAGTCCAATCTGTGACTGATTCCCACCTTGTCACCCAGAGCACTGAGTGCCACGTCCAGTTGTTCCTTGGAAACCTCCAGGAGTGGGGACTCCACCACCTCCCTGGGCAGCCTTTTCCAATGTCTGACCACGTTTTCAATGAAGAAATTCCACCTGATATCCAACCTGACCCTCCCCTAGTGAAGCTTAAGGTCATTTCATGAATAGAAAGCACATGAATAAAAATGCTCAGACATTTCACCAGCTGCCATAATACCAGTACCAGACAAGACTAATTTGTGGATAACTGACCATATTCCTATAATAACTCAAGGAGATTGAATAGCAGAGCTCCCAAGTATTTGTACTTTACAAAAAAATAATCCATTCACTTAAAAAGAAACATCTATTATATCCCAATTCCCTTGCAGTTCTGCAGACAAATATATAGATTGACTGTGAATTAACACTACCAGGAGCTGTAATTGACTTATAGTTCTATTTAGTCATAAACATTAGCATTAATGGATGTTCATGGGGTACAAGTGCTAAAGAACAGACACTGGAGATGGCCTATGTATTATTTTTTTTGTGTGCTACATTTCTTCCGTGACCCCATGAACCACAATTGATGTCTAATTCCTTGCTTTCTTAAGCACCTTTTGTTAGGCTCTGATGCAATGGTAAGTTGAACAATAATTAGAGGATAAGGGACTCACAAAGCAAATGCCTCCTTCAGTGCCTTCCCTACCCAGGTAAAATTCAGCAAATGGCCCAATTATATTCCAGAGAGGCTGTGAGGGCAGCTCTGGATGTGGTGATTAGGATGGAGCGTGTTCAGTGGAGCCACAGTTCATGTGCAGTTCAGGTTGGCAGCAGATGAAGGGGGGCCCAGTCCCTGGCCTGATTTTCATGGGGAGGGATCTTTGTGTGGCCCCCAAGAGCAGTGGGGTGGTTCCAGCTCAGATGAATCACGGGCCAGAGGTATCTGCCCCCTCCCACCCACTGTAACATGAAGTGATTTTGGCCATAGAATTGCAGAATGATTGGGATTGGAAGGGACCTTAGAGGTCATCCCATCCCATTCCAGTCCTGCCAAGGGCAGGGATATCTCCCACTATCCCAGATTGCTCCAAACCCCATCCAACCTGGCCGTGAACAGGGATGGGGCAGCCACAGTTTCTCAGGGCAACCTGTGCCAGGATCTCATGACCCCATATGCAATCTAACCCTCCCCTCCATCAGGTTAAAGTCATTCCCCCTTGTCCCATCTCTGATAAATGCCTGAAATGATGCCAGGATGCATCTGGTGCTGTGGATTTGGCTTCCTTTAGCTCTGTGAAGAATCAGGGAAGGACCTCTTTCCTTCAACTGCAGTATGTCCTGCCCACATGTATTGTCAGCAGTTTGGAAAGGGAAAAATCCCTTTACAACATCTGGGGTGCTCAGGGCTCTCACCCCTCATATCTGGAGCAATAGCAGCAGTTATTGTGCAGCCCTGGGTGGGATTTATGCATCCAGATGTCTTTTCTATAACCATCAGCATCTACACAACCATCTTTCCATCGACAGGGGCGAAAAAAACCCACTTCTGGCATGTGAGTCACTGAGACTCCTTCAACCATCTATGTTAAAATGAGCGATCTCTGTTTGTGTGTTTATTGCTCCCCATTAACCAAAAGCTGAAGGTGTTTAGTTTGGAGACACTTGGCTCCAAGGCAGGACAGTTGCCTACATCTCAATATCCAGTGCTCTTTTAGATATCCCAGGATACCCCCATGGAATCCCCCTGCTCCCACCTCAAACCACACCACAGTGTCGGTAAGGGGACTGCAATGGAAACCTGACACTGGAAAAGCTCTTGTGTCCTTTCCCAAGTTCTTTTGAATCCTTTTGCTGGCCCTAAAGTGGCTCCAAAATTGCAAAGGAAGACTTGTGAGATGGGCTTTTTTAAAGGAAAAAAGTCTGCAAAGGAAAACTGGGTCCATATAGGTAAATTATCACGGGTTCAAGGAGAAGACCACAAACCAGGTTAGTGGGGTCAGTCCCTCAGGCAGCTCAAAATATCCAAACAGAGATGGATGGATGATGGTCTGGCTGCAGCTCTTAGGGATGGGGAGTATCCATATGAGGTTGTAGATCCTTCTGCCCATGAGACAAAGGTGTCCTTGTGGCCAGGAGGAAAACTAAACACATTTCAGCTCAAAGTTCTTATGAACTACCCAAAATTCCTTTATTATTTTACCTTACCTTAATATTAGAATCACAGAATTGCTGAGATTGGAGAAGCCCTCTAAGATCATCGAGTCCAACCAGTCCCCCAGCACTGCCAAGCCCACCACTTAAACCATGTCCCCAAGGGCCACATCTACATGCTTTTTTTGAACATTCCCAGGCATGGTGACTCCACCACTGCCCTGGGCAGCCTTTTTCAATGCCTGACCACCCTTTCAGTAAACAAATTCTTTCATAATATTCACTCTAAACCTTCCCTGGAGGCTGTGTCTTCTTGTCCTATTGAAAAGAGTGATCCACTCCCCCTCCCTTGTCACGGATTTTCCATCACTGAACTATCACTACCACCAGGAGGTGAGTTATTTCCCTAAGTGATAGATTAAGTAGGAAGGTGTCCTGGGAAATCCTAGAACAAAGCAGTAGAAAGGTGTTACTGCATTTGCAGTCTCTTGAATTTGCTCTGGAGGGTGCTTTGATGTGCAGCTCAGCAGAACAAAACACTTTTCCTGTGTCCTGTGGTTTTATAGGGCTTTCATCCTTGTATCATTTCACGATGTGGGCAGACAAGTGAGCACATTCAGGCTGTGGTGGCTTGATTTCATCTGCCAAAAATTAATTCCTGTTGCAAGGACCTGGGGTGTCGATGATGTTGGATGTTTCTTCTACCTTTTTCCTTTTGGTCCTTCAAACTGAAGATGCAGAGGGGTCCAGCATGACTTTGTGTGCTCGGTGGGTGAGGCTGTGGGGAGCAGAACACCCCTGGATCCAGCTGAACACCAAATCCCTGCGTGTGTCTGCCCTGGGAATGGGGGAATGGGCGTGATGAGTCAGAGGAGCCACTTCTCATTCAATTCCCAGTGAGTCAATGCAGCTTTGAGGGAAAGCCATGACTAACAGGCAGATCCAAATTCTTTGAAGGAATCACCAGGCAGGTGGCAGAGGGTGATCCAAACATCTAACACATGCTGAGATTTCCAAAACTCTCACCAAAGGCTCATGGAGAAACTGAGCTGTCGTGAAGTGGAAGGGTTTCAGTTTGAAAGGGAGGCAACACAGAGGAAGGACTTGAATGGAGAAAGGGCTTACAAGGAGAGTCATGTTGGCATCCATCAAGGAATTTTGATGCTCAAGGAGGACAAATGCTGAGATGATCAGCTGGCCAATGCCACAGCATTATTCAAAGTGGTCAGAATGAAAGCTGGCTGTGCAGGGCTCACTGTTCTGAGTGACTGGAGGTTAAAAGAGATGCAGGAGGTTAAAGAGCAGATGCAGCTCATTATTGATAAAGAAAAATAATGGATATAGGGAGAAGCAACTCCAGCTGTTCACTTGTGGTAATAGGCTCTAATTTAGCTGTTACCACGCAAGAAGATCTTGGAGTAACTGTGGATAGTCCTTCAAAAACATCAGCTTGAGGCTTTGTGGAGGTCAAAAAGGCAAGGAGAACATTATGAATTGTTGTGTCAGGCATAGGTAGCAAAGCAAAAGTGTTATGCAAGGCACTAATCCTGGGAGCCCACTCCTTGTGTGCTGTGTGAGATTCCCATCCACTCCACCTGAGAAAGCAGTGGCAATTTTAGAAAAGGAGGGAAGTAGAGCAGGAAGGATGAACAGGGATGTGGAACAACTTCTGGCAGAGTGGGGAATAACAGAGCAGGACTCTGAGGCTCGTAAAGTGATGTTTGGCCGGGATGTGACAGAGATTTCTGAGTTCCTGAGCAACACAGAGAGGAGTCAAGGGCTGTCCTCGTGTCACTGCTGCTCCACACACACGAAGGAGGGGTGTCTGATGGCCCTGTCAGGCAGCAGATTTAAAACAAAGAGAGGGAAATGTTTTTTCATCCATCAGATAATTAAACCATGGAAGTCACTGACCAGGATGTTGTGGGTATTTATCCTAAGGGATAAATGGATTCAAAAAGCAATTAGGGAACTTCCTGGATGGAGATCTCTCCGAGGCTATTAACCACTGTGATGTAAATACAACTCTGTAAATACTCGTGCTGTTTGTCATCCTCCTTCCCTGAGCACTTGCTGCAGATGACAGTCAGAGACAGGAGTCTGGGCCACAGGGGACTTAAGCCAGATGCATTTTAGCTGTCTGTGCCACCACAGTTGCTAATGGATCCTGCTGACATCAGGGTGGAAGGATTTGGGTGGTGTTCTCCCATTTTCCAGCACGGGGATGGAGGGACAGAGTAGCTGAAGGTGCCCACCTGAGATCTCCAAGGGTTTGCATGAAAGGATTCCACGTGCCCTGAGTTACCTGGTTCAGTTTTGACACCTGCCCACTAAAATGGCCACACAGCCTCCTTCCCCCCAGCCTTCTACAAAGACATCTGGAAATAAACTGAAGAACCTTGTGTTTGCCTTTGCTTCCAGCAGCCAGGGCAGCTCTGATGGCCAGTGTTGTGATTCACATGCTGATTGCCTCCAATTTACACAGAGCTTACCAACATGAAAATGAAACAAGCAGTGAGTTGCAGGGATTGTGTATCCACCTAATGAGGATCAGACGAGTTGTTCTCCCTCCCCCGGAGCTTCTCCCACCTCAGAAGATTTATGTGGCTGAACGTGTTTGTTCTGATCAATTACTGTGTTGCAGACACGAATACAAATATAAAAGGGAGAAGATTACACGTTGGATGCAAAGCCCACTGAAGTCAGCAGAAAGGCTCCTGATGCTCACAAAAATGAGGGTGAAAAAGATGAAACTTTCGCTCTGCTTCAGTGAACAAAGCACCTTGTTAGTCAGTGACAGATTTTATAAAACCCAGAGCTATTTATCAGTGAATACATCATTGCTCTCACCTCTCCTAATGGGAGGATTAACATGTTTAAGGCACGAATTCAGCACCAGATCTGATTTGTCGGGTTGCTTTTCACTCCTCTTCTAGACGACAAGGAACATGTAACAGAAGCAAAGATGCTATTTTTAGGGGTTTTTTTTCTATGCAGAAACCTGGCACTTTGACTGAAAAGCAAGAGCAGGTATCTGGTGTGTGTTGCTGACCAGAAGGATTTCACTACCAGGATACAGGAGCAGCATTTAATAATTCTTCAATCCTCAGAGTCGTTAACAGGAGCATTCATTAAATTAGTGTTACTGGAAGCATCACAGAGCTGAGATAATTGTCCCAGCACTCAAAAAGTCGCTCCTCCCACACCCTCTCCTACACAAGGATGGAAAACCTTGGGCTGGCATTTCTGAGAGCTTAAGGTGGAGACAGGGATATTCAGAAGTGTCCAAGAACTGAGTTCATTTTCTCCATCTTTAGTCCTATAAAAACCAGGTTACTCATTCATCCAGGCTACTGCTATAATTATGTGAGTGAGATTATCACACGGAGGGGATGATTTAGCCCACATTGTGATAAAATCACCACGTTAAATAGCTGAATTTGAGAGAAACAGTGTGTTAGAAGCAGCACCCATGAAGCAGAGCAGCTCAGCCCACATGGAAAGGCATCTGAAGCAGGATTTGGGTCTCAGGGCTTGTGGATTAGGGAAAATGGATTTGCAGCTGCTGCCTGGGTTGTCACAGCATTGCTGAACTCCCTCCCTGCCCAGGTTTTAAATCATTGATCCCCCTTTGCCCCCTAGCCAGGCAGAGAACCAAATGGACATGGTTAAAGAGGCAAACAGGGAAGAGCAGAATTGATTTGAAAGGAAAACTGAGTGAGGAATAGCTCAAATAAGTATTCCTGGCTCTGCCATTACCTCGTGCAAATCGCATCCCGTTTCTGCTGCGGATTTCTCAGCTCTGAAATGAGATAAGACACTTCCCCCAGGGGCAATCAGGGAGATTCATGAACTAAGCAGGAGAAGGATCCTTTGCATGTGTGAACAGCCCCCAAATTGGACACTGGAACTGATCTGCCCCACGGTGTGCAGGGGCTCCACCAGTGAGAAACTCTCCTGTGTTGGGAAGAGCATCAGTGACGAGGGCCCTGAGCATCTCCTGCGTCACCACCGCGTGTTTGGCTCCCACTCCCTCCACTCCATTTATTATCTCTGTGTGGGAGGCTCTGAGCACCTTCCCCTCACTACAGGATGATAGTGTTTGGCCTGTTCCTGCCTCGAGGGAATTGGCAGCAAAATTCCCAGTAACTGAATTGTGTGTGGATGCTCATTCATTCCAACAGGACACCATGGCCAAGGACACTGATGATGCATGGGGTCCAAGGTCACTGCGAGGTCAACCGTGTGGTTCGTGTGAATCCTGGGCTGAAATGGGCTCGGGAAATGTCTTTAGGTGCTGAGTCTGAAGAGGGTCCAGCAGGACTGGCTGAGCTGCAGGGATGTGGCTGCAATAACATCCTTTCAGTGCCAGTTTATGTTTGGACTCAACAGTCTTGAAGTTCTTTGGTGCTTGTGGGTCCCCTCCAGCTGAGGATATTCCCTGGTTCTATAAACATTCCCTCTGTATTTATCTTAATTTTCCCTCTTGTATGAATGCAGAACACAAAAAAAAATAGGGGAAAAAAATAAAAGATAAGCATATTAATGACCTGGGCTCTCCATCTAGTGGAGCAGGAATTGAACCACAAACTTCAGCAAGTGCTGATGAGCTGCACGAGGGCCCACAGTGGCTTCCTTGCTCATTAATTAACGTGTGTGAGCTCAGGGCAGCTGCTGGCGGAAGGGGCTCCATCCATTAATGACAGAGATGTTTCTCACTGCACTGTGCAAACAAGGAAGGACAACATTTCCCAGGAAAGTCTGCAGTCTTGGGAAATGGATTTGTATTGAATTTATTTACCATGTGTGCAGCAGAAAAGGTGGGGAAGGGATTCCAACCTGCTGTGGAAAGAAACTTATTTCTAGCAGGGGGTGCACAGCACTGAAGATGGACAAAGAATCATGCAATGGTTTGGGTTGGAAGGGACCTTCAAGATCATCTCATTCCACCCCCTGCCATGGGCAGGGCCACCTTCCACTAACCCAGGTTGCTCCAAGCCCTGTCCAACCTGGCCTTGGACACTGCCAGGGATCCAGGGGCAGCCACAGCTTCTCTGGGCAACCTGTGCCAGGGCCTGCCCACATTCTAAGCCAACAATTCCTTCCCAATATCCCATCCAGCCCTGCCCTCTGGCACTGGGAAGCCATTCCCTGTGTCCTGTCCCTCCATCCCTTGTCCCCAGTCCCTCTCCAGCTCTCCTGGAGCCCCTTTAGGCTCTGCAAGGGGCTCTCAGCTCTCCCTGGATCCTTCTCTTGTCCAGGTGAACCCCCCCAGCTCTTCCCAGCCTTTCCTTGGAAAGTGCTTCATCTGGCTGGGTGGAATTTTACTGGTCTCTTTTCTCCCTGGGGTTGTGCTTAGGGATTCCATAGCTAGATGTGCTCTTGGTGTTCCAGCTAGAGCAGCCATCAGGAGAATATTCCTCTCCTTGAGGTGGCTGCAAACTGCAGCTGGAGCCTTGCCCACACTGGGTGAGTGATGGTTCCTCTTCCAGCACCAGGCAAGTTTTCAGTGAAATCACTGTGGTTTCAAGAAGGATTTGTCAGGATTATTGCTCATCTCCTGTCCGATTTCTGGATGCCAGCCCCCCAAATTCACAGTGGCAGGTACCCAGCACCTTCACTCACCAGTCTGGCAGAGGAGTCAAGGACTGAATGAGCAGTCACAGCAAATGTCCCTTTTCACTCCTGGATGTTGTCTCTGGCTGACAGGTTTCAGGGATCCTCCTGGGACCATGAGAGCATGTGGAAAAGCCTGGGAAGGACAGGGCAGTGCATTGAGCCAGAGCTTGTGACTGATCTTCTCTTACCTTCTGCATCTATTTACGCTGCAGCTGTGAAGTTTTGAATCCAAATTTCCTTTTTTTCCCCCTCCAAATCCTCACAAATTTGGGACAGAGCTTGATTTCCCCCATCAGCCTGTCTGAAGCTGCTGCTGTGAGGGACCTGAGGTTTAGCTCCAGCTCTAACATCCTCCTTCTGCCACAGGTGGACAGCGGGGGACCCCTGGTTTGCAGCTACTGGAACACCATGAAGTGGTTCCAGGTTGGCATCATCATCGAGGGAAAGCCAAACCACAAGATCTTAACATCTGTTTACAGCTACCGTGGCTGGATTGAGAACGAGACAGCCATAAGGGGCAAACCTTTCTTCATTGAAGGGGTGGACAACGGGGCACGAGCCAGGGTCATTCGTTCCAGGGCTGGGGCACACCCCGTGTTCCTGGAGCGTTGTTTCCTCTTATTTATCTCTTTAGTAACAAGGAGAGTGCTTGAGAGAAGATTTCTGAAAGCAAAATAAAAGAACTTCCATCTCATTCTTTTTCTCTGCTGACTCAAATGGTCACGTCTGAGGCCGACCTGCTCCACCTCACTGCTGTGGACACCAACAGGAGGTGTCACATCGACATGGGGTGTGAGGCAGAGGGTGGAGAAGTGAAATGGAAGAGGCAGGACTTGGACAAGAGGGGCCATAATCCTTTGAAAAATACAGGTTTTCAATCTCAGACCCAGTAACCTAGGTCAGATGCAAAGTGGAGGTGTGACATGTGAAGGTTCTGATCCCCTTGGAAAGTTGAAACCCGAAGAAGGGTCTTCCCTCACTCAATTGCCCATTAGCTCAGCTTGTTAGGACAGCTCTGGGCTAATGCATCTTAAGCTAATTATTAATTGGACTAAAGTATCCTTTATTTTGCAGCTGGGCCAAGTGAAGAGAATCTTCAGAGACCTCAGCAGCTGCTCATTGTCAAATTCAGTGGCTCCTTAACTCAGAAAAAGGGCAAGAAGTCTCAGACCAGTTTTGGAAGATGCAGCATTGCATAACTAATCAGTCTTAATTACCTGGATGGGAAATGTTGGAGTTTGGGTGTCGAAGGCAATAGAGAAAAATATATCTGCCTGAAGAACAGCATTCCAGTGCCTAAAGGGGCTCTGAGAGAGATGGAAAAGGACTTGGGCCAAGGGATGGAGGGACAGGACACAGGGAATGGCTTCCCACTGCCAGAGGGCAGGGCTGGGTGGGATATTGGGAAGGGACTGTTGGCTGAGAGGGTGGGGAGGTCCTGGCACAGGTTGGGCAGAGAAGCTGTGGCTGCCCCTGGATCCCTGGAAGTGTCCAAGGCCAGGTTGGAGCAACCTGGGATAGTGGAAGAGGGATGGAATTAGCTGAGCTTTGAGGTCCCTTCCAACCCAAACCATTTTAGAATTCAGTGATGAAACTGAGCTATCCAGAAAATGTCACCTCCAGAAACCCCTTAGATTTATGATCAGCCAAAATTAATCCCTTGCAAGTAAATGGTAAATCAAAAGGAAATAGCAATTTTTTTCTCTGTTAGAAGCCTTTTTTGTGCGTTGCTGAGAACTCCATATCCCAGCCTGAGCTGGTCCTTCATTCTACACGTGGTCCTTCATTCTACACATGGTCCTTCACTGATCTCCAGCAGCAAAGTGCATTGCAAGATGTGTTCTGGTGTTCACAAAGAGGTTTTGGGGGTTTTTTTGGAAGTGAAGGGGCAGGAGGCAAACACCAGAGTCGCCTTCATGTCCCACTTTGCATAAAAACACCTGCAATTTGCAGCAATGATAAAACTCAGTGAATGTGCAATGGGACAGAACCTCACAAATTGGTTTTAATTACCTTGATATTTTCTGGCTAGCTGGTGGAGAAGCCTTGTAAATGAGAATTAATTCATCTACCTTAAGCTAATGCAAACCCATCTTGGCATAAAAGTCAGGCTTTATTTTCTGTGTTATCTGAGCAGAAAATAATGCTTAATTATTATTAGTTCTGAGTAATGCTTATGAAAATTGCTCCACATTAATTTCACATGGCTGACTGGCTAATGGATGCATAAGGGTCTTGTAACCCTTTGCAAAATGACTAATAAGAGCTAAAAACAAGGGGAATATATTACTTTAACAGCTATTAGTAGTAGAGAGTGTCTGCTGGCATTAATACCTATATTTATTTTCCTTTCTATTAATAATATATCAACAGATTCTAGAAGCTGTGGACATCAGGAAATATTTCCTAAAGCTGCAATCCCTTCAGCCACAGAGTTGTTCCACCCCCAGAGGAAATGAGAGAAGTCCTCCTGCTTGAGTTATTTTAATGTAGGGTTTGGAGGAGGCACTTTTGTCTCCAGCAGGGAAAAAACCTGAACTTACAGGGACCTGCAAAGGGTGTTTTCCATCAATAGCATTTGCAAATTAATCATGGTCTGTGTTAAATGAAGGCAGGGCACTGCTCTTCTGGGTTTTGATCCATCCTACTCCTTATTTACTCCCTGGATTTGGGGAAAGTTTTTGCTTCCTGCCTCAGTTTCCCTCCTTGTAAATGAAGATCATGCAAGTGGTTTACTTTGCTACATGGAAGTATCACTTTTGCAGATTAAGACCAGCTACGTAGCTGCAAAGTACTAAACAGGAAAGGCTTTCTCCTCCTTATTTAAAACATCATAAATTTCAGTAACGTGAACTCATCCTTGCTGCTTCATCCACTGTTCAATAATGAGGGTGAGGAAGGAAATGTTTGTTGAACATTTCGAGGCTGGAAGCAGGTCTGATGAAAACATGTTGATGCAGTGCTTTGTTTCAAAGGCATTTGTGTTTTGAGAGAGCATCAGCTTTGATTGTGGATTTGATGGGAACAAGTTTTGAGTCACCCAGAATCAAAATGCAGCGTGTGGGGCTTTGTCAGCAGCAGGTCAAAGTGACACACAAATTTTTTAAGCTTTAGAACATTGCTGTATTATGTTTATTATGTCATTGTATTCTGTATTTGTAGAATCACAGAATAGTTTGGGTTGGAAGGGACCTTTTAAAGCTCATCTCATTCCAACCCCCCCAGTGTTGACAGGGACACCTTCCACTCCATCTGGTTGCTCAAAGCCTGGTCTTGAATGTTTCCAAGGATGGAATAACCACCACCTCCCTTGTGGGTTTAGGACATCTAAGTGAAAAGTTTCCAGACTGGAGAACCTCCAAGTTTATGCTTCAGGCTGCAGTTGGGGATCTTCACTTCTTGTCTTAACTTGCAGCTTGTTTCTTATTGTCCCTTCCTTCTTTCCAGATACAGATTTTTCTTTGCAGCACCTTTAGCAGCAAACACCAGAAGAGTAACAGGATATGGCAATGCTTAGAGACCTGGGAAAACATCTCTAAGAGGATCCAGGGGAAAAAAATAGGAGGATATGGGTACTGAAGCAGAGAAAAGGGGTAGTCAGGGCTTGCTTGCACGTTTTGCTAAGGAGATAAGAGGAAAACCACCTCCTGTGAGCACTGAAGACAGGAATTTAAAAGGCAATACATCAAAATAATGTTGGGTTAGTTCAGCAGAGAGTAAGGGCTTTGCATATCCAGGTTGCTTCCCTGTCTGCCCAGTCCCAGGAGGTATTTGCACACCAGCTTGAGCACAGAGGGCAGATTTGAAGATGATGATATTTATGAAAATTTGACAGCAAGAGCTGGCTGAGATGAGAAGTGGGGAGGGATCCAAGTACAGTTGTGTGGCTCCACCTCAGGGAAGGAAGGTTAGAAGAGCACCAGCTCATGGTCAGGAATCCAACCTTTACTCATCCTCCTAGTGGAAGGTGTCCCTTCCCATGGCAGGAGGTTGGAATGAGATGAGCTTGAAGATTCCTCTAACCCAAATCAATCTCTGATTCTATGATCCAGGGTGATGATCCCAGACCTGTCACCCAGCTCCTCCTTGGTACCTGTGACCTGAAGTGATCTGAAGACAAAAACTTGCTGGCTCTGTCCTTAGAGAGGGACTGAGACTTCCAGTTTTCTCCCTTTCCAGCCTGTATTTCCTCACAGGGATAAGACACAAGGCTTGTCTTCTCCTGCTGCCTTTGGCATCCTGAGCAGCTCCCTGTCCCTCTGAGGAGAAGGCAGAGGGCACACATGGCTCTGGCCATGACCACTGAGATCCATTTGTCACTTCCTGTGCACTACAGGGAGTGAAATGTGATTTTTACTGATAGTGAAGTAGGTTTGAGCTGGAAGCTGGAAACTGAAGAGGATCAGCACCTATTCCCACATTTCCCAGAGTCTTCCCAAGGTGGCTTTCTGGATGTGCCATTTGTCAGGCTAAGGATTTTGTTTATCCTTCTGCAAGTGTGAGAATAATAATTGGAGAGCAGGGATGTCTCTTGGGATGCACCAATTGTGATAGTGATTAATCACCACTGACAACTGAACTGAAGGTGGCTCTGGGACAGAAACACCACTGACAGAGTTCAACTATTGATTTGTTGAAAAACTGCTGAATATTTCTGGTGTTAGGCTGGAGAGATGCAGGGACACCTTCCACTAGACCAGGTTGGTCCAAGCCCTGTCCAACCTGGCCTTGGACAGTTCCAGGGATGAGGCTCCACAACTTCTCTGGGCAACCAGATAACCAGCTTGGCCACCTCTGGGCACTGTTCTGACACTGGTCACTCCTCCTTGGGGTGAGGGGGACTTGCACAATGAACAAACTGGCAGCAGCTGAGCTTATAACATCCTCTTATGGGGTATTTCCAGATATCTCTGTTAAAGTATCTCCCTCCCATGTTCTTTTCTGAGGGGTGTCTTGTGCTCACTAACAATTCTTCTATTCACAACTAACTGGTGGCTTTCTCCATGTCTCATCACGACTCACTGCTCCAAAGGGATTTTTAATATGGAATTCACTTTGCTCCAGCTAAATGATTTAGCATGTGGCATTGCATTTGCCTCCTCTGCTGGAAAGTTTGGGCTTCAAAATGCTGCTGGAAAGTAAAATTTCCTCTTCCTCAAGGCTTTTGAACTTATATGTCTCAACACCAACTCTGGAGACATTAATTACAATGTAAGCGATGCCAGAGCTACCTCACGTGCCTTGGAATTAGAGAAATGGGGGGGAAAGGATGAGTTAGGCACTGAATGCAGACACAGGAGCCTGAATTCAGCTCTGCAGCAACCCTGTGAGATCCTAGAGGAGCTGGATTGTGCATAAAGAGGAGCACCTCTTGGAAATTGAGACAGTTGTGAGTCACTTAAAATTCCTGTGGAGAGGTACTGGGAGAAGAAATCTTTGCTCTTTGTCCTCTTTCCTTTGATGACAGGGAGAGATGATTTGAATGGATTTGTGCCTGGGACATACATGGGAAGGAATTTTCTCCCCACCAATTGCATCAGCAGAAGAAATTGGGTAAAAGACAGGAAAGTGAATGTTCCCACTAAAGAAGGTCACCTCAAGAAAAAGTTTTGGGAACAGCTTTGGTCTGAAAAGATTCTTGGAAAGGGAACAATGGGAAGTGATCTGCTGGGTATGAGCACAAGTTTACAAACAACACCTGGGTTGGTGTTTGTTCATTTGTTTGTGCTAAGGCAGGGCCAGATCCACCCATGAACTGTGTAGGTGAACAAATTCCTGTTCCGACTCAGGCCTGTTTGATTTACCAGGACAGAGCTACAGCCTGTGCATCACTCCCTCCTCCAAACCCTGCTTCTTTCCCAGCTCTTCTGCCAACAATTCCTGCTCTACATCCACCCCAAACATCCTCCTACTGGCCTGACAGGCTCGCTCGAGTCATGAAGCCATTATTCAAATCCACAAATGGGTTTAAAAAGTGCCTTTTGGTGTTCTGTTTCCCCCAGTGTGCTTAGAGGTGCTCTGAGTCACTGCTGGAAAGGGCTTTGGCCAACCCTCTGCCTGCCCATACGGGAAGGGGCTGCATCACCAACTTCTCAATGCCACCTACGTCCCTCCCTGGCTGCCAGGATTTCAAAGCAGTCCCTGCACAATGACAGGCTGCATGGAAAAAAAAAAAGGGAAAGGGAATGGTCCCATCCCACTGTGATCTCATGGAGAAACACAGAGCTGTTCCTTAATAAAGGTAAATCTCTTTCTGCTTCGCTGCATAATGAGCTTCTGATGATTTCAGCGGGAGAAATCCCAATTAGAAAGGGATGGAAAAGGGGCATCCTGTCTTGGGAACATGTTGGAAAGGCTGAGGATTTTTCCTGTCATTCTTTGTGGTTAAACTAAAGCTCTTACATTTTGGAAAAGGCATCCTGAAATATCCAGGCATGATGCTGTGAAGCAGAATTCAAGCTTTCCTACCCCTTTGTGTCACCCCCCACACTCTGGTGAGAGGAACATCACCTTCCACCCCAGTTTATGGTCCTGAGCCCTTGTGTATGGGCTGTTGGGTGCTGGGATTCTCTGGGGAGCTGTTTTGCTTCATACAAATGACTGTTAGCAAGGATAAAAGGGTAAGAGATGGAATCAAAGAATCATTGTAGTTGGAAAAGACCTTCAAGACCATCGAGTCCAACCTGTGCCTGATCCCCACCTTGTCACCCAGAGCACTGAGTGCCACATCCAGTCATTCCTTGGACACCTCCAGAGATGGGGACTCCAAACCTCCCTGGGCAGCCCCTTCCAATATTTGATCACCCTTTCCATGAACAAATTCCTCCTGTTGTCCAACTTGAACCTGTTAGTATTAGGTCCTCTCCTCCTGTCCCTGTTCCCTGGGAGCAGAGCCTGACCCTCCCCTGGATCCATCAGGATGTTGCAGAGCCAGAAGGTCCCCCCTGAGCCTCCTTTTCTCCAGGCTGAGCCCCCCCAGCTCCCTCAGCCCCTCCTGCTGCTCCAGCCCCTTTCCCCAGTTCCGTTCCCTTCCCTGGACACACTCCAGTCCCACAATGTCTGTCTTGAAGTGAAGGGTTGTACCTATTTCTTATATAATTTGTAAAAGAAATCTGAAGAAGCAAAGGACCCTCCTGGTTCAACCTGATCCAGAGCCCAGGCAGGGTTGTAGGAACCACAGAGTCACCGCCTGTAGGTTCATTCATTAATAAACAATGGTGTTAATCAGGAGGAAACCTCACACGGCCAAATGGCCCCTTTTGGCCACCCCCTGGCTATTATGAACTCATCTATATGGGTGTCTTGAATCCAGCTACCTCTTGGAAAATGAAAACATCTTGGAACAGTCGATAGTGAATGTCCAGGGATTTCATAAATTGAAGATGACTTCAGGCTGGAGATGCTCCTGTAGCTCAGGCACCAGGAAAAGGTTGTTTTATCCTTGTCATGCTGTTTTCCCTGAGCATCTCCCACTGCCAAGTCTGGAGAGACAAAACAGGACCAAACAGCCACAGAGTGGATCTGACTCTGAGTTTTCTTCTTTCAGCTGCCACTTGGGTGGAGAAATGAAATATAATGGAAATAAGACAAGTTTTCTGTGCGCTTCTCAAATTTTAGATCCTTATCAGCCAGAGAAGATGGCAAAGTTTGGGCAACATGAGATGGAAATGGGGAAACTGGGACAAGTCATAAACTGGGAATGTTGGATTTTCATGGAAACCCAGAATGATCTGGCTTGGAAGGGTTCTTAAAATTCATCTTATTTCATGGGCAGGGAGACCTTCCACTACCACAGGTTGCTCCAAGCCCCATCCAACCTGGCCTTGGACACTTCCAGGGATCCAGGGGCAGCCACAGCTTCTCTGCCCAACCTGTGCCAGGGCCTCCCCACCCTCCCACCCAACAATCCCTTCCCAATGTCCCATCCATCCCATGCCCTCTGGCAGTGGGAAGCCTTTCCCTGTGTCCTATCACTCCAGGCCCTTGTCAAAAAAAGAAACTCATCATATAACTTGGCCATCTGTGGATCACAGTGAAATAAAGGTATTGAAAGATTATTCTGTTACTGGCTTATTAAGGTTCTAAATCCTTCTCCACAATGCCCAAGCAATGAAAAGTGTGGGACACTTAAAATATCAAGTCCCTCCTTTGCTTTTTAAACAGAAGTTGAATTCTTTTATAGTCTGAGCTCAGCTGTGGGTGTTAAGCACGAAAAATGTGATGGTAATGATGCTACTGGCTATCTTATGCAAATTGAGTTTAAAAAAAGACAAAAATAAAATCAGAAAATAATTGCTTTCCTCTCCTTTTTTGTGACTTTATCGAAAAACTTTCCTCCCTGACAGGAAATTAAAAATAAACTTTGATTTCTTATGTGCTTTTATCCATCACATTTCCAGCCCAAACAATGTTGAGCTATTGCAGTAAGAATAGAATAGAAATTAAATGAATTTTCTTGCCGCAAATTCACAGATAGAGAGGAGTTGCTCATCTTTTTTGCCTTTTACAGCTTATTTTTGGAAAAAGTGTGCATTCATATGTATAAACTTATATTTATGTACACATTTATATTTAAAAGAGGTGAAATTACAGTTTACCTTTTCCAGTCCTGACTGTAATTGAAAAATATGACCCCTAGATGGCAGAAATTCCTTCTTTTGGGCTGCTTTGTTTCAATCCCTTGCACAGGATGCCACAATTTTAATCTAATAGATGGATTAAAAATACTCAGCCCCATCCAAGGCTGGAGACCCCATACCATGGTGTGGCATCATCCACCTCTCAGCCCCACCAAATTTGCTTTATGCTTCTTGTCATGCAAACTTTATGCTAAACTGCACCACTGTCCTCTTAGTCAGACAGATCCCATGTGTTTTGGGAGCTAAGCATTTATTCTAAGTCTAAATAAGCTCAGGACGAGCTCAGTGCCTAAATATTAGAGGATCAGTATTATTTGCATGCATTTGTGCAGCAGAGAGGTGCAAAAGTACCCCCAGAGAGATGGGAGTGTAGACTTTGCACAGTCTATTTGATACAACTGTCAGGTGTGGGAGGGTAAAAATTGGTTCCTAAAAGTTTAATATCTGGGCTAAGGGGGTCCCTCAGATGATTTTTGCTATCCATGGAGTGACACAGGGGATCCATTCCTCCTCCTTAGGACATCCACTTCATCCAAGGAGCAGTGCTGCTGCCTCACCCTTGTAGCCTCATACCTTCTTTGGCCAAGGGAATTGGGATTGTCCAGCCTGGAGAAAAGGAGGCTTCAGAATGACCTAATTGTGGCCTTCCAGTGCCTGAAGGAAGCCCACAAAAAAGGTGGAGAGAGACTATGTACAAGGGCCTGGAGGGACAGGACAAGGGGGAAAGGCTTCCCACTGCCAGAGCAGGGATTTCAATTGGATATTAGGAAGGAATTCTCAGGTGGGAGGGTGGGAAGGGTCTGGCACAGGTTGGGCAGAGAAGCTGTGGCTGCTCCTGGATCCCTCGAAGTGTCCAAGGCCAGGTTGGATGGGATTGGAGCACCCTGGGATGGTGGAAGTTGTCCCTGCCCATGTCAGGGGGTGGAACCTGTTGAGCTTTAAGGTCCCTTCCAACCCAAACCGTTGTGTAATTCCATGATTCTTTTTCTGGAATTTATGGCTTCCCACCCCCTCCTAGGAGCTGTTCCCCAGCACAGGCTGGGAAGTGATGGGATGGTTGGCACAGAAGGTGTTCACAGGACAGGATGGGCCACTGAGGGTGACACAGGCTTTTATTTCTCTGCCTTCCCATGGGGTCACAACCAAAATACACCTTGTCCTTCCTCTCTTTTGGCTCTGCATAACAGGCAGGACTTTTCTTTCCTCATTTTTACCTCTTTATATTTTTAATTCTCTTTTCCCACCTCTGAACTCCTTCAAGGGTTCCCTGACCTTGGCCAAGGCTACATTTTTCTAACACTGATGTAAATCTTCAAGATTTATGGCCATCTCATACCCTCCAGGAGCATGTCCTACATTTATTAAAACCACCTCTCTCCAGTCATGGGTAAATCTGAAGGATATGAGGCAAAAAAAATTTATTCTGCCCATAAAATGAAGCACATGAAAGTAGGAAACCAAGGAACAAAACTTTGACCATAGCCCAGCATTGATCTAAGAATTTGGGAGAACCCTTTGTGTTATTTAGTTTAGGTTTTTAGTCCCTGCTGGATTCTCATGGACCCTGTTCATGCTGTGGGTCACTCCGTGCTGCAGGAAGGTGTTTTCTGCTCGCTGGAGGAGACAGGAAGGGGCTTCAGCCCTGCAAAAGTCAAGGTGCTGCTGAGCACAGCTCATCTCACCTGCCTCTGGGTGCTTCTGGCCCCTGCTTTTACGTCTGGTCAGGTCTGTAGGCTCTTACATTGCCTATAAACCTCTGGTAAATGGTCCCAGCCAGTGATTCACCTCACCATAAATCACAAACCTGCCTGTGGTCCGATGAGTCACTTCATTGACCATGCTGGTTGGGTTTCTGATGACATCAATGAGGGGATAAACACCCGCCTCGGGTGGGGATGTCTGTGCCATAGACACAAGTGTGTCATTCAGCTGCCCACACACAGGCACTTGGTGACATCTGAGCTGTCCTGCGGTACCTGAGACATCTGCATCTCCTGGCAGGTATGACATGGGACATCTCTGTCTTCTGGAGGTCTGATGGGACAAGCTTGGGCATCTGCCACAGCAGGAGCTCTCCACAGTTAGAGGTCTGAACTGAAAAATCAAGTTTTCAATAATGAGTTCCCAGCAGGCTGGTTGAAAAAACTATCTCATATGCTTTCCTTGTTGCACTCATGTCTCTCAGCAAGGAAAACTCCACCAAGTGGCTCAGCAGAGATGAGAGGAAGCCGGGATCAGGTTTCAGCTTGTCCCAAGTAAGAGTCTCTGACATTGTGCTAATAAAATTCTAAGTCATTAAGAAATTAAAATATGATCCTGAAGGAACCAAAGTGCCTTGAGCTGAAGGGAAAAAGAACTGAGGTGAAGAGATAGAAGGGATCACCCATGAACACATCCAGTCCCAGGACAGGACCTGATTTCCACGTGGAACCAAGGACACCGAGAGGGACAGAGAGGGATGCCACAAAGTTTGGGAAGCCTTTCTCCCTTTCTCTCCATCCTAGAGCATGTCAGGACTCTGCAAAGGTGACAAGGAGGGAAAACTGTCATTTGAAACTAATGTAATCTCTCTGTGGGTTGTTGGGATGCTCAAACCAGAAGGACCATTTCATGCTCTCAGCAGTCTTGTGGTAGCTCAAGCCTGGATCTTCATAGCTCTGTAAAGTAAAATAACCTGAAAACTGCGGAGATTTTGGCTGGGGAGCTATTGAGCAGCAATGGGGATGACCAGGGGCCAAAGAAGGGTAAAATAATAATATAACAATCAAGACTTGCACCCAAATGCCTCTGTGCAGCATCCAGAGCAGGTGCTTGGCTGAAAAGCTGGGTCCTTCAAAGAGGGACTTCAGTTCAGCTCCCAAAAACAGCAGGCATGTAAGGGATCTATGCCTGGATGTTGTTATTTCCTGGACATGATGACCCTGTGTGTGAGAGCTGTGGACACCCAGGGGCAAAGAGGGACCCACCCAATGGTGGTGGCAAAAGGCTTGTTGTGTCCTTGTGTCCTCCCTGGAGGGGGACACTCTGATTCCCAGTGGGACAAGCTGCAGCCCCATTGCCCCACCAGGGAAAAGGATTTGGGCAGGATTGGGGTGAGGAGCAGTGGGATCAGGCCCTGCATGTCGTACACAGCACCGTGGTTTGGCACTTCCATCCCAACATTCTCCTGTCCGGGGATTTGGAGAATACTGCGGAGATGGAGAAAGGAAGGACTAGAGTTTCACCTCTTGTTCTTTTATCACGGCAACAATGTGCGGTGGGAAAAAAAAAAAAGAAGAAGAAGTTGTAAATGGCAGAATTAACAATAATATAACCCCCCATCCCTCCTCCCTCTCCCTCTGCCGTCCATTCAGAAGACCGACAATAAACAAGGTCATTTGATTCATTCAGCTCGGGGTGTAAACAAAGCCTTACAATAAAATCCCCCCACCAGGGCCCCCCTTTTTCTCCAAGAATAGATGTCCCCCCCTTTATGCCGGGCCCCCCCCGCTCTCTCCTGGCTTTGCTTCTCCTCTCCCATCATCTCTGGATCTGTGGCCATGGGCGTCCAGCCCTGCTGCCACTTCCTCCGTCCCCATCCCGGCTCCGTGGGGCCCCGCTTCCTACTTGCTGTGGGAACCTCTGCTTCCCCAGGCAACATCTGCATGGATGGCCCCACTTTCTCATGCCGGCAGCAGCCCGGCCTCATCCTGGGCTCCTGGTCCAGGGACGGAGAGAAAAGAGGGGAAAAAAGTAATAAAACAAATCCCACCCAACAATAAAGGGATTTGCATCCCGCTCCCGGGCGCGCAGGGAGCAGATCCCAAAGGTTTATGGTCTTTTTTTTTTCACAGGCTCTGATGGTATCTGTGGAAAAATGAGCATGTGTGTGTGCACCAACAATGGGTGCTGGGATCAAGCCTAGGATGGGATCCAGAGTGGGGTGTGAGCTTCCGTCTGCAGCACATGATCATACAATCATGGAATGGTTTGGGTTGGAAAGGACCTTTAAATGCCATCTAGTCCAGCCCCCCTGCCACGGGCAGGGACACCTTCCACTAGCCCAGGTTTCTCCAAGCCCTGTCCAACCTGGCCTTGAATGTTTTCAGGTATGGAGCAGTCACCACCTTTCCACCTTGTAAAGGTTGGAGACCATCTCCACCTCATTCCTTGCTTAAAGTAATTCCTAGAGGGGATTCAGAGGATGCCAAGCCAGTGATCCACACACCTGGGGATGTATCCCCATCTGGCATCTCCACCATGCCTGTCTCCTGCCACCTACACAAGCTGGGATGACATTTACAGGTCCTGCTGTGGGTTGTTGTCCAATATTGGGGTATCCTGTACCACAGATGTTCACCAGAAACTCCCCTTACCTTTGGGATTCCTTCCAGTGCCTTGTAGGGTTGGTGGGATGCCAGAAGGAATATTTCAGTGTGTACATGGGTTGTAGAGAACCCCATCCAAGCTGGGTGGGTCCTTGAGCAACCTGATCTAATGGAAGGTGTTCCTGCCCAAGGCAGGGGGTTGGAACAAGGTGACCTTTATGGTTCCTTCCAACCCAAACCGTTCCATGACTCTATGACTTCACACTTTGCTCAAGACAGAAAGGAACAATAACTCTCCAAACACACATGGATGCTGCTGGGTTTAAACACTGGGAAATCTGGCTCAGCTTTTCCATCTTGGGTCCACCATAAACTTTCCCTACATGACCTCAAACAGCCCAAATACTCAGAAACACCTCAGTTTCATCCTTGAAAACACTGAAATAACACTGAGACAAAGCACCTCAACTCCCGTGCCTCAGTTTCCCTTCTTGTTATTTTCTCATTTTTCAACTAAATTCACCTAAATTGCAAATTTGCAGCATCAGGGATTGTCTCATGATATTTCCACATCACTCAGTATGAGAGAAAACAACTCATCTTTTACAACTGATCTAATGCCACAATGGTGTCTTGAGCACTGTAATAATAATAAAAATAATAAAAAGGATTGAGTAATTCCTTCCCAGGGGAGGAAGGTTATTTTCAGAGATGCTCAAGTGACGGATAATAAATAATTCTAATACAAACCCTGTTGTTTTCAATTTATTATTTTATAACACCACAAATTTGGCTGTATTTTTTTTTCTTTGTCTGATGGAACCCTTCCACAATTTTTTCCTGGGATAAGAAATTCATTTTCCTGTAGTTTTTTTGGAGAGAATTCTTCAAAATGCAAACTGAGACACACTGAGCTGCAAGAGGAAGGAAAATTGAGGCGAAACCATCATTTGGCACTGCAAGAAAACCCAACCCATGGCACTGAACTCTTCTGCTTTAGTTATGACCCACAGAACATAAATATGTCTTCTAGGCAAGGAAAATTCCTCTTTTCCTCCCTCTGTAACACTGGAAAAATGTCTCATTTCATCTGCTAAAGTGTTGGCAGGTGCATCGAGGTGTTCCCTGAGAGGTGCCCTCCAAAAGAACAAGCAGATGAGGTCACCAGGCATCCTGCAGCAGATTTGTCTCCTCTTTCCAGGAGCAGATCCATGACTGTGTGTTCACTGCTGTTCTGGTGAAATGGGCATTGCTTGTCTGGCAAGGCAGTGGTGGAATCACCTTGGAAATGTTCAAATAACTTGTGGATGTGGCACTTGGGGACACGGGTTAGTGGTGGCCTTGGCAGTGCTGGGGGAACAGTTGGACTCGATGATCTCCGAGGGCTTTTCCAACCTTAATAATATTGGGATTCTGAGTTCATGCTACACAACATTTAAGCTTCAGAAATCACCACTTTCTTGAGGTTCAATGTGGCAAAGTTTCATCCTGTCAAACACCAGAAGACTCCTTGATTAGAAGAAGTGTCCCTGGGCAGGCTTAGCAAAGCTTCATGGGGATTTTCCTGGTCTCCTGGCACCTACAATAGCACCAAAACAATACCCCAGAGCTGGAAAATGATGAAAAGGACAAAACATAGGATTCTTTAGGCCGGAAAAGACCTTGAAGAGCATAAAGTCCAACCATTCCCCCAGCACTGTCAAGGTCACCACTAAACCCATGTCCCCAAGTGCCACATCTACATGGCTTTAAATCCCTCCAGGGATGGGGACTCCACCACTGCTCTGGGCAGCCTGTTCCATGGAAAGATTATTCCTAATATCCAATCTAACACTTCCCTGGTGAATCTTGAGCCCGTTTCTTCTTGTCCTATTGTTTGTTCCTTGCGTAAAGAGACCAAGCCCCACCTGGCCACAACCTCCTTTCAGTAAGCTGTGGAGAAGGTGCTGCATTTTCTCTCCAATGGGCTCCTTTGAACTGTATTAGGACCATTTTAGCTCTGATTTTTTGATTTGCAGCCCAGATTTTCCACGGGCTTCTGGCACCTGCCCTTGGGGAACACTGTGGCCCCTCAAGAGGGCATTGAGAAGGGAGGGAAGTTCCCATTTTGAAGTTGTTTGAGGGGATGCATTGCAAGGGCAAAGGAAAACATCAGCCTAATCCCTGGGAATTCTTCTGCAGCCAAGAAATCTGCATTGTTGGAAAGAGTCTCCCAGAGGAAGTGATTGAAATATCATTGTGTGAATCATATCTGTAACAAGGTTGGGCTGCAAGAATAGGGGAATAGGTTAAATGACCTAAAAAGACTTGGATTTCCATGCAGAAATGGCCTTTAGCAGCCCATGTTAAGTGAAGGTTGATGGTTTTGGAGGTCCACCAAGGCTGGGGTGCACCCAACATCCCCTGTCACCAGCTGTGCTGCATGAAGGGCTTGAGTACAGCTGTGGGATGGATTGTCTGCTCTTTAGGGTGTCTGAGGTACCCCAAATGTTGACCCTTGGGGTGATAAAGTCTGTGTGGGGTGTGTTCTCATGGTGTGGGGTTTTCTGAGGCTGTAGTCAGAGATGGGCACCACTGCGGCAGTGATGGGGCCATGGGGACAGGGGACATAGAAGGGTGAGGGTGGCAGGTAAGTTTGGAGCACTGCTCTGGGGATAAGGGTTGGTGCAGGGGTGGGAAAGGATGTTTGGAGGGTGATTAACAGTCTGGGGAGGAGGGCTTTGTGCAGGGCTGAGGGGGCTGGATGGAGCCATAGAAACAAAGAGTCATGGAATCATAGAACCATGGAATGGATTGGAAGGGACCTTAAAGGTCATTTAGTCCAACCCCTCTGCCATGGACAGGGACACCTTCCACTAGCCCAGGTTGCTCCAAGCCCTGTCCAACCTGGTCTTGAACATTTCCAGGGATGGGGCAGCCACAGCTTCTCTGGGAAACCTGTGCCAGGGCCTGCCCATCCTCTGAGTACAGAATTTGTGCCCAACATCTCATCTAAGGCACTTCTCAATTAGTTTAAATCCTTTCCCTCTTGTCTTGTCCCTCCATCACTTGTCCCAAATCCCTCTCCAGCTCTCCTGGAGCCCCTTTAGGCACTGGAAGGGGCTCTCAGCTCTCCCTGGATCCTTCTCTTCTCCAGGTGAGCCCCCCCAGCTCTCCCAGCCTGGCTCCAGAGCAGAGCTGCTCCAGCCCTCAAAGCATCTTTGTGGCCTTTCCCCAGACTTCCTCCAGCAGGTCCACATCTTCCCCATCCCCATCTGAGACATCTTTTTCAGGGACAGAGCTGCAATGTGTCAACCATCAACACCTCCCAGCTCCCACAGTGGGTCCTGCAATCCTTCATTATTCCATCCTTGGCCATGCACTACACATCTCTCATCCCTTTGCTCAGACAGCCTCGACCTTTCTTAGGAGATCTGTCTGTCATCCACCCCTTGAAGCTGAGATTTGTCATCCCTGCCTTCAGGGCCCTGCACGACGCTGCCCCTTTCCTGCTCATTCTTCCTCTTCCTTCCTCACATACAAGTGGTAAATGCCCTCTCTGAGCTCGGAGCTGCTGACAATGTCATTTCTGAGGGAAAGAGGCCACAAGTCTAGGAAACGACCACCAGCCTCTGCAGGCCTCTCATGTACAATTTGGACAGTGGAGTTGGCTTGAGTAAGAGCTGAGCAAAAAAAATATGTTTATTTGTCCCATTGTTCGCAGGAATTATTAAACACACAACATGGAACGAAGTGAATCCCTGGGCAAATGCAGTCACTGACAGGTGTTCCATGCCATTGTTACCAGAGCTGGTATAAATCTGTGCCAGACTGGGAATGTTAAATATAGGGAATTAGATGAGCTGTTAATGTTGGCCTCAGTTGGAAGGAGTCAAAGCAGGCAGTAAGGATGTTTGGCAAGACAAAACAACTACAGAAAATAATAGATATTTGTTAAAGTTACCTAATAAATGGCAGTTTAGATAGTTTGGGCACTGTTTCTCATTGTAGAATGGTTTGGGTTGGAAGGGACCTTAAAGATCACCTCATTCCAATCCCCCCTTCCTTCTGCTGTTAAGGCAGGACAGGAAGATTTGTGACATGTGTGGTACCTTCCTCATGTTTGTGTCAAGTCTTTCAGTAAATTCATGAAAGGTGCATTCAGATTTTAAGCTCCCTTTCTGTCTGCATAAATAACAAGCTGAGCTTTAAGGTCCCTTCCAACCCAAACCATTCCAGGATTCTGTGGTTCTATGAACAGTGGAGGTTGGCAGGGCTGTCTTTGGAAAAGGGCTTGGGAGAGAAGTCAGGCTGTGTTTGACAGAGAGATGTTGGCTTTTCCAAGTGTTGCCCAGAGATCTGTTGGGAGCTGAAGGGTCTCTCTGACCTTCTAGGCAATGCTGGCCTTTGCATACCGTGATTAAGGGATAATTTAATCCTGTGCCTAATGGTTTCCTAGACATCAATCAGTGTTTAATATCACCTGCTCTCTTCACAGAAATGAGCCCACCTTAGTGAGGATGAGGATCTCTATTCCCCCAGTCACAGCTGGAGTGTTGCTGTGGATGGGCAAGCCTGGATGTCTCACCAGGAACATGGATAGTCTACCTAAAATGGAATTTTAGGGCCTTCAAGCCTTGGATGCTTGAGAAAACCTTCTGAGCATTGTGGGAGCACCTTTCTGTCAGGTGTGGAATGGAACCCACCAGAAAAACTTGGAGAAGCTTTGCCATTGACCTTGTGAGGCCACGAGCTTGACTGTGGTCAAGAAGACAAGTTCACCTTCATTCAGATCAACTGAATGCTGTGTTTACAAAAAGTAAAAAAAAAAAAAAAATAAATTTGGCAGGCTCTGTCTGTCCAAAGTCTGAATGAATAGAAACACCAAAGGAAGCACCTGCTGCTAAAGGAAATCCAGGACAAGTTTTATTATCCTTTTTCACAGGTCTATTCAGGACTACATTAGGGGTTTCCTCTTTCCTTTTCTGGTACTTCACACTCATTCACAACAAAAAACATATTGTGCTTATGAATTATATTCCAGAGAATATGGTTGGAGCTTATAAAGGCTCTGGCCAAAGAACTTTATTTTTAACCCTACTCCCTTGTGAATTAATTTCTCAAATGAAAGCTTTGCAATTGTTTGGGGTTATTTTTCTCTCTGTTTCTTGGACGGGGCACAAGAGCAAATCCTGCCTGCTTCGTGTTAACAAAAAATGCCTCTCAAGGAACGAGGAGCAGAGGAGGTGAGTGAGGCTCAGGATGGAGCTCAGCTACAGGGAACAAATGGACAATATTCCTGTGATTCCTTCTAAATCAGCAAAGTGTTGCAGGCCTCTTGTTAATGATGCACTGATCTCTCTAGTGCATCCAGAAGCTGATGGAAGTTTTTCCATTTCTAATGTACATTTCTAAAGCCCCCTTTGGACGCTAAAGGCTATGGAAAGAGCAGCTCTTGGGTTTGATCCTGAGGCCATTTGAACCAGTGATGAGGTAGCAGAGGCACTGAGGAGTTTGCTTGTCAAACACAGCTGTTCAGCTTGACATCTTCCAGGCACAAAGTACATAAAAGCTGGAGGGTTTGCAAACAGCCCAAGTGCAACACATGAGCCACTCGTGGACCGAAGTGTTTGCTTTAGTGGGTTGTTTTGCACCTGTGCAAAAAAGAACATGACCCAATCCCTGAGTGGCCTGGGAAGGTTTTGCACCCTTGTGCTCCAAGGTGGGAGTCTTGGAGGCAGCACTTGGTGCTCTCTGTGGCAAATACACTGTACCCTGTGATTGCAAGGACCTTCCTGTGCGTGCACACAAAGCCTTCTCTCATTCTCCTTCTCATCTGTCCTTAAAAGTCTCCTTTCTGGCCTTAAAATCCTTTTTCCATCCTGCTGCCCACACACCATGAGGAGGCCACAGCCCTGAGCATGGTTTGTCCTTGCTGCCCCCTTCCCCTGACCCTCTGGGTGCTGGTTCTCCTTCTCACAGGTTATATTTAGGTTTGGAGACCCTTTTAAGGGCAGAGATGGCCCACTCTGCTTTGGAGTAGCAACCAGCACAAGTATTTCTCCTCCAGCCTGAGGCTCCTTGCTGCTCCTGCAGCGGAAATAGTGAATTATAGCAATTAATGGTGCCGTAAATCAGAGAGCGTGACCAGACGAGGTCACCGAGGGCTCAAGGGCTGCATCTCACCACTGAATTACCCCGGACAGGAATTCCTTCATCCGCACCACTGAGTTGTCTGAGCCTTTCTTGACATGGTTTTGGCCCAGACCAGCATCATCGAGCCCAGCAATGGCTCAGGCTTTAGGAAAGGTTTTAGCTGGGCATCGTGTGTGGCACCCGATGGGTTAGAGGGCAATCTCCACTGGGGCACAGCTGGTTGTGGTTAGTAGAAATACAGCCCATTTTTAATGAGCCTGTTTGCATGGCAGTGACATTTCTGCACGAGGAGAACATGTTCTGCTTCCCAGATCACCATTGCAGCCCTCACTGCCCTTGCTGCTCTTCACATTTCTCCCCTTGCAAGGCATTAGCTGAGGGTGTTCCGAAGTGCTGCCCCCGGGTCAAGCTGCTGGTCCTTGTGATTTCCAGGTGGTGCCAGACCCTGTGCCACTCTGACCTGAGGTACAGCACAGCTCCTGCCCTCGCAGTCAAGGTGTCTCAGCTGCTTGGGAGGTGCCACACTCAAAGCCCTGAAAGCCTTTGCTGCACAGCAGGGGCTTCTCTGACCAAATGGAATTGATTTTACTCTTTACCTCTTTGGCTTTTAAGATGGTTTTCTGAGTGCTCTTGTTTGACCTTATTAGATGACAAGAACACTTCTAGGTGTCACCCAATGCTTTGCAGCAGAGGCACTGAGCGTGGTTGAATGTACACCTTGTTTTCTACCTTGACAAGCTGTACCACTCCTACCATAAGGCAGCTACTTTGTTTTACACCATAATATGAAATGTAAGGACTAAAGCCAAGGTCTGATTTGCATCTTGTTTGACCAGGCTGGGGAAGAGCTTGAAATCTGGGTTGCCTCTCAATTCATACATTAATATTTCAATTTGTGGGCAGCCTGGACTTGGGCAGCCAACGAATCCCACTCTCCTCCCCAGCACAGGATCCTTCCTGGATGACTCCTGCACTTCCTGGGTGCCACAGCACTGCCAACAAGGACCTCCACACTTTGGGCCTTTAGGTTTATCTCCATCTCTGAGCTGGTTGCCCAGGAACACCAGTGGTGATGCAGGATGGTGCTGGAGTCAGCAGTAGGATCCTGCCCATGGGTTTAGACTAGATTGGAAGAACCTGAGTTGGAAGGGACACACAAGGATCATCAAGTTCAACTCCTGGCACTGCACAGGGCACCTCCAGAATCCCACCATGGCCCTGAGAGTGTTGTCCAAACCCTCCTGGAGCTCTGGCAGCCTTGGGGTTGTGCCCACTACCCTGGGGAGCCTGTTCAGTGCCCACCACCCCCTGAGAGAAGGACCTCTTCCTGATATCCAACCTAAACTTTCCCAGGATAGGTGGTTTGACCACCACCTATCCTTGTTTCACAGATGGGATGGTGCAGACAGGAATTAAAGCCGTGAGATCAGGGGCAAAACTAGTAGTGGCTCATTGAGTGGGAACTGAGCCAGCAGTCAGACATGTCAGAGTGGGAGAAAGATAACCCAGGAGAGTTGTGGTTACAAAGAATTATCCTCCAAGAGGAAAGACACTCCAATAAAGAGTTTTTAAGTCCAGGCTGACTCCATTGCCAGCCCTGGATTCATCAGTCAGAAGAAGGAATCATCAGTCTCTTCCTTCCACTTCTCTTAGTCGTGGAATCACAGGATCATTCAGGTTGGAAAAGCCCTCTTAGGTCATTGAGTCCAACCATTCCCCCAGCACTGCCAAGCCCACCACTGTGTCCCCAAGTGTCACATACACATGTAGATGTCCTTGAGGCACCCAGAATTACTCTGAGACCATTCCTATGGTGCTTGGTTCCTGTGTCTAGTGTGTTCAGAGCCACCACCACTCTGGTTAGCCTTGGCAGTGAGACAATCCCTACCTCTCTCCAGCTGGATCCAGTTTAGACCTCAAATAACACCAGCAAATTATGTTAAGGTACCTGGTCTGAATCCCACCCACAGACAGAGATTCTCTCCATCCCACCATCCTAATCAATCAAAACCTCAAAATGTGATGGCATGGGGCAGCTGTTCAACTTTCTATGTGGTTCCGCTGTTTCTTGTCCATTTTTACATCGCTTATAAATCAATGACAGTAGGTCTTGAGCAAAATGAAAGATAGGAGACTTTCATTCTCCAGCCAGCCAGGCCTAGTGCAGCATGATATTATTTCTAAAATAGGACATTCAGAGAACAAAACAGCTGGCTCTGACAAGCAGAGCTTTGTGCACCTTTCTGCCAGAGGAAGATTGAGGCTCACACACCTCCCCATCCCAGTCTTAGCTTGATCCCAAACCCAGAGCCCTCCTGCAATGGGGTTTGTTGTCAGTCCAGGCAAAGCAGTGAAGTTGGAGCATCAGGAAAAGGTGCCCTGCCATCCGTGGCCTCGTGGTGAAGTGCCAAAGGTGCTTCAAGGTCTTCATGGTGCACAAGTTACCTGCTAAACAAGTGTCTCCTCCAACTGTGCTTTTCAAGTCAACAGTCCTTGTTTCCCTTAGGAGTCAGGGCACAGACACCACAGCTCCTGGGAGGTGTAGGATTTGCATCCCCATATCACAGGCATTCCTGAGACATCTAGGACCACCAGGACAAGCTCTTAGCTCGATGGCCTTGCTCCACAAAGACTTCTGCCACCCAGGGAGAGCTCTTCATTTCTTTGAGAGCAAAAGAGGCCTGAGAAGTACCCGAAAGGCTTTTAGGACACAACAGCTAAGTCTTTACTACTTTTCTTCTAAGATGTAAAAAAAGAAGGGCAGTCCATGGGGGAAAGCTGGGAAATGATCCATTAAACCTTACTGGGATTTGTGGAAAAGCTGGGAAATGGCTGAAGCCCTTATAAAATAAATACAGGAATCCCAGAATGGGGTATATAGAACCCCAGAATGGTCTGAATTGGAAGGGACTTAAAAGCTCCTCTCATTCCACCCCCTGCCATGGACAGGGACACCTTCCACTATCCCTGGTTGATCCAAGCCCTGTCCAACCTGGCCTTGAACACTTCCAGGGACTGGACATCCACAATTCCTCTGGGCAATACTGGAGCTGAGTAGCAGTGGAGATCATTCTCCTCTTTTATTTTGCAGTCACTTTCAGAAAAAGAAAAAGCACAACCAACACTTACTTGGTGGAAATTAATATTATCTGATATTTCTCCTGCTACCTTAGCAGAGAAAATCAGAGCATCCCTGTGGTGGATGCTGTATGGAATCAAGGAGGAAAAAAAGCAGCTCCAGCATCCATTACCAAGGTCAAGGAAGGGGGAAGAGGTTCCCACTAATTTTTTGTTTTGCTTCTGGAATTGAGATGAAGGAGGTGACTTTGGGGACAAGCTGGATGCATTCAGCAGCTGGGGCATTCAAATGCAGGGATCACAAACGGCAGGAGGAAGGGAAACCCAGTAAACAGTTTACAGATCTCGACCAGAGTGCTGCCTCTGAACTACAAAGACCTGCGAGAAAGTGGTATCAAACACCCAGCTCCTCCTCTGACCCCTGCCTGAGGGGAAGTGAATCAATGTTGGGAAAATACGGAAAGCAGGATGAGATTACCTACTGTATAAAAGGAGCTGGAAGAGATGGCTTGGGATATTTGTGTATTGAGGCTCTTTCCACGTCCTATTCCTTTATTAGGGGGGTGTGCTATTGTACCTATTGTGGCAGATCTTTATCAGGCCTGTTTATCACGTTGGGTGCAGGGAATGTCACATTGCTGAATGTCAGGTTGTTGACTGTTTTCATAACAGGAAGCTGCCTCCTGTCTTACTGTGTTAAGGAACTCCCATACGCACAATATTTTCCAAAACAACCCCCCAAAAAGAAAAAAAAACCCAACCAACTTCTAAACACTCTGCTGTGGTTGGGCAACCACAGGGACTCAAGTTTCTATTGTTCCTTGTAAGGCAAAATCCTGTATAGATAAATACACTTGATACACACAGGCCTGTTATTTCTTTTGTGTAAAGATACAGGAAATCAGGCTGTTGTTTTGTCAAGATGAAATATTTCCCAGCTAAATCTCCACACTTTCATCAGGGCTTGGGAGCCTGGAGAGCTGCCACCTCTGGGTGCAGGTGGGACGTGGGAGAACAAGAGTGGGTCAATCATTGCAACACAGCATTGCAGGACCCAGCTTTTAAGTGCCTTCATCCCTGGGAGATGGAGTTTGGCATCCAGACTCCCCTGAGCACTTCAGGGAGGGGGTGGCTCATTCGGGTTTCTTACTAGAAAACTGTTCTGTCTCTCCTCACTTGGGAAAAAAGTGACTCAAAAAACTTCCTGGCTCCCCCTGGACATCAAAATCTCTCAGATGGAGTCTGTGTGAGGAGAGGCTGAGTGTGTTTGGTGTGTTCAGCTGCAGAAGAGGAGACTGAGGGGAGACCTCATTGCAGGGACACCTTCCTTGTGAGCGGCAGAGGAGGGGCAGGCACTGATCTCTGTTCTGTGGGGACCAGGGACAGCACCCAGAGAATGGCTTGGAGTTGTGTCAGGGTAGGGTTAGGTTGGAGATTAGAAAGAGATTCTTCCCCCAAAGGGTGGTGGGCACTGACCAAGTTCCCCAGGGCAGTGGGTGCAGCCCCAAGGCTGCCACAGCTCAATTTGTGTTTGGATGATCCTCTGGGGCACAGGGGATGACTCTTGGGGATGGTCCTGTGCAGGACCAGGAGTTGAACTCCATGATTCCTGTGGGTCCCTTCCAACTCTGCATATTTTGTGATTTTGTGAGTCTGGGAATGGAAAGTCACCCATGTGAGCTGGTTGAGAAAGTGAAACAGAGGACACCTTTTGCAGGGTGGGCACATCTCTGCTGGTCAGTTTGGGCAGGAGGTGTTGCAATTTGGGTGAAAGGAGGTCCTGAGCAGCTTAGGGTCCTGAACAGAGTCCTACTAGTAAATATATTGATTATTCATTGGAGCAATGCTCTAACAAAGCTCCTACTCAGATGCTCTCCAAGTGGCACTCTGAATGGTCCAAAAAGAGGTCAATGACTTCTGCCCACAGCCAGACTCATCTTAAGGTACAACACATCTCAGTGCAATGAAGAGATGTTGGTCTGAAGCACCCCAAGGATGAGGGATTTCAACCTGACCCTTCCCTGATCCATCTGATTGCTTCAATCACTGGACAGAGGTGAGAATAAAGTTTTTCTACAAGACTGAAATAGTTCGGAGTAGGCACCTAAACTTTGGGCATGGGGTCTTCATTCCCCAAGGGGTGTTTTTTTTCAGACACCAAGGTGTGGAAACAGGGTCTGTGTGCCTTCCAAACTTGGCCAGAGCACAGCCTGGCTGCTGTTTCTGACTGCAGGGCTCCAGGATTCAGTCCACATGACGTGTATCTTCCCATGAGACCCCACAAGGCTGTTCCTCAGAGACATGAGCTCTCTCAGGTTGCTGCCTGAGCAAGAGATACTGAATTAACAAAGGGATTTCTTAGAAGTTCCAACGAAAGAGTCCTGTTACCAATATAAAATGTAGAATTTGGTGTCTGCACAGGTCCTTTGTGGTCAGCATATTCATATTTGTGCCTGAATAAAATCCCTCTCTGCTCTGTAGCCCCACAATTATTAACTCAACCTTTGCACAAAGCCAAATATACCCCTCTACAGTGACCAGGGAACCTCAGGAGGTTGCCAGTCCAGTGTAGAGATGTTGGTAGAAAGGTGGGCAAGTCACTGAAAGGGCTGTTCAGCCCTGTCACAGCTGCCCAGGGCAGTGGTGGAGTCCCCATCCCTGGAGGGATTTAAAAGCCCTGTGAATGTGGCACTTGGGGACATGGGTCAGTGGTGGCCTTGGCAGTGCTGGGGAATGGTTGGATTTGATGGTCTTATAGGGATTTTTCCTACATAAATGGTTCTGGGATTCTAATACTTGTTTCCAATTCAAGGGTCTATGAGTGACAAGCAGGTCACTCCCCAAGAGGGAATAAGTCCGTGCTGGTGATTCCCTCTCACTGCTCTTCCAGAGAAAAAAAAACCTATTTTCTCTCTCAGAACAAAAAGTTGCAGTTCTTGAAGGAGGAAATTGCCAGATCTGTACTTGAAATTAGTAGACTTGTTTGAATTTTGAGAATTTTTGGAAGAAACCTGATAGGTCAGCTCTGTGACCTTAACTTTATGCCGTCCAGGGATGGGGAAACTCATGATCCTGGGAAAAAAAACTGAGTCTTGACACCTCAGAGCTTCAGAAACTCTGTGAGACATGGGGGTGATGGTTGTGGAGACCTCAATCACAGCATCATAGAATAGGGACTTTAAATCATATTCCAACCCTCTGCCAAGGGCAGGGACACCTTCCACTAGCCCAGATTGCTCTAACTCCCGTTTAACCTGGCCTTAGACACTCCCAGGGATGGGACAGCCACAACTTCTCTGGACAGAGAGAAATTATGCATGAGCTCCTGAGGAACTCAGAGCCAATGGCTGCATTTGCACTGCTGGGATGCAAACACTGGAAATCAGCTGGCCATGCTGTTAAACTGGCACATGGCAGAATGGAGCAGGGTGAAAAATATCTTTCAAAAGAAGTTTCAAGAAGAAGATGGACTAAATTATGACAATCAAAATGCAAGTGAAAGTAGTTTTGATTTGGGGGGTAAGGCATGGCCTAGGAGGCTCTTCCGTTCTATATTTTTGTTATTTTCTGTTCATGCAAACCAGACCTGTACACGCCAGGGGGGCTGAGAGATGATCTTTAAGGTCCTTTCCAGACCAAACCATTTTGTGATTCTATACCATTTTGTGGTTCTATAAGTCAATGATTTTGTGAGTCTGAAATTCAGTGACTCTATAATTCAGTGACTCTGTGATTCTATGATTCTACAATTCAACAATACTATGATTATATAATTCAGTGATTCTGTGATTCAAAAATTCAACAGTTCTATGATTCTATAATTCAACAGTTCCGTGATTCTATAATTCAATGTTTCTGTGATTCTACAATTCAACAATTCTATGACTTTATAATTCTATAATTCAGTGATTCTGTGATCCTATAATGAATTCTATATAGAATCCTGTGATTCTGTAATTCAATGATTCTATAATTCAATGACTGAATAATTCAATGATTCTTCGACTCAACGATTCTACAATGTTAGAGTCTATGATGTTTGCTCCAGCTTGGAATCCCTGCGTTAAAAGAGAAACACCCTTTACTCATCTTTACCATCACCAGAGGGCGTCCAACACCTGCATGAATCCAAATCCCAGCCCGGAGCTGGAAGGGCAAGACCGATGTTGGCCAACTCTTCCCCGATGCTTCCCCGTCAATTGTGCGGTGCCTCGGGTTTCCTTCCCTGCTCGCCGTGTGCGGTGCCATAGGGTGGATGCAGATCCAATTGTTCCCCTCCCTCGGCCCCTGCAGACAGGATACAAGCCCCAGTGCCAGGTGTGGGCTTATTTTCCTGCGTGGTGGTACGGTGCATGGGAATTGTTGATAAGGCGAACAATGCGGCAGAGGAAAAGTGGGAGAGCAGGAGGACAATTAAGCGGCCTTTGGAAGCCCTGGGGACATGTAAAATGCCCTCCCTCTATTCATGTGTCACCAAGTGCAAGTTCTTAAGGATGGAAACGTGGGTTGTTACTGGGAGAATCGGTTTTACAGCCTGAAGCCTTTCAGTGGGGCTTGTCTTGTGGTGACATTCACCCCGCTGGCCCAGTGGAATTAGTTCTGATTTATCCCAGGGGGCTATTCAGGTGGAGCATCTTCCCAGGGAACAGCTACAGCTCCCTGCTAGGTTTTGGTTGCACCGAGGGCTGTGTTAGAGTTGGAGTCTTGGTGAAAAGCAGGTGGGGACAGTCACTGCCCCAAAGAGGTGGGGACTTTGGTGAAGGAGTTTTGTAGGAAGAAGGGGTCAGGCCCTGGTTCCAGACTCCCTTTTTGATGCTGAGAAAGTCACTAGTCCTTCTTCACTCCTGAAGAACTGTAGAAACAGTCACATTTTTAGGGCTGAAGGCTTACGCAGTGATAGAGCACCATACAGCACCACAGAATTTGTCACCATCCTGTAGGTCTTTCAGAAGAGTACTAAGGATTGATTAAGGGCCTGATGCCATTTCTCCTGAACTCCTGAGCTCTGCAGGACTCAAGGTGAGACTTTAGCTGAGTTTCCATGCCCACACAGAGCTCTTGCCAAGCTGGCTGTGCCACCAACCCTGCTCACAACACCCACCTCTTGCACCATTCAAGAGGCCACTGTGTCCCAGCAAGCTGAGGCCCCTCGAGCTCATTGCCATGATGACACTTTCCTGTTGTCCAGCACACAAATCCCAGCTCAAATCACTGGCACTTGTGATTAGGAACTGTTTTGTCAGCATTTGGCACCGTCCCAGCAAAAGTGACACCAATTATTTGTGTCAGCTCCACTCTGAAAGCAGGAGATATATGAAATTTCACCCTGAGACAATCCATCACGGCTTGCAGTGGGATTTGGGACCTGTCATCCTGATGGGGTATTGACTGAGAGTGGCTTTTTCCAGGACAGAGAGGTTATGGGGAGCTTTACATCATCCCCAGCAAGGCATCACAGATTCAAACTGAAAAATGAGTCCCATAGTCTCTCAACTTGAATAAATGGCCCAACGAGAGCAACTGAAGTGAATTCAGGCTGCTACTTTTCTATGTAGTGAGTTTTAATAACAGATACACGATTAAATGCCAAATATTTGCTTTACATTAAGCTGGACCAGGTCTTATTTCTGCTTTAACTTCAGCTTAGGTTGATGCTGAAGCCTTTCCACCAGCGTATATGGAGATCTCTTGCCTTGCTCAAGGGCCACTGGATTTTCCAAATAGTCCTTTCTTATTTTTTCCCTGGATTTTCTCTTATTTTTTCCCTGGGTTTTCCAAGTGGTCCTGTCTTATTTTTTTTCTGACTGGTAGCAGCTGGGGTTCTGTGCTGATATCATGGGATGGGAAATGGTGGGCCCTCAGCTTGGAGGACAGGAATTGAGCTGTGCCTGAAGTTGTTGCAGGAAAGTCACGTTGCATCCATGATTCCTCAGTGCCTCTTTGTAGTTTAATGAAAAGAATAATAAACATCTGGAATTATTGTTGGAAGACCCTTATGGCAGCTGAGATTTCTACACAGATTTACAGTGATGGCTCAGCAAGACCATGAGCTCTTTGTTGCATGTGGGTTTACTGTGTCCTGTATTGCTCTCACTTCTTAGATGTTCTTCCTAAACACTGCAGAGACATGCCAAGGGCCAGAAGGACCTCTGGCTCTGTAATAAAAGGCCCCTCACACAGATGTCATGACTAGTTGGTAAAATGTGTCCATTCTTCTTTTGCAGTGGTTGCTGCTTTCAGATTTTCCCAAAGGATGAAGTTTGCCATGGGCATCATTAAGAGATAATCTCATGTAGACAAATTCATCTTTCCCTTTGTGTGTCACTGTCTCCCTGTGGCTCTGCTCATCCCACAGCTCATGTCAGCTCTGTCCTGAGCCTTATTCCTCATTTTGGTGTCTTCAGCTCCACTTTTCTGCTGAAGAATCACCATGGATGAGTATAGGACACCTTCCTCTTTCTTCATAACCTCAAACTGGGATAGTCTAGGGTGAGGATTTGCAGGTCTCATCCCGCTGGTGCAGGAATGATTAGAACAACTCATGTCCTGAGAAGCAAATATAGAAAATCAAACAAGAGAACAATGATCTTCCACCCCTGGAAGTGTTCAAGGCCAGGTTGGATGAGGCTGGGAACAACCTGGGATAGTGGAAGTTGTGTTGGAAGAAGATGAGCTTTAAGGTTCCTTGAAACCCAAACCACTTTAGGATTCCATGAATCTCTGTTAGAAACTTGCCATCATCACCATGAAACAACCCACAGATACCTCACCTCCTGACCTGCCCAGCACCATGTCCCAGCCCACCCAAACCCAAAGCAAGAGAATTCAGGACCCTGGGTGCTGCTCAGCCAAAAGGTGCCTCCTGCAACTACCCTTGGTATTGAAGGAGCACCCAAATCCTCACTCACATTAAAGCCATTGCCCAACAAAAGCTCACAGCAAGGCATTGAGGAGGGGAAGAGTAAGCCCAGGAGGTGTGCCTACTCAGCAGGTTAAAAGTGCATTTTCCCACTATTCAGAATATTTATTCTGATTGTTTTATTGTTGTACTTCACCCAGCCACCGGGAATAGGTGCTCTGCTCATGGAGGAGAACAGAATGAAACAACCTCTGAGGGCCCAGTTTCCTCAGCAGCATGGTGAGGAAAACCTGCAAACTTTGAGCTTTCTCTTGCCCAAAGGGCAGGTTCCGCCTGGTGCAGGGGTTATGAGATTTCTCAGTGTGTGCAGAGAACCAAGGAAGTCAGAAAATCTGTTTTTCTCAATGAGACATCTCCAAAAACCACCCCAGACCTCAGTGCCACTCAGAGCTGGAGGGATCCAGACATGCTCCATCCTAAAGCTTTGGGAGGAACCCTTCACACTCACCTTCTCTGCATCGACCTTCACCCAGAGCAGCTCTCCCTTGGGTGTGCCAGTGCTGAGTTGCTCTTCTCTGACAGTTCACTCACCCAAATTCTTGCCACCCATCAGCTTTCCACTCTTTCCTTGTCGTTTTGGGCTGACTCACTCCCAGGTTATGCCATGCCCAGTCCAATCCCTTTGGCTTTCCCAAGGGTGGATGCACATGGTCTGATGTGAGCACAGTCTAGTGCAGGACAGGGCAGGGACACAGGGGCCAGGAGGGATTTAGGATCTCAAAGGCCACTGTCACCCATCTGGGGACTGACTCTTGGCCACAGATGAGCACAGAATTGAGGAGAGGAGAGGAGNCAAGGGACAATGCTCATTTGTGCTGAGGACATGATTAAGAATGGGGTTTCTGCACTTCTGACCTTGCATGACCAGGGAAGGTGATGACTGAGTCTAACAGACCTTTCCCCAGCCTCAAATGATGGGCCTGTGTCCAAATCACAACCAATTTCTCACAAATGCAAAAAAACAACTAACCACTAAGATCCCCACTCAGCAACTGGTTGATGAACACTGTTTTACCAGTTACCTTCATGGAAGGACTCTAAAATCAGGACTTTAGCAGTATTTCTAGACCAACTGGCTTTCCCTGGGCTATTCACTCTTTTGAAAGGAAAATAAAGCCTTTGACCTCTGAAAATGCTGGAGTGACTATAGGCAGAGCTGTTCACTTGTGGTTGAAAGGCATATAGACTATTTTAAGTAAGGAGGGAGTATTTTTCTGTTGCTTTAAGATACTACATACTCTTTCCCTGTGCCAGGAGTACAGAATTAAACCCCAATTAAAGGCTGTAAGAACATAGTGAATCTGAGAGGCCACGAACAGATACATATTATTGCCCCTTTCATAGATCAGGTGAGCACTGTGGTGACATAATAAATAATCCACCCCAAGTTTTTAAAGGTAAAAACCAGCAAATCATTAATAATGTCTCTGGCACCATATATCAAAGTGAAGCCTTCCTCTTACAGCTGATCCCCAGCTATTCCCAGCTGCCTTTTTGCATTGCTCTGTTACACTTCTTCCTCCCTTTGCTTTGCTCTTTCTTCCTGCCTTCCCTGCTGCCACATTTCTGTGCTCTGTCCATCTGCATTTATTTCTGCAGTTCACTGACTGCAGGTATGAATAACACAAGCAAACACACACCACACTGTTCAAACCCAGCCTCAGGAGCTTTAGAACTTGCCTGGACAAGAAAAGACTGGCTGCAAGTGTTTTGCAGGGCAGGGAGCGGAACTGGATGATGCTGTGGCATTCTCATTTCTTTCTGGCTCACAGGATGTGTTTACCCTGCTGGCTGTGATGGTGGAGCACTTCACTCCATGGACATTTTGCTGTCCTGTCACCCTCTCTTTTTGCTTTTGTTTTGTTTTTCCTTTAATCACTTAAGTCATTTCACTATCTCAGTCTGTCTCTCAGTAAGTCCATTTTTTCTGAAGGATTGGGATCCAATCTGTCATCACTTGTTCATGTCCTGTGTAGGTGAGTTCTTCCAAGCTCACAGAAACATGGAATGGTTTGGGTTGAAAAAAACCTTTTAGATCATCTTGTTCCAACCCCCTGCCATGGGCAGGGACACCTTCCACTATCCCAAGTTGCTCCAAACCCTGTCCAACCTGGCCTTGGACACTTCCAGGGATGGAGCATCCACAGCTTCTCTGGGCAACCTGTGCCAGGGCCTCACAGGAAAGAATTCCTTCCTAATATCCCATCTAACCCTGCCCTCTTTCAGCTTAAAGCCATTCCCCCTTGTCCTGGTCCTCTAAGACCTTGTCCCAAGTCCCTCTCTTGCCTTCTAGTTGCTGGGCTTCTTGGGATTATCATAATTAATATATCTCCATATCACTATTATTTAATAACACAGGTTCTTCCAATGATGCTTCAGTCCAGCTGCCTGATTTGTCTTTTGCCTCATGATATGGGGTTTACTCTTTCCTCTTTTTAGGCATTGAGACAAAACTGGCCACACAGGTGTCCCACAGGAACAAGGAACTGCAAACAGAGATACAGGGTGGCTTTTAGCTGGATTCCCCCACCTGGAAGATGCACCATGAGGTGGCAGATCCAAATGAATCACCTTTCTCCTGGAGAAGCCGAAAGCAGCAGGGAACCCATCCCAGTGGCCAAACTTCATCATTTATGCTTGGATAATTTTTTTCCCCCAAAGATCTGGGAGTAACTGCAGGTGTTTAACCATTCCTAGAACAATTCTGTGCCAGTGTTCTGGGATGCACTACACAGGAAAGGTAAAATTTCTCACTCTGTGAGTACCTGACTCACTGTGTGAGTACCTGCCCAGAGAAGCTGTGGCTGCTCCATCCCTGGAAGTGTCCAAGGCCGGGTTGGATGGGGCTTGGAGCAACCTGGGCTAGTGGGAGGTGTCCCTGCCCATGGCAGGGGGTTGGAATGAAATGATCTTTCAAATTCCTTCCAACCCAAACGGTCCCATGACTGTATGACTTATCTTAAGGCAGGATTCACCTCACCTTGCTTTACTTTTAGCTTCACTTTGTGGGCACCTGAAGTCAGGACACCTGCAGGTGTCCCCACATGAACTGCCTGTTTCAATACCTGGTTCAGACAGCAAGGAGTGAGTGGTGACTCAGCTGCCCTCACACAGCTATTAATGCTTCTTGAGATGCCCTCTGGTACTTGAGCTACCCATATGCAGCTGGAAAACCCACTGAGTTTGGGCAAATATTCAGGAGAGTCTTGTTCATAACAACACAGCTGCACTTTGTCCATGTGGCACCAAGTTAAGGCAAGCACAATGATCTGTGAGACGTGGAATTGCAGCTTTTGGGGCTGAGGAGAGCCCAGAACGGAAGGGACATGGGAGGGCTCCACACATTCCTGAGTGCAAGGCAGTGATGGAATGTTGCCACAAGTGTCAAAGGAGCTGGGCTGCAGGGATTTGTACAGTCCTGTGGTGACACACGTCCTTACTGCTGGTAAGGAGGAGAATTGCTTTGGTCTGTCCTTGCTGAGTCCACATGAGGATGGGTGATTCCATCACGGTGACACTGTGGGTCCCCAACAACTCATGGCTAAGTTTCAGTTCAGCACCAACCAACCTCAAACTGGGAAGCAATTTCTTTCCTTTCAGATAAGACTTCAATTGCCTTTATCTCCACCTCCTCAGTGTTTCTTGTCATGGGAAACTCATAAAATCCTGAGCTCAAAGAGACCACAAGGATCATCAAATCCAACTCCTGGCCCCAGCAATCCCACCCTGTCCCTGAGAGTGTTGTCCAAACCCTCCTGGAGCTCTGGCAGCCTTGGGGCTGTGCCCACTGCCCTGGGGAGCCTGGTCAGTGCCCACCACCTTCTGGGGGAAGGACCTTTTCCTGAGATCTGACCTCACCCTGCCCTGACACAGCTCCAGCTGTTCCCTCAGGTCCTGTCACTGGTCATGCAGAGCAGAGAGCAGTGTCTGGTTCTTCTAAAGAAGTTGTTTCTGCATCAAGGATGAAGACAATTGCTGAGCGTGACTTCAAAAAAAGGTGTTTGGTTTTTCTGGGCTTAGCAAGGGCTTTGTGCTGTCCATTCTCTTGGGGTTTCAAGGAGTTGCAAGCCTTTAGAGCAGTTAATTTCCCAAAGGAAAAGTTTACAGTCAACTACCTCCAGATGCACCAGATGCTCTTTTACTACCATCAATCCAGCCCTCACAGCATTTCTGGACATGTTTGGAGCTGCCTGAGTCTCCAAGGTGATGATCAGTAAGGAGCTTACTCACCTCTAAACCCTGCTGGGATTTACCAGCTGAGCATGTCCTTACCTGCTGAGATTTGGGGATTGATCCAGTGGGTGTAGCAGAAGATACCAACCTGTTCCTTTTAGCAGCACACATTTTGGCAGCAATCACAAGCCAACTTTGGCCTGCTTAGATGTGAGACCCTTTCTCCTCATTTCCAGGATGCTCTTGTTAAAATAACTCCATATGGAGCTTGAACATCCATTCCCCATGCACCAATCCACAGATACTCTGCACTGTTTCTCTTTTATTAAATTATCCACTGGTGTATGGCTGTGATTGGATGGTTGCCCTGGAAGACCACGTTTTTTCCAATGATATGTCAAACAAAAGAGCTTCCAGCTGGGATATCCTCAGATCACACAAAAGTTTAGTTCCCTACTAATACCCCTGACTGGAAGACACTGGTGGGACTTGAGAAAGGGTTTCTGTGGCTATTTTTTGATGACTATGTGTGGTATAACCTGCTCTGAGAGCATTGACCAGATCATTGGATTGGGTATTAGGAAGAAATTCTTGGCTGTGAGGGTGGGCAGGCCCTGGCACAGACTGCCCAGAGAAGCTGTGGCTGCCCCTGGATCCTTGGAAGTGTCCAAGGTTAGGTTGGATGGGGCTTGGAGCAACCTGTGATAGTGGAAGGTGTCCTTGCCCTGGATGATCTTTCAGGTCCCTTCCAACCCGAACCATTCTATGATTCCATGATGGTCAAAGGAAACGAGTACAATGACTGGAGAAACACCAGCCTGCATTTCTCAGTGTGACTAGGGCCTGGGTGGCTGGACATGACCAATATCAGAAGGACAGGAACCTGCAGAGTCATCCAGGCAGCTGCAAAGGGCTCAGGGAAGAGCTGTGGTTTAAGCACATTGTCTAAATGTCTATGGCTGCAAAAGCAGTGTGGTTATTTTAAAGTTCCTCTACAATTCTGCACAACCCCTGCTAGAACAGAGTGGGTCTTACTCTCTCTCTCTGGATGATCTACATACAACCATAAAACTCTGTTATGAGATCCAGGTCATGGAGTTGTCTCAAAGTCCTCAGGGTCAGCAAACTGTAAAATGTCTTCCCATCTTAACATCAACTGCAGATATAATTAGTATAGACCTGAATTCTAATTCTTGATTATTAATGACACTAATCCAAATCCATCCCTTTCATTTTCCACAAGCTGGTCTGCTACAATATGGCAAAAAATACAAGAGAAGAATTGTTTGAACCGCTCCTGATTTGGAAAAGAGGCTCTAAGACACTTGTACTTGCTCATGTATCCAGAACCTTGGTTGGGGATGGATCCTTTGTTCCTTCCCTGTTCCTCAGAGCTGTGGGACATGGAATCTCTCAGCTCCCCTTGGTGCCCTCCTTGCCACCCTGGCAGGGGGTAGCCCTGAGCCCAAGAGGGACATTGGATTCCTGTCATCTTGCTGGGAACAGGTCAGTGTGTGCCAGGATCACCGGACAGGAAGAGACAGGGATGAGCAAGAGGAAAATGAGGGAAAGGAGGAGGTGCTCAGCTTGTCCCCATCTCCTGTCCCTCCTCTCCAGCAGCAGCACTTCCACACGTGATGCAGATCTGGGGTGCAGCCAGAGATGCACAATCCTCTTTCCTTGCTCAAGGGATGTCACAGGAAGGTGAAACCTGATGAGATTAGATGTGGTACCTTGCTGCCACTGGCTGACAGCTCCAAAAGACACCTGATGTAACCAAATCCTGGCAGTTCAGCATGGGCAACAGCCATGGGGGGTAATAAAAATATCACAGAGTGGGTGCATTTTCCTCCCCATGTTCTCCTTCCCTCCCAGCACACGTTGGTGTTGTGGATTGATTCTGACAGGGGTCACTGTCCCCACTAGCTTGGTCTCGCCCCTGAAGTTCTCATGTTTTTAAGCACATCATCAGGGCTGTGGCTGAGAAAATGAAGTTACTCCGTGAATAACTTCCAAAATTTTACTCCCTGGCTGCGGATTTGTCTTCTTGAGATGGGATTTTCAGATGTGCATGTGGCACCAGGACGGAATGAAGCATTCCTCACCTCTGGAATAAGCACTGTAGCTCTCTATCTTCAGGGTTCCTTCTATTCTCTGTCCATGGCAGGGGGGTCGAAACTAGAACTTTAAGGTCCCTTCCAACTCAAAACATTGTAAGATCATGTGATTCTAATTCAACTCTCCAGGTTTGTTGGGAAACCAAATGAATAAAAAAAAGAAATGAAATCCTAAAAATGTTAAGACTGATGGGTATTTGCCTTCAAGGTTAGGTTTGGGACAAGGTGGGAGATTGGGGAGGAGACCAAGGCTTTGGCCATAAAATAAAATCTGTGTTATGAGACACACAGGGATACTTTTATTAACAAGAAAAACCCCATTCTTCAAATCACTGTATATTTTAGTGTGAAATCTCTGTTCTCTTGTTTGCTCCATCATCTAAGTGGGTTTAGCAGCCCAAACCAACCACACATGTCTAAAGTCACCCCAAAGGAAGCCTTAACACTCCCCAGCCCACACCTCGGGTGGTCCATGGAGTCAGTGAGGGTTGTGCAGCCCACAAGGTCAGACAACAGACAAAGGTGGGTGTCCTTCTTCAAGACAACCTGATGCATCAGCCTACATAAGCCCAGAGGAGTTATGAATGGACACTTCCATCCCTGGATTCCCTTGGAGCAACCTGGGCTAGGGGAAGGTGTCCCTGCCCATGGCAGAGGGGTGGAATGAGATGACCTTTAAAGTCCCTTCCAACCCAATCCATTCTGGGGTTCTGTGAATTCCTCCAGGGATTGCAGCACTGGGCTGTGCCTGCCCTCCCTGTGAATCATGTGTGTGATGCAAGGGAGAGACTGCAGGACAGACAGACAGATGAGTGAGAGCCAGACCTGGCTGCATTCCTTGCCTGCTCCTGACTCTTTAATAAGGGTGAGTCCTGCTGCTCAGTGAGGTTCTCAAGAGCAGAGGTTGGTTCATTTTACCTCAGTAAAGCTCCTGCTCTGGCTGACTTGGAAAGAAACTGATGTTTGAAAAAGAATTAATGACATTTGAATGTTTGTCAACCAGCAAATTATTCTTCAAATATTTTGGTGTAGAACAAAGAGATTTTTGTGTATTCCAGAGACTTACCCATGGCATTCATGAAACTTGGGATGGAATTAGCCTGGAGTGGTTGAGGTTGTTGGGATGGACAGGAGCAGTGCTGTGGGAAGGGTGATGCTTGTTGGGTCAGAGTCCTACAGCCTTCTCTGTACCTCAGCACAAGGGATCAGGAAAGCCAGAACAGGAGCCAGAGTAGCCTCTGCCCTAAGGCAGTTCTGCCCTCTGGGGCCGTGGAGAATTCTCCAGGAGGAGGGGGAGGATTTCTGTGCTGTAGAACACACTAATTAGGCACCACAGGGAAGCATTTCCATCCGCTTAGGAAGCGCTGTCCTGACCTTGCTCCTACGCCCACTCCCTCTCTGTCACAGCGCTGAAAGAGCCTCGCTCAGCTCTTTTTAAACTGGAAAATGAGCCTGAGCACCCTCCTTTATGCAAGAGCTGAAAGGTTAATACATGTCACGTCTGTCGGCCGGGACTCTGCAATAGGCAAAGCCCTTTTCAGTGAGGGAAAAGAAACCCCAAAAGCCTGCCACAACCTGCCCTTTCAACCCTCACACTCCAAGCCCACTTTCACACACCACGGGGCTTAGAATAAACATATCCTTTCCCCCGAGCAGGGCTGGGTCCTCTCAGCTGCAGCAAAGGCAAAATGCAATTCATTGCCAAGGGTGCAGGTTGCTCTTAGGCAGGGGTTTTCCTGTGGGTTGCAGGGATAAGCAAGCATCAGGCTCCTGAAATTAGAAAGGTCAGCAGGGATGCTTCCTGCTGGGGCTGCACAAGCCCTGCTGCTCGGATCAGAGGGCAGGGAGTTAAAATTAGAAGCGGCTGCGAGGTCACCGGGATTGCTCCTTGAGCCTGACATGGTGATGGGGTCTGGGGCTTAGGGGCATGAGAAAATAAGCAGCTCCAGCCTTAATACGTTCTGCAGGATCACAGAAAACGCCACTTCTCCTTTTCTTGGACACAAGGTTTGAGATCTCAGGAATTTTCCCCTAAATAATCCCTCTTTCCTCCTGGTATATAGGGGATGTGTATAAGCATAGGTGTCCACACTGAAATAATGATTGAAATAATTAGGGAATCCCCAACTGAGTTGCCTCCTAGAAAGGCTATGCTGGATGAACAAATCTCATATGATGTCTTGGTGCTTGGCACTTTTCTGACCTACAATCTGAGCCCCCCTCTCTGCAATATTTTCCCTGGGGAAAGTTTTCACCAACAACAGGGCAGCTCCAGCAGAAGAGATAGAGAGACATCCCACAGCCCAAATAGCCTGTGTTTCTTTCAGACCTTCTTAGACACCCTTTCCCAGTTCTTTGTCATACAGGTACTCAAGGCATCCAACCCAGAGGAGGGCAAATTTCAGGGATTGTAATTCTTGGTCTTGTGCAACACCCACTGCAACAGTTTAAACCACTTCTGTGTATTCCTTATCCCATCTCCAAACCACAGCCCACTCCTGCAATCCATGAGGATGTGCCTCTCTGGAGGAGCAGTGGGACTGAAGAATTTACCATTAAGGTCTGTCTTGCTGCAGGAAAGCAGAGTTGCACTTTTGGACCAAAGCACTACGACTCCCAAATGCCTGGAGCTTGATGAGTGCATGGATTTGAGTGTTTCCATCCCATAGTATAAGGAGAAGCACTGAATTCCTGTCACTTGCCAGGGAGCCACCAAGCCCTGCAGTGCAAGTTCTGCTTTCCAATTAAAGAAAAGAAGAGGTTTGCAAGGCACATAAACAGCCAGCTTGGAAACCTTCCCTGCCCTCCAGAGCAAAACCTACTGGAGGAGCCTGAGGTTCAGAAATAACCACAAACCACCCTTTCCTGCCAGGCAGCTGGGATTTCAAGTGGTTGGAGCTGAATATGGCACTATGTCAGCAAGGAAAGGGGGGTTATTGCTCTCCATTAGTAAGGGGAGTGTCTGCTCACACACTTCTGTGAAGATCTCAGCTTAGAAAACACATTTCCTTTATTTGTGTGGTTTGAGCTCTAATTTTCACCGTGCTCCTCCTCATCTTTCACTAAGCGTTTCCTATTTCGAACACAAACAAGCAAACAAGAAGCAATTTGTCTGGCTGGTGAAAGCCCAAAAACAACCACCCAAAAGGCGAGCAGAGGTGCACAGGAAAGCACACTGCACAGCTGTGCAAGTCTCACATTGCCTCTCCTCCCTCCTCCTCCTCCTCCTCAGCTCCGCTGACAGACAGCAGCTGTAATCCCCTCCAGGTGGTGACAGGCGTGATCTTCCCAGCCAGTACGAACGTGACAGCCCTGGAGCTGGTGGGAACACGTGTTGGGAGAGGGAGAGGGAAGCTGCAAGACCCAACAGGCACGTGAGTCATCCCAGCCAAGGGGAAATGCAAAGCTGGGAAGGGAGAGATGTAACTGCGAGGGATCCTTTTTAGCTGAATGCTTCCTTCGTGGATGCTCTGGGAAAGACTGATGGAGGAAGGAAACACGTGCTCCAGGAACATCTGTCTCTGGATCCACCATGGGACTGCTCTCCAGCCCCTCTGAGTGGGGATTTGGGTGAGCAGGCTGTGGTGGTGCAGAGCCCACACTGCCCCAGTTGGGATGGGCACACATGTGGCACTGAACAGGCTCCCCAGGGCAGTGGGCACAGCCCCAAGGCTGCCAGAGCTCCAGGAGGGTTTGGATGATCCTCTCAGGCACGTGGTGTGACTCTTGGGGATGGTCCTGTGCAGGACCAGGAGTTGGACTGGTTGATCCTTGTGGGTTCCTTCCAACTCAGCATACTCTGTGATTCTGTGAGTCACTGCCCAAACATGAAGGTGACAAACACAGACATGAGTGGGACAGGTCTCATGGTCAGGCACTCTGGTGATTTCAGTTTTGATAGTCTGACATTCTTGTGTTCTTTTTGGTATTTTTTTTCCTTGCAGGTGCTGTGAGTGAGGAACTGTCTGACTTGACACAAATAGGGTGCGACGTTGACAATGTACAAGCAGCTTTAAAGTGATCGAAGTCACCAGCTGGAGGAGAAATCCTGGGAAATGTTTGCCCTTTCGCTAACCTGGTAAGTGCCAGCAGTGACCTTTAGCAGAGAAGGGTGATCACAGAATGGTTTGGGCTGGAACCTTCAAAATCATCCTGTTTCCACCCTCCTGCCATGGGCAGGGACACCTTCCACTAGCCCAGGTTGCTCCATGCCCCATCCAACCTCACCTTGGACACTTCCAGGGATGGGGCAGCCACAGCTTCTCTGGACAACCTGTGCCATGGCCTGCCCACCCTCACAGCCAAGAATTTCTTCCTAATATCCCATCTAAACCTACTCTTCCAGTTTAAAGCCATTGCCTCTTGTGACTTTGGAGCCAAAAAAAAACCCAAACATTTTTAAAACTTCCCTGGGTTGAGCTGTATCCTGACAGCCTCCAAGTAACCAACATAAGATGCTTTTGAGTAGCTATGCTGGGAACAACTTTTCCCACATGAGACATTTTGGAACAGGCTGCCCAGGGAGGTTTGGAGTCCCCAGCCCTGGAGGTGGTCAAGGAATGACTGGACGTGGCATTCAGTGCTCTGGGCTGAGTGACAACGAGGAAAAGGTTGGAGTTGATGACCTTGAAGGCCTTTTTCAACCTAAATGATTCTGTGATTCTGGGATCTCCATCTGAACAGCTGGTCTAGTGCAGTCAGCAGGGAGAAATGTGCCTGCTGACAATGTAGTTCCTCTCCTCCTGACACATCCCACTCTATCCCCCCTGGTTGTGATGGTGGGATCAGAGGGAGACATTTCACCAGGAATGTTTAAAATTAAGGCCATGTGTACCACTTCCAGTGGCACTTCCAGACCTCTAACTACCAGTTCTTTTCTGAAGCCTGCAAGAATTGATGTGGCTGAAAGCATATATTTCACTTTGCTCTTTATGAAACCAAAAGGGTTCTACACATGATGTAGAACGCAGGGACATGGTTTAGTGAGGGCTGGGCTTGGCAGTTCTGTGTTAATCGTTGGACTTGATGGTCTTTATGGGTACAAATTGAAAGAGGGGAGATTTAGGCTGGGCACTAGGAAGAAATTCTTGGCTGTGAGGGTGGGAAGGCCCTGGCACAGGTTGGGCAGAGAAGCTGTGGCTGCCCCATCCCTGGCAGTGTCCAAGGCCAGGTTGGATGGGGCATGGAGCAAGCTGGGCTAGTGGAAGGTGTCCTTGCCCATGGCAGGGGGTTGGGACTGGATGATCTTTCAAGTCCCTTCTGTAATTCCATGATCTTAAAAGTCTTTTCTAACCCAAATGATTCTATGATTCTGTGACTGTGAAATCCTAAATAATAAGCTTCTTCTGGCAGCAAACACCTTTTCCCTGGTAGCAGGAATGCCACAGCCTTCCCTCACTGTCCCTAGGCTGGGTTTGGAACCAAGCCACACAGTGGTACCTGCCCAACTCCCAAGTGGCAGGAGTAGTCCCAACCTGATTCAAACCTTTGGTCCAAGTACCTGGGTCAGGATGTTACAGCCCACAGGATTCACCCCTCCAGATGAAAGTCCTGTATCACACCCTGAATAACTGCTGGGATAACTTGCCTTTCCACATTGCCTGGAGAACCCAGGAAAAATCACCTGGCACACATGAATTAGTCACATCAATCCAGTCCTGCATAACTTTCTCCTTGGTGCCTTAATTATAAATCAGTGGATGTAACTGTATTTTTGACATTTCTCACGCTGGACACCTTAAAAAGTATTTTTGAATTTGTGTGTGGAAACCTTGGAAAGGTTTAATATAGAGTCTGCATAATGGTATCACGTGGCATCACCACATAAGGGGAAAATTGCCCTGTAGCAGTGCTGTTTCTTCCTGGCCCACACAGTAAATCCCAGAGGAATCACTGATCCTGCATAAGGACTGTCTTTAACCACCAGCAGAACTCTGGGAAAGGAGCATTCAGGAGAACTGTGAAGTCCTGCATGAACAGTGAATGCTGAAGAGGATTTACAATGAAATTTGGCTTGTACCAGAGATGTTCATTTGTGTGCAAAGCCCAGCACTGAGCTCACGCACCACAATTTCTGCTTGAATCTTCAAATAGCACTCAAAGGTGATATTTATTGACACAGAAGGGGTAGCACTGGTCTGTGGAGCAGGGATGATGTTCAACATATGCCCCAGAAGTGGGAATTAACCTGTTAGTGCAATGCTGAGGTACCATAAAATGTTTAAGTATTTCTATGTCACTGGGGAGTAAGTTTTCATTTTCCTTTAGTGCTGGTTTTGGCTGGGGTAGAGTGAAATTTCTTCACAGTGGGCTGGTATGGGGCTGTGTCCTGTATTTGTGCTGGAAGCACTGTGGATAACACAGGGATGTTTTCCTGGATTTGTGCTGGAAGCACTGTGGATAACACGGGGATGTTTTCCTGGATTTGTGCTGGAAGCACTGTGGATAACACGGGGATGTTTTCCTGGATTTGTGCTGGAAGCACTGTGGATAACACGGGGATGTTTTCCTGGATTTGTGCTGGAAGCACTGTGGATAACACGGGGATGTTTTCCTGGATTTGTGCTGGAAGCACTGTGGATAACACGGGGATGTTTTCCTGGATTTGTGCTGGAAGCACTGTGGATAAGTCAGGGATGTTATCCTTGCTGTTGAGCAGAGCTTGCACAGAGTCAAGGCCTTTCCTCTCTTTCCTCTTTCCTCATTCCACCCCACCAGAGAGTGGGCTGGGGGTGCACAAGGAATTGGGAGAGGACACAGCCAGGCCAGCTGACCCCAGGTGACCACACGGATATTCCAGTCCAAATGTCATCATGCTCAGCATATAAAGCTGGGGGAAAAGGAAGGAAGGAGGAGACATTTGGAATGATGCTCTTTGTCTTCCCAAGTCATCATTCTGTGTGTTGGGTCCCTGCTCTCCTGGAGATGGCTGAGCACCTGCCTTTCCATGGGAAGCAGTGAATTAATTCCTTGCTTTGCTTTCCTTGTGTGTGTGGCTTTTGCTCTGCCTGTGAAACTCTCTTTATCCCAGCCCATGAGCTCCCTCACTTTTCCCATCCTTGCCCCATCCCACCATGGAAGGAGTGAGGGAGTGGCTGTTTGGGGCTCAGTTGCCATGTGGGGTTAAACCACAACAAAGGTACTCCGAAGCCAAACGAGTTTCAACATTTAGTTTTAAGCTGGTGCTTCAGTTTCTTGAGGTAGGATCTGTTTACACAATTTTAGGGGTGGATTTAGTTTATTTTATATCCATGACTAACCCAGCTGGAGATGCCCTGGAGCATCCCTGACATTTATAAGGTGTTTGAGATGACTCTGAGCCTACTGGAGATCTTCCCCTTTTCAGACCAAGACTGGGCTCTGATCCTGGATTCTTTAGGCCATCTCAACTGGTACTAAACACTGATGTTTAAACTACAGACTCTGAGCTATCTGAATGCATATTTTAGATGTGGAAATGACCACAGAATAAAACACGGAACTGAGACTGACAAATGAGACAAGACATCAGACTTGGAGACAGTCAAGATTTAACTAAGTTGCATCTAGAAAGAGGTAGAGGTGCAGTGCTGTCCGAGATGTCCTTGGAAACCCAAGACATCTGCATGAGAAGGCTCTGGGAACAACTTAGAGCTCCTTCCAGTGCCTAACAGGGCTCCAGGAGAGCTGGAGAGAGACTTTGGACAAAGGATGGAGGAGCAAGACACAGGGAATGGCTTCCCANCTTTGAAGGTCTCTTCCAGCCCAAACCATTCTGGGACTCCATGAGGCTCATAGATGGGGCTGCCCTTCTTTTGAGGAAGGCCCAGATCTTTACTTCTCTGTCTTGAGAGTGGTGTGGTTGTCTTGGACTCCCTGGAGGATCTCAGTCTTTATGACATAGCTCAGATGAGGTCCAGCTCTCCACTGACTACTCCACAAAGAGCCCAATTTCTCAGACACCTAAAATTAAGTGTGAACCTCTGGAGCTGAACCCAGTTCTTCATTTGAGCGGAATAAAACCTGATCTGTGCAATCGGTTGCATACATGTTAAGAAATTGAGTCTGAAAAAATGAAAACAATATTACCAGTTTGATTTGGAACATTGATTATTTCAACATGTCTGCATACACATTCACAAACCCGACATGACACTACACACATACTTTTTCACCATACATTTTAAGGCATTTTGTTTTCACCCTCTCTGTTTTACTCTCCCTGCAAATTATTGATAAAATAGACTGTTTCCCTAGGGTTTTACACGTGTATGCAGCTGAGGTATGGTCACGCTTCTCCTGGCATTAGCTGAGCATTTATTCAGAGATGTATATGTTGCCCCAGGGGAAGGAAAAAAAAAAGAAAAAAAGAGATACAATCTGATAAAACCCCATTTCTAAATGAAGTTTGCAGCTCTATCGTGGTTTGTAAAGTCCAATCTCTCCAATAAATGCTTAAGCCTCTTCCAGCTGTTTGCTGCAGAACAAATGCCCAAACTTTTTTTTCCATGTTAAAGGTAAGATTAGTTTAAATTTTGCTGGTTGTCTGCAAGGGCGAGGCACTGAACAATTGCAAATCTCATCAGCTTCTAAACAGGGCCTCGTGCAAAATTGTCTGAGGGATCCCAGATGGTTGTAAAGTGCTTAGATACCATCATTGGCATGTAGAGGATATCCCAAGGGACTGACTCTATTTCTAATTTGTTCAATATTACATTCAACCACTTCTCAGACACCTGACAGGTGAATTAACTCATCTTTTTTATCTACCACTACAGTGATGAGCGCAGTACAAACAGAGGGAGGGGGCTAGAGGAGGAGATCTGTTGGAATGACTCTCCGTGCTTCCCAACGAAGCAAGGAATGAGCTCGGCCTCTCCTAAAGGAAAACCAGGGAAAATGGGAGAAAACTTTCCTATCTGAGACCATTTCTCTGAGTACAGAGAAGGCAGGGCAGGCTAAGGGAGGGGAAGGAGGAAAACAAATGTACATATCTGTGGGCTCTGACCAGGCTTTGGCAACAAGTCCCAATTTTGCCGTGTTTCTGTGGATTGGCAATCTCCCCAGGAAAATGGTGTGCAACAGACGAAAGGCATCCTGAAGTCGCTCAGAGATGATGCCCAGCAGAGCCACAGGTTATTCAAGCAGCAAACAGCACGGCTTAAAGAGTGGGAACAAGAAGGTATCGCAAACAAAACCGCCTTCCCTTTCCCCAAACCACTTATCTAGTGAAACCACAAAATATGAATGAGTTTACCAGCCCTCTAGAAATGAGGGCAGGAAATTGTAACGTTACTCACAGGATTCAAGAGCAAGTTTACCACATTTAACTCAGAAGAAAAGCCAGTAAGGATGGCTCAGCTCACTGGAGATACCGGAATATGTAATGAAAATATACTTTAAAAAAAAAATAGGAAGGAAGAAAGGAAAAAAAAGTTTTTAATAAGCAGTTCTAGAAGTCCAGGTCATCCTGGTCAATCTCATCAGAGTTTGCCTTCTTTTTAGAAGCCTGAATTTCTTCAGTGGGTTCAGCCTCCTTTGGGTCTGCACCTTCAGCATCTGCCTGGTCCTCACCTCCCACAGGATCAGTGCACGAGGATTCTTTGTCCTCTTCTTCTTCCTCGCTCTCGGGGTACATCTGTGAGGGTTTGGAGCTCTCATTGCTTCGAACCTCTCCATTGGGGGGGTCACTTGCAGGGTTGTTGTCATCTTTGCATTCCTCTTCATCTTCTCCTTCACCTTCATCTTCAGATCCCTTCTGGGATTGCTGTGAGAAGTTTCCTACAGAAGAGTAGCAAGAAAAGTTGGTGGTGTTTTTCAGAGTCTTCAGCTTTTTCCTATTTTTCTTGCCTTTGGCCTTTGAGACTTTACGAGAAACCTTGTTGTTGCTTTTGTCTTTGTGTTTTTCCTGTGCCTTGTCAGGGTCATCATTGGCAGGTTCCTCATCGTTCTCATCATGCTTCTCACCTCCTTCACCATTTTCCTCCTCGGCCTCACCTTCTAACTCTGGTTTTGCATCTTCTGCTGCCTCAGCTTCATCCTGCTCAGCTTCTTCATTTCCTTCTGCATCATCTTCTTCAGGATTATTGTCAGTTCCAGAGCCCTCAGCATCATCTCTGCATTCCGATGTCTCTGCCTCATCATCTGCCACAACGTCCTCATCCTGTGGCTCCTCTGTTTCTTCACCTTCATTTTCGGCTTCATCATTCCTTTCTTCAGCTTCCTGCTCTTCATTTTGAGTTTCTTCTTCTTGTGCTTCCTCTTCCGCATTTGCTTCCTCCTCTTCCTTTGTTTCTTCCTCCTCCTTTTCTCCTTCTTCTTCCTCTTTTGCTTCTTCTTCCTCTTCTCCTTCCTGTTCCTCTTGTTTTGCTTCATCATCATCTTCTTTTGCTTCCTCATCCTCCTTTGTTCCTTCTTCCTCTTCCTCTTTCCCTTCCTCCTCCTCCTCTTTTTCTTCTTTTGTTTCTTCTTCCTCCTCTTTTTCCTCCTNCGCATTTGCTTCCTCCTCTTCCTTTGTTTCTTCCTCCTCCTTTTCTCCTTCTTCTTCCTCTTTTGCTTCTTCTTCTTCTTCCTCCTTCTCTTCTTCTTCCTCTTCTTTAATTTCCTCCTCTTCCTCCTTTCCTTCCTCCTCTTTTTCTTCTTTTGTTTCTTCTTCCTCCTCTTTTTCCTCCTCCTCTTCTTTTGCTTCTTCCTCTTCCTCCTTCTCTTCATTCTCTTCTTTGGCTTCTTCTTCTTCCTCCTTCTCTTCTTCTTCCTCTTCTTTAATTTCCTCCTCTTCCTCCTTTCCTTCCTCCTCTTTTTCTTCTTCCTCTTCCCCCTTCTCTTCCTCCTCCTCTTTAGTTTCTTCCTCTTCTCCCTCCTCCTCTTTAGTTTCTTCTGCTTCCTCTTTCCCTTCCTTCTCCTCCTCTTCCTCTTTTGCTTCACTCTCTTCATCCTTCCCTTCTTCTTCCTCCTCTTTTGTTTCTTCCTCCTCTTCTTTTGCTTCTTCCTCTTCTTCATTTCCTTCCTCCTCCTCCTCCTCTTTTTCTTCTTCTTCTTCTTCCTCCTTCCCTTCCTCCTCCTGCTCCTCTTTTTCTCCTTCCTCCTCCTCCTTGTCTTCTTCCTCCACTTCTTCCTCCTCCTCCTCTTTTTCTTCTTCATCCTTCTCTTCCTCTTTTGCTTCTTCCTCTTCCTCCTTCACTTCTTCTTCCTCCTCTTTTGCTTCATCCTCTTCCTCCTTTCCTTCCTCTTCCTCATCTTTAGTTTCTTCCTCTTCCTCTTTCCCTTCCTCCTCCTCCTCTTTTTCTTCTTCATCCTTCTCTTCCTCTTTTGCTTCTTCCTCTTCCTCCTTCTCTTCCTCCTCCTCTTTTGCTTCGTCCTCTTCCTCCTTCTCTTCCTCCTCCTCTTTGGCTTCTTCCTCCTCCTTCACTTCCTCTTCTTCCTCTTTGGCTTCTTCCTCTTCCTCCCTCACTTCTTCTTCCTCCTCTTTTGTTTCTTCCTCTTTCTCCTCCCCTTCCTCCTCATTTAGTTCCCCTTCCTCTTTATTTTCATCTGCTTCTTCCTCTTTTACTTCCTCATCTTCTTTCATTTCTCCCTCCTCCTCTTTTGTTTCCTCCTCTTCAGCTTTAATGATTTCTTCTTCCTCTTTCTCTTCCTCCTCCTCTCTTGCTTCCTCTTCTTCCTCTCCTTCTTTTGTTTCTTCCCCTGCTTCTTCTGCTTCATCCTCTTTGGTTTCTTCATTTTTCCCCTCATCCTCCCCATCACCCTTTTGACTCTCTGCTATTTCAGGTTCTTCTCCATCTCCATCTAAATCATTTAACTCCGGCTCTTTTCCTTCATTGTCCTCCACTTCTTCTTCATCTGCCTGGGGTTCACCTTTGATGTCCTGGGCTGCTTCTGTGACAATGTCTTCCTCAATATCACCTTTCTTCAGCTTCAGGATTTGCTGCAAGTCAAATGCTTTCATGACCGGGGCATTGGTGGCCACCTCGATGTGTCTTGCAGGCTTGGAGGCCAGTTTTTTCCTCACGCAGGAGTCACATGGACAGTATTCCTCCTCACTTGATTGTTTACTGATGCTGACCTCAAAAGCTGCATGAAATGCTAAGTCTTTATCTGCATCAAAGGATGAGTCTGAGGAGTCCACCAGCCTCTTCTGGTTGACGTTCTTGTCCCCAAAGAGTGACTTTTTGTGCATAGTTTGCAACCTCCACCTCCTCTGCTCTGTTTGGAGTTTGGACTCAAGCGTGGGTGGTTCGTTCGGAGGTCTTGGCACCCTTGTCCCAGCCCTACTTCTGATCTTCCTCAGCTCCTTCTCTATGCTTTTTTGTATCCTTTTACTCACCTCCTCCTTCAGCTCCAGTATCATTTCATCCATCTGCTGGTTGTCAGGCAGGTTCCACCTGACTTTTAAGTCATTCATGGCATTGACATAGTGAGCCATGAACTCTTTCTCGATTTTCTTGAGCAGTCTCAGGACCCAGACTGGGTCTGGATCCACCGAGTTTTGCTTGACAAGGGATGTGTCCACACTGGTGGATGTATCGACTTTGACCTCTGGACAATTCGGTGACTCTTTTTCAAGATGCTCTTCCAAATCAGCCTTTAGCTCTGTCCCACCATCAGCATCGTTGGCATTTGTATCATCAGTGGTGGCCGGCTGACCACCTTCCTCTTCAGGGTTTTCCTGTGGGAGTTCATCATTCCCAGCTTCAGCTTCTTCTTGTTCTCCATTTTCAGATAATTTGCAGTTTCCTTCATTTTCATTTTCTCCCCCTTCCTCCTGATCCTGGTCACACTTGGTGGGCTGATCCTCCTTATTCTCTTCTTCCTCCTGAATTGGAGAGTCCCCTCCAGCAGACTGAGCTTTGTCCTCTTCTGGTGATTTTGAGCAGGCTGTTGAAGGACGGGATGGCTGCTCTTCCTCTTTGCTTTGCTCCTCAGCCTCAGTCACTTCAGTGCCAGTCTCTGTATTTTCCACTTCGGCTGATTTGAATTCCACAGTTTTTTGTGCCACTAAAGCGGCACCAGCTGCACATTCTTCTCCTGAGCCACCAGAACCGCTGCAGACATCAACCCCAGAGGAAGACATGTGAGTGAAGGTATGATCCATAGATCTGGGGCTTTTAGACCCAGGGGCTGGCTTTGCCTGCTCACTTGCCTCTTGGCCTGAGCTTGGACCACTCCTTTCAGCTGTGCATCCCAACCACAGGGCTTGGAAAATATTCAGCAGCTCCGTATACCTCGACTTACTCAAAGACTTTGAATTATCTGGTGGATCTTCTGACTCTTCATCGAGGAGCTGGAGACTGGCAAGACAAGTGATCAAAATGTTGGCAGAGTTGCTCAGTTTCCTCCCCATAGTGGGGGACACTTCGGGCAAACTGTTGGATCGGTCAAATTTGGTCTCATGTTTTGAACTGAGCAAGGCCTTCATGATCTGGACGGAAGTCTGGACAGAGGTGGGCAGGTCTCTCTTGTTGTTATTCTGGCTGGAGGTCACTGACTGGTTGCATTCTGCCTGCTCAGCTTTGACAGTCTCAGATGCAACCTGAGCAGTTTCTTGCTGGTTCACACATTCTTCAACCTCTTCAATAACTGTTGTGTCTTCTGCTGTCTCTTCTTCCACTTCAACCTTTGCTTCATTTTCAGCCTCCTCCGCACTCTTTTCTTCAGCTTTCTCCTCCTCTGGGGCATCCTCAGCGTGTGTACAGTGTGATACCTCAGTGGCTGTCTCTGTACCTTCTTCCTCTTCCCCATCATCCTCCATTTCGTATTTCAAGAGCAATGTTTCCGAAGGGATTTTCCGGAGCCATTCTTTCACAACTTCTTCTGGAGATGCATTTGGTAGAGCAGAGGGCATTAAATCACTCCCTTCCTCCTTCACATCTGTGCCCTCTGACTCTTCCTCTGCTATTTTGTGACAAGATTCATCAGTCTCTTTGTTATCCTGGTCATTTATTTCGGGTGCTGCCGATTTCGACCCATAGGAAGTTTCTTTGGAGGAATCCACAATTTCCTTCTCCTCTTTTCCTGTGGTCAGCACTGACTCGGTGCCAATGCTGCTAATGGAGGAGTTCTTCAGCATGGTCGAACGTATGTTTTTTCTCTTTGGCTTCCCTTTGGGTGGGGCGGGGCAGTGCAGGCTGCACACTGACATGGACTCAGACAGTGATGCCCTGCTGGAGTTGGACACCTTCACCTGAAGGTTGTTACTTCTTATCGGCCTTGATTTTGAAGATTGAGACCTGTTTGATTTGGAGCACCTGTCATCTGTTTCCTGGGACATCTGTGTCGACAAGGCCTTATCTTTCACTTCTGACTGTGAAGAGGCTCTTGTGGAGCCGCTTGTAGGATTTCCATTTCTACTCCCATTCTCAGTTGCGTGGTCAACTTTGGAACAGACGCTTTCACTCACACTTCCCTTTCTTGAAGAAGAGGGCTCTGAACTAACCTTGGCATGACCCTCTCCAGCTTTTCCATTAGGACTTGAGAAACTCGAGCAGAGGGATGATGGTTTGCTACTTTCTTCTCTGTGGCTTCTTTTCTTTGAGCCTCTTGAGGATACACTGCAGCCATTGGCGGTACTTTTAGAGCTTTTCTCCTCAACATGATGTGCAGTTGCTTCTGCTTCACTAGTAGATGAAATGTTTGATTGAAGAGATCCTGACTGATGAGACATAGCATCTCCAGCAGATTTTTTCTTGGTTTCACATGAGCTTTTGGAGTATTTGGATGCCCTGCTGCATGATCTCCCATCATCTGCATGTAGGGAACCCGTCTTTTTATTCAGAGTGGATCCAAGTGAAGACACGGACATTTCAGACTGTGCATCCAAATGAATGTGGCTGCGTTTGCTCCTTTTGGATCCTCTGGATGAGCAAGAGATATTGCTTGGAATGTTCTCATCACTGTCACTCTTCTTGCTGTTCCTGTCAGCAGCCCTGGTGCTGTGGCTTCCTTGGGTAGAGCATCGTTCCCCTTCACTGCTCTCACCTCTCACTGACTGGGTGGGCTTTGTTTTTGATGACACTGTGCTGACTTCATTGACTTCACTTTCGTCTTGCTCTGCTTCTACCTCTTCAGCCTCTTTCTTAGGGCAGGACTCAGTGGAGACGGAGGAGACCACTGGATTGTCATCAGAGCGGTCATCCTGCTCACTCTTTGCTTTTGGGGTGGTACAGTTGCTGGACTTACTGTGAACACTGTTGGCAGGGGTGGAGCTCCGAGAGTTGTCTCCTTGGTTTGCCTTCTGAAGGCTTGAGGAGGACATACTCCTACCCACGCTGCTGTTTTCCTCACAGACATTCTTCTTGCTCTGTCTGGACTGCAGAGATGACCTTGACATGACGCTTCCAACTCTGCTGCTCTCAACCTCTTCCACATCATCCTTTAAGCCCTTCACAGAGCAAGCTTCAAAACAATTTTCCTCTTCATTTTGCGAAATGGTTTTGCTGATTTCATGGTCTTCAGGGCTGTCTTGAGTATCCAGGTTGTTTTCACAGCTTGAATGTGACCTTAAACCCAAGGATGAAGGTCTCTGGCTATTTCCTGTGCTCACCCGAGTATTTTCTTGCTGTTCTTCTGCATTGGAAGCACCTGTAGACAAATCACTTCGGCACGTGCACTTCTTGATGGAGCGATACGCCACTCTATTCTCTATAGTCTCTGAGTAGGACGAGGACTCTTGCACAATGTGCTCAGAGAATTCCTCACTGGATGTGGTGTGGAGACTGTCCAGAGAAGTGATTTTTTTGCGGACAACTCTCCTCCGGGAAGAGGTGCTGGAGCACGACGAGCGCGTGCGCCAGGTGCTTCGTACGCCGGGCTCCTCCCTCTGGGACATGTGCATGGGGTTTTTCCAGATGTCATAGTCCTGGTGCTTCTTCCCACAGCTGTGACAGTGAGTCTCATCACATTCGGATTCCTCGAGCTTTGACATGTAGGAATCGATATCACAGGGGTATAAGGAGTCATCCGCCTCCGAGCTGACTTCTGGGTTCAGTTTCTGCAGGGGGTCCACTCCACTGTCCTCTGCTCCTGACTCCTCACAAGGCAGCCGGTTCATCAGGTTGGACTTTTTTATCTGGGTGGACCACTGCAAAGTCTCATCGTTCAGCAAGCGGAAACGGACCTTCATCTCAACGGACAAGCTCCCATCCTTGTTGACGTGTACCCGCTTCTCTATGTCATCGTTGACCAGGGAATGGACCAGGTCCCCAGCTTTGGGATGGGAGCAGCCATTGGAGAAAGGGGCGCCATTATCAGGAGAGGCGGCAAGACCATTGGTAAATGATTTCTCTGATGACAAAGAGAACCTCATGGACCTGTTGCTCGATGATGACCGTGGGTGGATAACACTTTTTTTGGCTTTCAGTCCGAAGTTCACTGGAGCAAAGGAAAGAAAGATGGAGAGAAGTGTTAACTCATATAAAGATGACAAAAAATGCCTAAGTCAAACCCTCAAGGTAGTGAGTATTGGTATTATTCCATTAAAACCAAGCTTATGCCAATGTAAATAATCTGAAAATTTGTCTTTGACTAAGACATGGCCATAAATCACAGAATCACAGAATAATTAGGGTTGGAAGGGACCCCTGAAGATCATCTAGTCCAACCTCCTTGTTAAATGTTAAATTTTTAATTAATAACCTGTATAAAAATTTCCCATACCTTGCCTTCATAATTTCTTAAATCTAAATTGAAACATAATTTGTTTTATTAATTGAAATCCAGGAAGTAAAATAATAAAATAATATACACACACACAGAGGAATTTAATCTTAGAGTTTCAGTATTTTATCATGTTGCAAATATTCCTTTTTCTAACTGTGCAAGTTTTCATCCTTATTCAGCCAGGGAAAAATACATGGAAAAGTGACCCTCCTCCTTAACTAGAGGTCAAGTGTTACACATTTCCAGGCTCCCCAGGGCAGTGGGAAGAGCACCAAAACTGTCTGAGTTCAGAGAGAGTTTGGACAACACTCTGAGGCACATGGTGGGATTCTTGGTGTGTTCTGCACAGGGCCAGGAGTTGGACTCGATGATCATGATGGGTCCATTCCAATTAAGGGCATTCCATGATTTGTTGTGCATCATCCACTTCAGGAAACATGTGGCCACATAGACCAGAGTAACACTCAGTCCCTGCAGGGATGTGCCACTACCAATAATTAAAATGCTTATTAAAATATAAAAAACAAATAGAAAAGGAATTGTGAGCTGGTGATAGGGAAACAGTGGTATTTGTAGAAGAAATCAGTGATAGAACAGGAATTCTGGAACTGTAATCTGGAGCACATCTCTATGGCCCAGTGCAGTGACCTGCTTAGATTAGTTGAGGTCCTAGAGCCTTCATGTCAAGAAGAACATGTTGCTATCAAGCTGCTTTGAAAGACATCAATCTGTCTTGTTTCTAATCTATGTTTGTCCAAAATTTCCCTGTGTGTATCTCTGGACAACCACGAGCCTCTGGATATGCAGCTGAATTGAGGCATTTTAGGAAGGAGTGTTGAGCAGAAGCACATCAGCCAAAATCAACAGCATGTGAAATAGGTCTTAAATAACCACCCTAATAAATATATTGATATATTTGCTCTTGAAGGACAAAGTTCATTCCCACACTTCCCTCTAATTTTTTGTGTCGGGCACCGAGTGTGAAATGTCTCTGTCCAGAAATTTCTACAACTACTTGTCAACACACAAATTAATCATTCCCAGCTCCTGGTATTGACAGTGGAGACAAACAGATGCTCTTCAGAGCACACTTAAGTTCACCCCAAAACAAATCCCTAATAGAGGTGAGATTAATTGACCTTTGGAAGTGGGGGGTTTCCTTTCATAGGCTACAGAGAGTGGCTGGTTTAGTTACCTGTGACTTTAGATAAGTCATGATGAAATGCCTAAGAAATAATCCTGAATAATCCCCAAGACACTCCTTACTGGACATAATCTTTCCATAAAAATATGTTTTGTTCCCAAAAGGGCAGCTGCAGCCTGCAGGAGAAACTGAGTGTCCTGCTGACAGAACCAGGGCATCCACTGGTCCTGGTGCTGGGAAATCCTGGAGTGCAGGCATGACATGACAGGCAGACAAGGGGATAGAGGATCTGTGGGAAATCTCAAGGGTTTGGGGAGACAGACACAGGAAAGGAGGGAGTTCTGGAAGGAAAAGGGGACACAGAGATATGAAAGAGGAAGGGAAGTCAGCCAGACGTGGGGAGCATGTAAGAGAAAGACTGAAGGGTGCAGGGAGGAAATCCTAGAAGGAAACCAGAGAAAAAGAACGGGAGGATGGAAAGTCCTGGGAGGCAGGGAGAGGGAAGTGCATTTTCCAGATGAAATGTGCACTACAATAGGTGCCTGCAATCCCCATGTTGTGGAACACAGGCTGGAGAGACTGTGCAACACAGCCCAGGGCTTTGCTTACTTTCATTGTTCTCGTTGATGTTGTTGCCATTGGAACGGGGAGGCAGGTTGGGAAGCTTCTCCACCGAGTGTTTCCTCAGGTTCTCCACGGATACAGGTTTAAAGGGCTCCCGGCCGACACACACCAGCACGTTGGGGCAGTGGAGTAGGGCCTGCATGCTGTCGATCTGGAAAGGGAAGAGCAAGTGGATCACCATGAGCTGATCCTTCCAGGCCCAGAATCAAGCGACAGTCAGTCGTCACTTAAATAAAAGAACATTTGGATGATGCTCTCAGGCAGGTGGTGTGATTTTTGAGGTGTCCTGTCCAGGTGTTGGACTCGATGATCCTTGTGGGTCCCTTCCAACTCAGAATTTTCTGTGATTCTATGACAATAAACATGGTTCTGGAGAAGTTCAGGGTCTACCAGAGCCTGTTGGCAGGCTCTGTTGGAATGCTCTTCCTTTGAAAGAAAAGCTCTGCTTTGCTTTAATCAAATTTCCCAGGGCAGGGAAGGGGTGGGAGAGATTGCCCAAGGAGGAAGATATTTATTATAAAGTTTCACATATTTTGGGAAACATTTAGGATTAATGTGGTAGTCAGAAAAAGGGTGGAACTGTGGGCATTTCAATTTCCCTTACAGAGATTTAGGATCTTTAACTTCTTCTAATTCCTGTATGGGACACAGCAATTAGTACCTGGCAAATGCTAGATCCCATTTTGACCCTTAGTTCCCTTCCTTTCTTTGCTCAGGAAGAGGAACAAGAACTGTGACTTCCCCAAATATTATCTCAAGTATTACCTCAAGAATTGACTCAGTATTGGAGGGCAATGAGGGATATTGTCCCTCAGTGTGGGAAAGAATCTCTGTTCCTCCATGAGAACCCAGGTTCTCACACTTCATCCTCACTGCATGACCTATTTCTGGGTTATGCACCAAGTCTTGCAGGAGTCACTTTTCATGGAATCATATAATCATAGAAAAGTTTGGGTTGGAAGCGACCTTTTAATTGTCATCTAGTCCAACCCTTTTGCAATGATCAGGGCCATCTTCAACTAGAGCTGGTGGGTCAGAGCCCCGTCCAGCCTATCCAAATACAACATGTACCTCTCTAAACAAATAGGAATCGATCCTGTGATGGGCACTGCACCCCTCTTCAGTGACAGGACCCCAGGGAATGGCCTGAAGGTGTGTCAGGGGATGTTTAGGTTGGATATTAGAAAGAGGTTCTTCCCCCAGAGGGTGGTGGGCACTGAACAGGATCCCCAGGGCAGTGGGCACAGCACCAAGGCTGCCAAAGCTTAAGAAGCATTTGGATGATCCTCTCAGGCACAAGGTGTGACTCTTGGGGATGGTCCTGGGCAAGTCTAAGGGTTGGACTTGATGATCCTTGTGAGTCCCTTCCAACTTGGCATATTCTGTGATTCCATCTGTCTCCGGCCACTGCGTGTTTCAGAGACTGAAGTTAAGCTCTCAGCTGAGACTGAAGTTAAGCTCAAAGTTAAGACTGAATTTAAGCTCTCAGCTAAAACACTCGATGGCTTTCAAAAGGAGGAAGAAGCACTCTTGTTGTCCAAGGCAACTTTATAGAGGCCAACATGGGGTGGCTTTGTGCTGTCAGGGGCCTCTATAATCCAGCTGGGACATCCCTTTCTACATCAGGAGAACATCTCTAGAGCATATGGGAACTCCCCAACAAGAGGTAACCACACCAAGCCAGCACTGGTGGTGCGTTCAGCAGTACCTTGCCCATAAGATGCACCTTGTCATCTCTGTCACTTAATCATCATCCCCTTAATGAGCAGCTGAGTATGGAAGACAAGGAATCTCTGTGGAGCAGAGGTGACAGCTCGGCAGTTGTCACATGTGCTTGGGGTAACAGCACATGAAGGACAGAACTTGGTCTCTAAATATTGTTATAGCCAGGGAAGGAGGAGCGAGGCTCCCCTTGGAGCCCAAGCCCTTGGTTTGGGAAATTCCTCTGGGATTTTCCAAGATGAGTTAGTACCACCAGGGCTGAGAGATTAGTGCTGGATCGGGCACAAATAAAAGGAAGGTAAGCGTGTGGAGGGTGAAAGAACAAGACAGAGATGAATAGAATCCCATTCTATATGCAGTTAATCACATTTCTTACAATCATTTTTTCTTACAATAAAACATATGGCATCAAGTTTTAGTGGGAATACATTGAAATCTCCTCATCTTCCCATTACTTTTTCCTTTCTGTCTGCACTCTGAAAACACTTGTGCCTTAGACACATTGAGTTTGTTGCTGTAAAACCCACAGCAAGAGAAGCTCTGCTCACTAAAACTTGGATTAAACACATTGTGCAAAGCAACAAAGCTGCCGAGTCCTTGTGATGAGTAACATGAAACTGAAAAATAACCCACAAATCTCAGTCTGTCCTTGTCTACTGCTTGTCATTACTCAATAAATCCACTTCTCATCCATATATTCCAAAAGAAAGCAATTTTCTATATTCCTAAGGAAAACTTCATTCTATCTTGCTAAAATTTACAGAAAGCCCATAATTTAATAATTCAAATATTTTGAATAGGTTTTTAACACCTCTATGTTTCTTCTCTTTCTTTACTTTCCTGTTCTTTTGTCCTTTTATTTTTTTATTCCTTTGGTAAGATCTTTCCTCCTGATTTCATGCAAGTAGAAAAAATAATGACAGTAAAAAAGAAGAAACAGAAAAGAGATAAAGAGGACAGAAAAAAGAAAAGTCGACATTAATATTTTTCTGTTTGCAATGTAAAACAACCTGTTTTTACCCCCCCCCCCCCCCCCCCCCACTAAATTTAGATTTTTAAAAGACATTTTAGGACATTTTTGTCAGTGAAAGCTGTTTTTTGTTCAGGATACTCCCTCACATGGATCTGTGTCTGGGTGTAGGCATTTCAATCACAGCCCTCACCACTGTGTTGTGCGTGCAGAAAATTCAGGGTGCCAATGACAGAGCCTTGGCCAGCTGAGTTATTGAATTTATACCCACTGCACCAACCAAATCCATTGAGGATGGATTGTCACCATGAATGTCACTATGCAGAACCTGCCACAAAGGGGCTGTGATCTCAGCAAGGACCTCTAGGTGCTACTGCAACACAATAATACACTGTCATCCATATTTAAAAAGATAAGGAAGGCAAACAGCATCTCTAAAACCAGGAAGCTGTTGGTTGTTGTGGAGAATGTGCCATCCTCTGGCTCTTCCCAGAGGAAAAAGAGCCACTGTTCACCTCAGGAAGTGAATATGGATTCCAGTTTGATGAAGGCTAGATGAAGAAGACACCTTTTGCTTTCCCTCTGCTGGCTGATGGCCAACCAAAGGCATTTGAGACTTACAGAAAGAGAGAATGGGGAAATAATGCAAGACACAGTTCAAGGGACAAGTCCATAAACTAATCCACCGTCCAAAGGAGTGCAGGGATTCTTGGGAGAAACAGGAAAAGCTTGTAACAGACACAGAAGAACAGGTTGATGGGCTGAGTCCATTCCCTGTCCCGCTGACTCACTGTCTCCTTTCCCTGAGCTCTTTCCTCTCTTCCCTTTTGTCTTCCCTTCGGATTTACAACTCCTTGGAGTGTGAACCACCCTGTGGTTTTGTTGTGCCACATCCAATCCAGGGCCATCCAGGCTCTGAACTGACATATCGTGGTTTAAAAACAATAAATTCTGTATTTTATTCATGCAAAGAACCCACTTGCCCTTCCCTTCCCCTAACCTTGCACTGGAGGAATTAGAGGTTGGTTCTTCTGGGGAGTGGTTTGCTAAAACTGTGCTAATCTGCTGGTCAGAAGGTGAATCATGGGGTGTTGCCACTCCAGGCCCACATCCAAATTAGCAAAGTAGCGGAAGGAAAGAAAGAGGAAGATACCAGGAAGTGCATGACTTGTCCTCACTTTCTCTGTAACTTCAGAAGACTCTCCTTGAGGTGATATTGAACTTAGAGCAAGGAACTACTGCATGGGAATAGATCTAATCCTCTGCAAACTTTAGCACTCAAATTATTAGTCTAGATGGGAGTACTCTGCATCCTTTCCATCTCCCAAATCAAAACTCAAATGGTTTTACCCATCAAATCAAATAGCTGGTACCAAAATCCATATAAAGTTACAGAAAAGGTCGAAAGGGACCTTAATATTCATGTAGTTCCACTCCCACTACCCCCGGTTGCTCCAAGCCCCATCCAACCTGGCCTTGGACACTTCCAGGGATGGGGCAGCCACAGCTTCTCTGGGCAACCTGTGCCAGGGCCTCCCCACACTCACAAGACAGACTTTCTTCCTAATATCCAACCTGAACCTATTCTGTCACTTTGAAGCCTTTCCTTCTTGTCCTGTCACTCCATGCCCTTGTCAAAAGAGTTTCTCCATCTTTCTTGTAGATTCCATTTAAGTACTGAAAGGCCATGATTAAGTCACCCCAAAACCATCTCTTCTCCAAAGAAAGATGTGGGAAGCAGGACAGGTGCCAGTGTCCATTTGCAGATGTTCTGCCAAACACAAATTACCAGTCTGGACCATTATTTGATGCCTGTTTCATGGGAATATGGGCACATCCAATGCTCCAGATGCTGAAATGCAGCAATACGGGATGGTTTGTTATACAAACGCTCCTAAAAATGGCAGCATCTTCGAAAACTTTTCAGACATGACCTGTGTCCTTTCAGTTTTGACCACTGTGCAAAGCTGCATGACAAAGGATAGTTTTGGAAGATCACGAAACACTCAAACAGTCAAGTGAAATATTTGAAAGAGAGATGAATAATGCAATAATGCCTTGCACTGTTTTGTCAATCAACCACAGGTTAAGATCTCGTTCATTTATTGCACTTCTGGGAGCTTTTCCTGGAGTATTCACAGATGCTTTTCCCCTGTGGGCAACAACTTGCACATGTACTGAAAAAATCATTCTGAGTTTGGCCCTGGAAATAATCTGGATCAACAAGTCTTTCAGCAGTCCAGGAGAAATACTTCAATAAGGAATTCAGTGGTCTTTGGAAACCATTTGGGGTTTAGCAGCAAAAGAGAAACACCTCAAGGAAAAGGGAAAGGAAGAGGAAAACCTGGAAATGAGAAGGCACAAAGAAATCAGAGAATTTTTGAGAAATAGGAGAAGAGAAAGAGGATTGAACTGGGGAGGTTCCCACATTGCACTGACTTTTGGTGGCCTTTTGCCTCCCTACCCACCCCGTGAGCTCAAAATGAGGTCTGACACTGTTCCAGCTATGAAACAGCCAGAAAAAGTTCAAATTGCTGTTAGTGGGACAAATTTCAATGGAGAGGAAGAAATTTCTTAGAAAGATTTTGCTGTGGGTGTTTTCCACTTTCTGTCATGTTGCAATTCTTCCCTGAAATCAAAGTCCACCACCTGCTCCTCTGGCATTGGGTTCATTAAATCTAGTCCATCCAACATCAGCATTTGAAAATCATGAGTCAGAGTAACATCCACCCCACCCCAAGCTCCTGCCCTGATCCTCTCCAAGGGCAGGATTAGCTCAAAAATTGACAAGTCTTGAAAAACACCAAGCATTTGGTTTCTGTGATTAGCCTTGTGGTGGCTGAGTCAGAGGGAAGGACAAAATTCATGAGTTCAAGCTTTTCCCCATGACCAGAAGTTCTCAAAACTTACTCTTTTTATGTGGGAATTATCCACGGGATGGATGGATGGAAAGGTAATTCAACTGGGAACTGAAAGAGTGAAGGATGACATGGATGTGCTCCAAACAACTGCAGGAGATGAGATGGAGTATATAAACCCTACTAGATCAAGCTCACAGATCCACAGGGTCTTGATCCATGGTCTTACCACTGGATCTCTCAGCATAAACATCTGTCTTGTGCTTCATGGAGCACTATGGATACAATCTGTGGCCTCCAGAAGGTCTGAGCATAAAGAAAAACACATTTAACTGAAAAACTTGGTCTAATTGAATAGTTTTCTTGTTATCAAGCCAAGGTTTTGCTGTCAATTTGCAAAGTCCACAGTACAAGTGCGGAAGATGGGAAGGTTTTTACCTCCACATGGTAGAAGCAGCTCCCTTGATGTTAAGTGGATTTGTTGCAGAAAATGTGCAGGTTGAAAGAGAATCACAGAATAATAAAACCACAGAAGAGAATCCCAGAATCATAAAGGTTGGAAAAGACCTCTAACATCACCAAGTCCAACCATCAACCCAACACCACCACCGTGTTCACCACTAAATTGTGTCTTCAAGTGCAAATCCACACCACCCAGGGATGGGGATTCCACCACTGCCCTGGGCAGCCCGTTCCAGTGCTTGACAAGCCTTTCAGTGAAGAATTTATTTCCAAATATCCAAGCTAAAGTTTTCCTGGAGCAACTTGAGGCAGTTTCTTCTTGTCCTGTCACTTGTTGTGACACCCACCTCACCACAACCTCCTCTCAGGTGGTTGTAGAGAGCACTAAGGTCTCCCCTCAGCATCCTAGACCTTGCTAAGAGTTGCAGCAGAATCCTCTGAATTCTTTGTTCGAGGCCCAAAAAGCAGAAGAAAATTGATGCAAATGTAAAACATCCTCTCCTTTCCTCTCCCCCCAAAACTCCAAAATCTGCTTTGGAAAATCAGATTTCCCTCTGAAAAAAAACCAACTCCAATCTTTCCTGAAAAATTGCAGAAACAGTGATTTCTACTGGAAGTACTTACAGAAAATGCACAGTTTTTCCAGAAGAGGGTGGAATTCTGCTATTTTTAGCACTCTGGGTAAAGGAATAAATAGACACATCATGTTGACAAATATTGCTGCATATACTCAATAATATGATTGGAAATGTCTTTACCCTGGAATAAATTCAAAGGAATTAGAAACTAATTACCCCTCGCTACATTTTGTTCTTTCAATACTAATCTCCTCAGGGTAAGGGAATCATTTGCATTTGGTAATGTTAGATAAGAAAGTATTAGATTTGGTGTATGTTAGATAAGGAAACGGGTAGCACACTGGGTCCATTTAACTCTACCTTGTAAGGCACCGGGCCAAATGATTTCAGGGCATCTCCAAGGTTCATAAAGCACACCTGGATATGAGTCTTCTCATGGATCAGGTTCATGGAAAGTTTTGCCGAGGTTTCCAGATCGCTTGTGTAAATCTCACTGGAGTCATTGTGGTTTTGGCAGCGAATCAGAGAATATCGAACCTGAAACCTGTGGTTTGTTTTCAGCCCGTGAGTCACACACGTGGTGGGTGGAAAGTGGCACAGCTCGCTTGGTAACAACGCTTTGCACCACACGAGGGGCTGGAGTTGGTTGCAAATCCTTCCTACCTGAGCACGGCACAAAACCAAGTGTCACAGTGAATGTGACAGCGTGGAGCCAGGAAAATTAACTATCCCACGGAGGCAAATTAGCACCTTTCGCCTCCTGTTGCTTATATACACACACCACATTTGAAACCAGTTTATCTGCCTCCGTGTAGCCCATTTTCCTCTTGCACTTCCATCAGGGTCTTGATGATAACCGTCATTAAGACAGATGAGCTTGGTAGAGAGCCCAAACACGAGTGGCCCAGAGGATGCCTGCGGGCAGCCTACAGATGCCCCAGAAATGGTTATATGGATGTGTAAATCTGAGCCAGGAAATATGTCAGACAAGCCTGTTTCCTGGCCTCGCACCCTAAGGTCGCTGTAAATGCACTCATTATTACCAAGAACTCTTTAGTAATGATAGTTAGGCTGATACCTTTACAAGTAACAGCTAAAAATAAAAGTTCTGCCTTTTTTGCTAAATTGCATCAATTCTGGATGCAGGGCACTGTAACAGAGTTGTCTGTACCACTGTTCTCCGAGTGGTCTTTAATGCATTTAAAGCCTGGATCAACTGGCACCTTCCCAAGTGATTCCTGGGAGTGAGGACATGCCAGGGAGCTTTTCTAAGAAGCAGCATCAACGTGGCCACTCACCATTAGAGGCTGTGGGAATTAGACCCTATTTTGGATGCTATGAGTTGTGATTGTCTATAGATAGTTCCATTTGGTGTCAGGGCCAGAGTGTGTGTCCTGATTCTCTTCTGGCTGCTGGAACAGCCCATAGTGTTGCTTTGGGCTGAGGAAGATCTTACCCTACAGGTTGCTAGAGACTGGGAAGGTACACCAGGGAAAGAATCACTTTATGAGTGCCCTTCTGTCTTTCTCCAAGACTTATCCAACTGGCCATGGACAAAAATGGCTTAATTTGAAAAGAATGGTCAGTCTTGCCACAGCATCATCTCGTGCCAAACTCCACACAAACACAGAAGAAAATGGAGGGTTCTTACCCCAAGGAGTTGCTAATAACTCATCTTTTACCAGTCTCCAGTTAGTGGTGCCTGAGGAAGCATTCCTTAGCTCCTGATTGCTCCTCTGATTTACCCACATGGGAATTCTCTCATCCCTCAAGGAAATTTGGTGGCGCAGAGTGCAATGATCTCGCTTGTAGGGTCTGAGGCAAAAGAGAGTCTTTCTGCTCATCCCCTTCCACACAACAGGGGGGATCAAATTCACTCTTTGAATGTAGCAACTTATGGTCAGCCTTGAGTGCGCCTAAACAAAAACACATCCAAGCCTTGGCCTGACTCCAACAAACATAAACCCAGCCACATCCCTTGGAAAACTCTTCTGGAGGTTGATAAACCCCCTTTTAGCTTCTCATGGTAGTTGCCACTATGAACTATGTGGACTGTTTGCCATAACACAGTGGGGTTTCAAAAGCCACGCGAAAAGGAGCGTTGGGTTTTAAGGAAGGAATTGGTTTTGCATTAATTGAGGACAGTCAGTAAAAGGCTGGCCTGGTGATTCACAAGGGCAGAAATCAGGACATCTGTGAGCAGACCCATGCTCGTGTTGCTGGGTTCCTGTGTCTTAATGATGTCTTAATGACTGTTCAGCTGGTGGACCCTGGAAAATTGCCATTTGTAAGGGAAATCCCCTGTCGATACCTCGTAATCCTACACGTCATTCCTGACAGTCTGTGAGGATTTCTGGCCTTTCCATGATCTCTTTGCCCCTAAAGGTATTCTTCCCTCTCCAGAGGCAGAGGTGGGATCTGCACATAGGTGGTTTAGACCATGGAGAAAGAAAACCTACTAAGTTGTGTAAGAACTTCTCAGGACAGAGATGAAAGTCCATCTGATGGATATGATAAACTACAAATTCTCCTTTATCTTTTGTTTGTTTGTTTAATTGAAGTATCTGCACACCTTGTTCCTTTTTAAGTGTAGATCTGATGTCCCCACTAAAAACAAGGAAAGCTGCAATTTTCAACACTCATCAGCCAAGTGATCCTCAGGTGCAGAATCATGAATCCTGTGTTTGCCAATATTTAAATATCTGTAGTACTTTAAAACAAGTGCATGGAAACTTGGGCCTGCGTTAATTTATGTGTCCAGACCGTCTTCCAATCTTTCTGCAATCAATAAATAGAGGCTGACAGGCAAAATGTCCCCCCATCCTAAATGCCTCATAAACTGATGAGATTTAGATGAATTAATGAATTAAGTCCGGGCCTGTGTATATTTTTAGTGGGAAAACATGCACAAAGTTTCACTGATGAGTTAATGACTTGTCAGTGTTCACTGTTATTTCCACTTATTCACCTGGAAAACATCGAGTGGCTTGACCTGAAAAAAAATGTTATGATTTACACTTCTTTTTTCTTGCTGAAAATGCAACTGGTTTTCCTAAGCTGAAATCAAATAAAATTTTTCTTCCATTTCATACTCATCAAATTACTATTTTGGTTTAGAAACTGACATGAAAAATCTTGATTAGTTTGGGAAAATGGGCTTTTTGCCTTCATGAAATGAGTGCCCAAACACTTAATTTCTACTCCTTCCAGTGGGACTAGTCTTGCTTTCCTAGAAGAAAGTCTCCTGGATCCTTAGGATTAAAGATACTGGTTTCATCTCACTAGAGGCTTCAGGACTTAAAATGAAAATGCAAACATGTAAACTCCAATAGATCCACCCTGGATTTGTACTAACAAGGAAATCAAGGCTTTTAAATCCCTATTTCTACTGCTCTGAGTTTTGCAGAATTATCACAGGATGATTCTGAGTTCACAGCACTGAAAGACTCTCTGGCCCAAGAGCAACGAAGGTCCCATAATTGGAGTTGTAGAAGAAACAACCAGTAAATATTGGTTTCTCCTGGGAAGTTCCAAAACACAGTTTTGAATATATGTGAGGGGTAAAGAAGCAGACAAAATGGGAGCAAGAAACCACAAAATAAGTGTGATCACAAAAGCAAGAGCTCTGCTGCCTCTAATGGATCTTGATCTTTTCTCTGTGGCCACAAGTCAGAAGATGATTTGCCTCTGGGTTTTGATCAAATTAAATTTAGAGGTTTACTGAAAACATTTTTTGACTACAAAGGAAGAAAACACTTTTCTCTGCTTTTTTAAAATCAATGCAGTGTGAAAGGAACACAAAACAAGCCTGTTCCATGTGTGTCTGAGTTCATACCCACATAAAAGTATAATAGGAACTCCAAGACTTGTAAATTTGAAGTGTCTTGGATTTACTCAAGAAAATGGTAGAGATATTTAAATGGAGCATATTATATTTTATGTAATTCATTTATTTTATCTATAATTATATGTTATATAAAGTTGAGCCACTGGGGCAGTATGTGCTAACCATATATTATGTTGCAAAGGTGGTTTAACACATTTTAGATTTGAGTTTGGATCTGGAGTTATTATAGTAAGAGAAAGCAAAGAGGGATTGAAGAGGAACCACTCAGAGGTCTATGAATCTTCCACTGATGGAATAGAATGATTCATCTGTAGGACAGGAGATTTTCCCCTTTATTCTGTGCTTGGTTTTCAAGAGATCAAGAAAAAACTGGCTGCAAAAGAGGCTTTGTGAACCTGCTGTTAAATCTGTGAATTATGTTGCTCTAAGTCAGACAAAGTCAATAAAGCAACAGTCCAGATGGGAATAAATGTCAAAAGTTACTGTTCCCTTCAGTCCTAACCCTTTTACCCAAAAATAAAGACACCTGTAATAGGTCTTGCAAAAAAAGAAAATAAATTATATAAATATGATAAAAAACAGTTTACAAAATTATTAAAAGAGAAATTGAATTACTATTCAAAGAGAATAATATGAGAAAGAAGGAAATACCCCAGAAATATGAAACACTCAGATACCTTTCAACAGCTGTGGAAGAACAGAGGCTTTTCTACATTGGCTCTGTCAGAGGCAAATAGAAATAAAATGGCAAGATTTGCAGTTAAAATTAAACTTCAGGACCAGCTGGGGGCTGTTATTCCAGAAAATGTCACAAAATTGTGTGGTGAATTCATTATTTTCACTCCTCAATGGAACTGTTACATGTGGGGAAACCTCAGACACTGTGTGTCAGGAGCTTGATATCAGAGTCTTGAGGATGAGATATGCCAAGAAAACTTAGAAGAAGAGTGGAAATGGTTTGGAGAATCTCTATGAATGGAAAAAAATTCAAAAATCCAGGACAGAATGACTTTTTTTGATGGCTTAAATACTCTGCACCCAAACCTAAAGTAACAGGAAGCCCTAAAAAGACTGATCTTTAAATGAGCAGCAATGAACAGATAAAAAGCAGGAGGTAAATGATAAATAATAAACAATGTCCAAAAATCACTGTGAAAGATTCTCCAGGAAAAATAATAATAATAATAATCCCATATTTTCTGGGTATTTCTATGAGATGATAATGTTGCTCAGATTGGACCCATAGTCACCTCTCACTGAGATATTCTGCACAGGAACCAAAGGAGTGAAAATAAAATTATTAAGGTACAGAAGATCAACCACCTGTTGACAAGATAGTAATGAAAATTTTCATATAGGAAAAAAAAAAAAGAATCCCGAGGGACTGTGGAAAGGTTAAGTGATGCTGTTTGATCCACACCTACATTTCTTCAGATGGAAAATATGGGAAGGTTGGAAAACACCTCCAAGATCGAGTCCAACCTTTGACTAACCACTATTGCACTAAGTGCCATGTCCTGTAATATAATATAATAAAACATATGATATGATAATTATTGTATATATTAGACCTTTAGACAGGATGACCACCACTGCAGAGCTGCAAATGCAAAAGATATCTGTGTGTCTTTAGATGAAAAGAAAGATGAAGGTTGAATAATATTGAAGGCATTCTGTTCATAAAATGTGTGTTTAATACACATTGCACATAAAATACCCATGTTTATAATGACCAGAAGGAAAATTGCTGGGAATTATTCCAAGAAATGCAAGAACATCAACTGCACTAAAAAGTAGGAGGCAAAACTTTTCTTTAGAGAAATCAGTGAAAATACCCAAAAATAGAAGAAGCGGAGACGATGTTACGATCACTACACAAGATTATTTAGGTCCATGTGGACTGAACCATCCAAGTCTCAAAGACTGGAAGAATCAGTGACAAATTAAAATACTTATCCTTAGATTATAAGACATCTTGGTAGCAGGGTTGGGTTTGGTTGGGTTGTTGAGTTTGGCTGCTCAACCACAGCCTGGCCCTGTCCAAACCTCCAACAGTGAATGGTCCCAGGCCCGAAAACTGAAATATTTAGAGGTTGTTACTCTGGCCCAAACCAGGGAAGATGTCAAGAATTTATCAGAATGGAGAGAGAAGAATGAAATCCTACTCTAACTTTTCCAATTTAGTGTTATAGTTTCAGTACCCACCAAACTTTGTCTTGCAAATAATTTGATGGAAGGCGGGAGAGAAGAACCTCAGTGATTTTGAAGGCCTGTAGGCACCTATTGTGGGCAGCTCTGAGTTCAGTGGACTGTCAGCTTCTTCTCAGCATCTCTGTGGGAGCTCAGCAACTCATCTCACTTACGGAAGCATTTAGACACTGACGTTCAAGTGGTTGAACCTGAAACGAATCCAGCTCCAGATACCTGCAGCCATTTAGACAGTTACTTGGAAAGTGGCTGCCTAAAGTGCCTGTTTCTTTCATTTCACAGAACAGTTTGGGTTGGAAAAGACCTCACAGATCATCAAGTCCAACCTGTGCCCCATCCCCACCTTGTCACCCAGCCCAGAGCACTGAGTGTCACATTGAGTCATTCCTTGGACACCTCCAGGGATGGGGACTCCAAACCTCCCTGGGCAGCCCCTTCCAGTGCTTGACTACCTCTTCCATGAAGAAATTCTTCCTGATGTCCAACCTGAACCTCTTCTGGTGCAGAGTGATGCCCTTTTGCCCTGTAATTTTTATACTGGGAGAAGAGGTTGACCCTCACCTGGCTCCACCCT
>WBMV01008067.1:355965-477562 GCA_013396655.1 Campylorhamphus procurvoides
GGGAGCTCAGCAACTCATCTCACTTACGGAAGCATTTAGACACTGACGTTCAAGTGGTTGAACCTGAAACGAATCCAGCTCCAGATACCTGCAGCCATTTAGACAGTTACTTGGAAAGTGGCTGCCTAAAGTGCCTGTTTCTTTTCATTTCACAGGACAATTTGAGTTGGAAAAGACCTCACAGATTAAGTCCTTGATCCTCACCTTGTCACCCAGCCCAGAGCATTGAGTGTCACATTGAGTCGTTCCTTGGATACCTCCAGGGGTGGGGACTCCAAACCTCCCTGGGCAGCCCCTTCCAGTGCTTGACTACCTCTTCCATGAAGAAATTCTTCCTGATGTCCAACCTGAACCTCTTCTGGCGCAGAGTGATGCCTTTTTGCCCTGTCATTTTTATCCTGGGAGAAGAGGCTGACCCTCACCTGGCTCCACCCTCCTATCAGAGATTTGTAGAGAGTTAGAAGGCCCCCCCTGATCTTCTTTTTCTTCAGACTAAACAACTCCTTCAACCACTCCTCATATAACTTAATCTGTAGACCCTGCTGAAACCATCTATGGCATAGGATATGTCTTGTCTACCGTTCAGTTGTTAAAAGGTGAAACCATTTTTTTCTCTCATTAGGAGAAGCACAGGCTCTGGACATACTTAGGAAAGATGAACACTACAGTGGGATGGTCAGCTTGCTTAACTTGCACTTAGTAAAGCCCATAAAAAAGATATAAAATTTAAGATTAAATATTTCTTTGGTTTAACCTAGGTCATGTATGGGTTTCTTCCCTTGCTCCTGTGACACTTTTCGTAAATCCTGAGCTTCTACAGGACCCTCAGTTTCACTTGTCTCACACATGTGGAGTGGCACCATCCTTTCCTTGAGGTTTCATCTCATGTGACTCAGTCAGGCTGACACTCTTTGAGCCTCTAGATAAGTAAAGTTGGGAAAGCTAGAGCTGTAGGATGTTTGGGAAGGACATTTCCTTGGGATCATCCAGGTGAGAACTGGAAGTTCTTTGCAGAGTGGTGGGTTTAGCAGAAAGCACTGTGATGTGGCACGTTGCCTCCACCAGGAAGGACGGATTAAAGCACATTATCCCTTCCCTCTCTCCCTCCTACTGCACATTCCTGTCCCTGTGCCAAGCTGGGTTAAAAATATTCCTCCATTTTTTCCCCCTCCTGGAGAGTGGGTCATTTGAACCTGAATCATTTCAGTCACCTGGCTCCGAAGGTGACACCAGGAATGGTGGTATTGTCCCCCCTGAGATGTTGGCACGCAGCCCTGTAAGGGTGGGAAAAGTGTCAGGGAGCAGGATAACTGCTCCACTTGGCTGCATTTCTGGGGATAAGTCAGGATAACATGTGAGACCTCTTCATTAAAAATGGAAGTAAAGGTTAGTCTGTGTTACAAAGAGCTGGAGAAGAAGTCAAGAGAATCTCAGGTTTGTCAGGAAATTCCTTTGGGAACAGAACAAAGGAGTTGTCATGCCCTGAGTTCATTAGAAGAGTCCACCCCAATTGGCACATTCACCAAATCTTCGATACAAAAGAGCCTTCTGATCCCACTCATACCCTAATTACTTATGCATTTATTAGTTTTCTTACCATGATGTTGAGGATCCCACATCATGAGCAGGACCCTGTTCTGTGAAGAACTCTGCACCCATGAGGTCCTACCTAAGTGCCATCTGATTCTGCTGAATTCCCCGTGGTCAGGTATGGGAAAGTTAAGCCTTTTTTTGGGTGATGCCTCCCAGGACAGGGTAGGAAACTCCATTACTAGAAGTTTATTTAGGATTTTATAAACAGTTGAAAAACCTTGAGCATCTGAATCCTTTGACTCAAAACAATATTTGTGTGATGGTCTTGAGTAGCTGAACAAGATTCTCCTACATCAGACTTTTGAGTAATTAATGGGGGTGTCACTAATGTGACAATTAAGGTGATGTGGATAAACTACTGGTGGCCCCATAATTTGCATCACCAGGAATGAAAAGACTGATGTGGTAACACCTGTTTGAACAACTGACCAGCCCCAGGTATCAGCTAAATTACCTTCTTCCCATCAAGAGTGTAGAGCTTCTTCACTGGGAACTGCAGGATCTCTGTGATCTCATCCAGGAGGGTTTTGAAGCTCCGGGCGTTTCTGCGGTTCAGGATAATCGAGCGCCGAAAGCCACTTTCCCCATTCTTAACCAGAGTGATTTTCTTGGGTATTCTGGGGCCATGGTGAGTGAAAGGTGTGGAATAATCTTCCAGCTTGGCCTCCTGAGCCGTTCTTCTCATGGTACTGGAGGGACGGGCGTTTCGTGGAGGGGCTGGCCTGTGTCCCCCAGGAGTGATGCCAATTGGCTTCACGTACTTCTTGTCGGAGCACAGGTAGCACCCTCCATCCTCCAGCTGGTCCAGCTCACTGATGCAATGTATTCCTCGTGGGGTGGTGATGGTCCGCACCCCAAATGGCAGAGGGACCCGATGGGAGAGGTCATCCATGAGAGCGTTGAAGCTCTTGAAGCTTCTCTGGTTGATGGCCATCTTGACTCCTGCAAACTGAGGGTCTCCACTCTTGAAGAAGGTTATTTTCTTGGCTGGAGGTACCTTGGTGAGAGCACTCGCCCGAACCATGGAGGGAAGGGGGGGCTCATAGTTGTAGGAGCTGGTGGTTGACAGGAGGTCAGCAGGCACCTGAGACATCCCTCTTGCTTAACGGTAACTGCAAAGAGAAATAAAAAGAGAGTAGGGTTTGTTTGGGTCATGCAGAATCACAGAATATGCAGAGTTGGGAGGGACACACAAGGATCATTGAACTCCTGGTCCTGCACAGCCCCATCCCCAAGAGTCACACCATGTGGCTGAGAGGATCATCCAAACCCTCCTGGAGCTCTGGCAGCCTTGGGGCTGTGCCCACTACCCTAGGGAGCCTGGTCAGTGCCCACCACCGCCTGGGGCAAGAATCTTTTGCTGAGATCCAACCTAACCCTGACCTGACACAACTCCAGCCATTCCCTGGGTGCTGTCCCTGGTCCCCACAGAGCAGAGATCAGTGCCTGCCCAACCTCTGCCCCTCATGAGGAAGTTGGAACTGCAGTGAGGTCTCCTCTCACTCTCCTCTTCTCCAGCTGAACACACCAAGCACCCTGAGCCTCTCCTTACACACTTCTCCTCCAGGCCCTTCAGCAGAATCAGTGCCTGACCAACGTGGGAGCAAAGTTTATGTTCCTCACAACACTTTTGCCACCTGTGCTTGGCCAAGAGCAGATTGTACCAACATGGGAGCAAAGTTTGTGCTCCTCANCCTGGGGCAAGAATCTTTTGCTGAGATCCAACCTAACCCTGACCTGACACAACTCCAGCCATTCCCTGGGTGCTGTCCCTGGTCCCCACAGAGCAGAGATCAGTGCCTGCCCAACCTCTGCCCCTCACGAGGAAGTTGGAACTGCAGTGAGGTCTCCTCTCACTCTCCTCTTCTCCAGCTGAACAGACCAAGAACCCTGAGCCTCTCCTCACACACTTTTCCTCCAGGCCCTTCACCAGAACCAGTGCTTGGCCAATGTGGGAGCAAAGTTTGTGTTCCTCCAACATTTTTACCACCTGTGCTTGGTCAAGAGCAGATTGTACCAACGTGGGAGCAAAGTTTGTGCTCCTCACAACACTTTTGCCACTTGTGCTTGGTTAAGAGCAGATTGTACCAATGTGGGGGTCACGACTCAGGTGGGCACCAGGAAGAACAGCAGGAAGGGCAACCACAACCCTTCCCCTCACAGTCAAACCCTCCTCGTCCTGCAGATGCCAGTGAGAATCCAGTCAGTGTTAGCCACCCCCAAGGCACAAAAGGCATGAGTCAGACCCCAAGCGAAACCCACAAGAAGTGTCTTGTTGTCTTTTTGAGTTTTGTGTCTTCCTTGCTTATCCTTTTGAGGTTTTCCCCAAAATTATCAGAGCCAGTGATTATTTCAGCTTTATTTTTACAAGCAGAGCGCTGACATTCTCATGCAGCCCTTTCACCCCGTGAACTGAAGCACAACAAAAACCAAACCAAAAGTGAATTTATTCATGGGGTGATTGCACTTGGTAACACACAACCAGTCCTGAGCCAGGGCAGAGGGGCAGAGTCAGTCTGGTTTTAGAATAGCTGCACATGGTCATGCCACAAGGTAAGTTCTGGATGAAAAAGTTATGGCAGTTATGCAAAGAATTGTAAGAAATATCAAAAGACCTCAAAAAGAACTAAAAAAAACCTGGTTCTGATAAACTGTGGGAAAATTTAAAGTTGGTAAACACGGATGAGAGGAGAAGGATCTGCCCAATTTGTGTTGGAACTATTGCTATCCTTCATTTTTAAAGCTAAAGTGACTTTGGTGTTTCACTGTTGTGGTTGAACTCCCACCTTTGGAACACAAGAGTTTTGAATGTCTTTGCCATGATAGAAACGAGTGGAGAAGAGACTGGACTCTTCCTTACTTGCCTTTATCAAAGGCATTGTCCTGGAAGTCAGTCACTTAAAAATTCAGACATCACATGGAAAGAAATTATTATGTAATAAAAAGAAAAACACACTTTGATTTTGACTTGGAAAAAAATTAACAATATTTACAGCTGCTAAAATGCGAGCACAATAGATGCTTATTTTATGAATATGGACAGTGACTCTATAGTTTATTCTGAGTTAATTCCTCTAACTTAAATGAAGTCTCTAAAAATGGCATTTAGGGATGTCTCTTCTGACCATCCCTCTGCTCACAGATGGTCCCAAAACCTTTTGAATTGTGAGTAAGGAACACAGCAGGATTGTAATTTGCAGAAGGGAATTCTGGCTACAGCTACATCCAATTTACTTCCCAGATTATGTTCTTAGTTTTCTATGGCAACTTTTAAAAACTCTTTCACAAGAAAGATTTTTTAGTGTTCACAAATGACTTAGAAAGCAATAAACATATTTATAATTGTTTGTCTCCTTCAGTTTGCTCCTGGTTAACCCTCTCCCAACAGCTGAGTAAAGTTCTAGTTTCAAGAGTTGCACTAATTCCACTTAGAATAGAGAATTCCACTATTCTTTGGAAGATCAATTTGGTGCCCACTGTCATTAGTGGGAATTTTGTCCTGGCTTGCAGAAGTATAGCATTCAAAAAGCTGTAAATGCTGATTTTCTCCCCGTTTTAGAACAAAACCTTTATATTCTCACTATGCAACTCTCAAGTTGCACAACAGCAAGTTCCCTCCTACAATAAATGGAAGTTTAACCTGGGCTAGGTGGGAAAATGCATTGAAAGACCATTATTTTGAAAATTCCCTGCTTTTTGATATATCCAGGCACACCAAACAGTTTTCAGCACAATTTATTCTTTCCATGTGCATATTCCACCAAGCAATTATTCACTTATTTATTTCCCAGTTAAAGGTCAATCCATCACTTCTAGGGGAAAAAAATATCTCATTTCTCTAGTTTTCAACAGCTTGCAGAGAGGTGGGTTTCACTTTTTTTTTTGCACAAGTTCCACTTTAGAGCAAAATTTCCAAATAAACCCATTCTCCAAACTGTAGTCACTGGACAAATTGGCCCACAATATGTTGACAAAAATCTGCTTCCCAGGGATTTATTCTACATTTTTCAAGCTGTTAAATCATGTTATAACAAATCAAGAAAAATGAAATACAGGAGAAATCATAATATACTTTCCCAATACTAATTTTCATAATAATTTCACGGGATTGTGAAGGGATCAGCAATGTAAAGAAATATAATCCTCTAAGTTTTGGGTGATAGAGTTGGCTGCCCACCCAAGCCTAGATGGTCTGTCAAATCTGCTTTTATCATGCCAATAAAGAGCCTTCCACAAACACCTTGCAGGACATATAAACAGTTCCCATACAGAGAAATTTAGTACAATCCATTTGAAGTGTCAGAATTATTAAGAGATTCTACTGTTGATCAGCCAAGGCAACAAAAATGCTCATCTTGTCCAAATATATCTTTTTATAGACAAATAAGAGGAGTCTCAACGCATATTTTTGTACTTACATTGAAATACTTCATTCCTCTTGCTCAAGATGACTTTTTCTTACAGAATATCCCAGGGATTAAAAATAAATCAACAAAACATGAATAATAATTAAAAAATAAAAAGCAACACATCCAACCAGGCACCTACAGGATCAAAACCCCCTGGACAACGCCGGGAAAAGCGTGAGCAGGTTAATTACCTGCTGCCAATCAAACTGTCCTCAAAATGACTGACCACAGCTCAGAGGGTTAATCAGGTCTGTGTTGCTAAGGATAGAAAGAAAAGCTACCTAAGCTGCTGGAGAAGGCTCTCAAATCCACCAGGGCTTTAGGCACAATTTGCCCAATCCTTCCCTTGCTTGTGCCCATCTAACTCAGGTATAAATCTGACTCCTCTGAAATCACACCTGTACAAGTGGAGAGGCAGTCCAAGTAATCTTTTCCTCTTGAATAAAAGCCTGCAGGGACCTGGAAAACTTTCCTGGTCCAACTCACTCGACAGCCCTTTGGAATCCTATCTATTTTTTGGGTAACTCCAGGGAAATCAGTGGAACTGCAGAAAAGATGAAGGATTTCTATACGTTTCATTGACAGTTTCTTAGTCAAGGCATTGATGACTGAGATTCAGATCTATTCTTTTTTTTTCCAGTGAAATATTATCTCAGTAAAGGAAAATTTGGTGAGTCCTAACCCAAATGTTTTCAAGCTCCTGGGAGACGTCAAAGTCACAGATGGATGCTTAACAGCTGAATCATTGAGATTTGGGCATGAAATAAGGACAGACAAGTGAATGATAAATGATGGGAGAAGACTTGTTCTTTCATAATTCACCTGTAAGAGCCTTCCTGCTGCCTTTCACACTTCCTCTTTGCAAAGAAAACACACACACAACAAGAAAATAGATTGTTTAGTTGAAGTTAGATACAAAATCAGTGGCAAATCCCATTCCTGTGTGGACTGGAATTCTCCAAGGTTGAACCTGATGACCTCAAAGGTCTTTTCCAACCCAAATGATTCCATCATTCTCTGATTCTGTTACACAGCCACTGTGCCTGTGCACCAACACCACTCAGAGCACTAAGCACCTTCTTTTTTAGAAACCAATTACTTGCAGAGAGATCAGGGTCATAGAGGGCTTTTATTGGGAGGGCAGGGATTTGGAGATCCTGACGGAATGTCTTCAGCAAGTTTTCCATCTCAGGTCCTAAACAAGAATCTTCTAAATGTAAGGTCAGTGTATGAGCCATTGCAGTTCTCTTATACAGCATTGCTTTGCCACCTGTGGCCAGCCCACCTTTCAGAGCCCAGAGGCAATTCCTGTGGGATGCTTGACCCAGAAGAACAAGGTCATCACTTTGTAGGCTTGCATCTAGTGTAAGGGGTCAGCAGCTCTACAGGAAAACTTGTGGGAGTCCAGCCATGGAAAAGACTGAACTCCTCATGGGGGCCGTTCTACTCGATCTGGACTCTGCCAGGGAACCTGGTCCCTGTTTTTCAACTTCCATTACAGTTCAAATCCCCATCTGAAAAAAGACTAAAGTAGAGCAGGCAGGCAAGTCTTGAACTTCTACACCCCATCAAACCTCTGCTATTGGGCTTCCCACAGAGGAAGTTGTGTGATCATGTGTGTGAACCCTTAGTCAAAATCCCACAGAATGATTTGGGGTTGGAAGGGACTTTAAAGGTCACCTTGTTCCACCCCCTGCCATGGGCAGGGACACCTTCCACTACCACAGGTTGCTCCAAGCCCCATCCAACCTGGCCTTGGACACTTCCAGGGATCCAGAGGCAGCCACAGCTTCTCTGGGCAGCCTGTGCCAGGGCCTCATCAACTTCACAGCCAGGAATTCCAACCCAATATCCCATCTAACCCTGCCCTCTGGCACTGGGAACCCATTCCCTGTGTCCTGTCCCTTCATGTCCTTGTCCAGCTCTTTTGGAGCTCTCTTCATCTGCAGCATTAACATCTGTTCACATCAGCCTTCACCTCCTGTCCCTCACACTTGTCTTGTTTTCTTGGAAGGGGTTTTTTTTTCAACCTCCTCTGTGTTGGGGATGTAGAAGAATGAGAAGAATCCAGGCATCACTGTAGAAGGAGCCTGAGCTGAGGCAGGAGATCTCTCAGAGAATGTGCCTCAATGGATGGAGCATCAGGCCAATAACCACTGTTTGAGAGGTGAGAAGCTTCCAGACTTGACTTAAATACTTTATATTATCAAGAATCCACCCTGTCCAGCAGTGACAGTTCATTAACCCCACTCAGCACAAAACATCTGTGACTTCTCTGTCACCTGAATAATTGGAGTGTCAGTGTTTGTGTGGCTTTTGTTGATTACTCAGTGTTCAGACATTTACTAGAACTTTCTCTTTCCACACAAGTGGCTTCTGTTTTTGAAAAGTCATTTTTTTCAGACAGCAGAAAAATTTATAGATCACCAATAACATTTGGAAATGCAGCTGGTTGAAAGACCCAAGTGTGTCTTCCAGGGAAATCATAAACAAAATGATTTAATTTGAAATTTTTTCCCAGAAAAGGTGAGAGTTTCTAGCAAGGAAGAAGAATCATCATTTTGCAAGATCTAACCATGTTTCTCTAAAAAAGCTCATTTGAATTTGCTCTGTCCCCTTTTTGATAAATAAAAGTATTTTTAAATGTCAACATGATCTTAATTAACAAGTAGTATTCATGGCCTGACCAAGCTGAAGTATTTTATGGAAAACTCCAAAAATTGAGACTTTTGATTAATAAAAGGAGACAAGGACTAAACTGGAAAGCAACTTGTCCACGTGCCTGTGAATATATAATAATTCCCTGCAAACAAAACAGGTAGAGCACATATTTGGGAATTTACTGGGTAGATGGAGGGGTAAAAGCTCCACCTCTGAAAACATTCAAGGCCAGGTTGGATGGGGCTTGGAACAACCTGGTGTAGTGGGAGGTGTCCCTGCCCATGGCAGGGGGTGGAACTGGATGAGTTTTAAGGTCCCTTCCAACCCAAACCATTCTGTGGTTCTGGGATTGGCCATATGGATACCTCCTCTCTTTAGTGGTGCCCATGTCCTGTTCCTCACGGTAAGGACAATCAGGGTCCTGAGGAGAAACAAGCACAGTGTTGGTTTCTCTCAAGTCCTCCTTTGGAGTCCACATTTACCTGATTTCTCATTTTGGTGTCCATACCTGTGATCTGGATGTTTCCTCACTCCAAGCAAGAGAACAACAGGCTGAGCCCCAGGGCTGGAAGGGCAGCACTACTCAGAAACCATCATTAGTGACCTGGATGGTGACAAAGGGCACCCTCACCGAGGTCTCCAGTGAGCAGCTGGTATGCTGGAGGGCAGGACTGGCATTTGGAAGGACCCTGAAAATCTGGGGAACTTGGCTGATGTGACCCCTAGGATGATGTGACCTGGTGTTGGGGACACTAAACCTCCATGCAGGAGCTTTGCAGAAGTGGATGTGAGGGTGGCAGTGGACAAGAAGTTGAACAGGACTCACACTGAGCCCACATGGCAAAGAACATCACCCACATCCTGCAATGAACTGGCAAGAGTGTCCTAACCAGACTCAAAGGAGCCATAACTCCCTTTTGCTTGCCTCTTCTGGCAGCACATCTGGACACTGTGGCCAGGTTTCACTTCATAGCCCAAAAAAGACATTGGAATGATGGAGGGAGTCCAGCAATGCCACCGAGATGGTAGGACAAAATAGAAGGCCAAGATTGGACAGGGCTTAGAACATCCTGGTCTAGTGGAAGATGTCCTTGCTATGGTAGGGGGTTGGAACCAGATGGTCTTTAAGGTCCCTTCTATGGTTCTAGAGGTGCATGATGTGAAGGGGGAGGATGAGAGCACTAGAGTTGTTGAACCTGGAGAACATCTACATCATTCTCTAGAACTACCTAGCACATGGTGCAGGTCTGGTATAGAGAGAGACAGACTTCCCAGAAATGCTTGCCAAAGCACTAAGACATGGCAGACACAAGTGAAAGCACAAAAACTGACAGTTTGGTCATGGAAAAGCATTATTCATGATGATAATGATGATGATCAGAGACTGGGACCTTAGAGATGGAGGAACAGCCAACCCTGGGGATGTTCAAAACTCAGATGAAAAACCTGATCCACTGAGCCTGGCTCTGAGTGTGTGGTAGGACCAGAGAACCTACAGAGTCCCTTCCAGCCTAGTTTATTCTGGGATTTAGCAAAGGTAAGGGAGCTTCTCCAAAGGTTCTCTCTCCTTGGCTCAGGCTCGTGTGGTGTTTAAGACCCAGCTTAGGGCCAGTTTAATGTGATCCATCCTCCTCAGCCATCCAGGCTGTCCCATCATCAGAGGTCTGGTAGAACCTCTAATTATTTTAACATTACCATCTCTTCCCTTTTGTGATCACTGGATTTCCTTCTAAGAAACTTAAATACTCATTGATCCATGTGAGGCAGATCTTAGTAAATAAAATCTTGTTCTTGTTCTCAGGTTTTTAATGATTTTTGGTGGGATTTCTTTTTTTTTGGGATGGGAGATTTTTATTAGTTTATCATGGGGGGTTTTGGAAAGAATGTACTGTTTTTTCTTTAGGTGGGTCCATATCAATTTGAAAGAAGTCACTCCTCAAAGCACAACAATCCCAGTTGCATTTCCAGGTACAGCCTCCAATGCAAAGGATTACATTGCACTTAACCTGGGTAATAAAGAAGCCCAGCTTTCTGGAGGATAAGAATTAGTCTCAGGGATAAGATTCACCTACAGCAAATCCTCCTGCTATTCCAGATATATTATCTAATTAGTTTTTCAGCCATCAACCACAGGTGGAAAAAAAATCACTGAAATTGCTAAAAAAATTAGGGTTTTATTTAATGTTTCTTAATTTTAAAAGCATTTCTTCTGTTGACAATGTCTCTACAGTTGATACATCAGTCTCCATGGGTTGAAATTGTGAACGGTTCAACATGAGACAAAACACGGTTGAGAAACATTATTTCTTTTCCAGGAGTGACACTTGTGGAAAATACCAAATAACAAGTGCATTTATGAAGCTGAAGACCAAAGCTCCTGATATCAGTAGAACTTCAGGGAACAGGGATTGAGCCATAAGGATCTGGTTATAGGATCAGGACCTCAAACCTGGCAGATATTACTGGGACTGGGACCTCAGCTCCATACTTTGTTCAAACACCTGAGTGATGTTTTTGCTTTCTGTTTAGGAGGACAGTTGTACACGAGTACAACAGAATAAAACAAGATGATGGACAGCACATGGAGCATCCATGAGGTTCTCTTAGGCTGCTCAGGGAAATGGTGGAATCACCATCCATTGAAATGTTCAAGATGTGGCACCTGGGGACATGGTTCAGTGGTGGCCTTGGCAATGCTGGGGGAACAGCTGGACTTGATCTCAGAGGGCTTTTCCAACTTGGAGAGTCTTGGTGAGCAGACACAGGGACATGGTGATGCCCATGTTTTATCCCTCCCTAACAGATCCTGTTGCCTCCCATCAGTGAGTTCTCAGAGTTTGCTCCTACTGTGACATCAAAGCATTCTCTGCAGGGAGCAGAGAAGCCCAAATGCAGAGGGTTGGTTTTCATTTCCTAAAGAAAGGCAGGATTTTTCTTCCCTAAAATGAAACAGGGCTGGAGAGACCAGAGGCAGAGAGGCCACTTCTGCCACACAGTGTTCAACACCCAGCTGTGGTCTACTGAAGTGACAACCCTGAGCCACTGAGTGATTTGGGTTGGAAAAGACCTCCAAGATCATCCAACCTGTGCCCGATCCCCACTTTGTCACCCAGCCCAGAGCACTGAGTGCCACGTCCAGTCATTCCTTGGAGACCTCCAGGGATGGAGGGACTCCACCACCTCCCTGGACAGCCCCTTCCAATGCTTGACAACCCTTTCCATGAAGAAATTCAACAGCCACATCTGGGTGTTCCAAATCGTGCATGGTTCAGCAGCAGAAAGAAGTCACAAGTTTCTCTAGAATTAGGGGACAAGGTTGTTTCCAAGGGTATTTCCAGTGCCTTAGCCAGGCATTTACCAATGACATTGTTTTAAAGATCCCGGGTTTTAGGTGATGAGCACTGTCTTTTACTCCCAGTTCTGGCAATATCAGGGAAAATAACTTTGAATTTCCTTTTGAGGTGAAGCTTAAAGTTTTATGTCCAGCCTGATCTACATGTTTGTGCCAGGAAACTCATAAACAGATTTGCTGTTTCTCCTGTCTCTGGTGAGCAGTGATAGAACCCAGAGGAATGGCCTGAAGTGTGCCAGGAAAGGTTTAGGCTGGATATTAGAAAAAGGTTCTTCACCCACAGGATTGCTGGAACAGGCTCCTCAGGGAAGTGATCACAGCACCAAGGCTGCCAGAGCTCAAGGAGCATTTGGACAACACTCTCAGAGACATGGTGGGATTCTGGAGTTCTCCTTTGCAGGACCACTTTGATGATCCTTGTGTGTCGCTTTCAACTCAGAGTGTTCTGTGATTCTATGGTTATCACCTCAGACAGAGGAGACAGCGTGGCAAGACTGGTTTGCCAAACTCCAACCTAGAGTTGACACCATTGATTACACAAAAGGAACACGGTGCCAAGAACAGATGTGTATCACAAGGATTAGGCACAGGTTGAGCAGATGTTAACAGACTTTTTGTCTCCTCACAAAGACTGTCTGGTATTTCTGTCCCCTGATGAGCGATCACAGTCACACCAGGTGACTCCTCCACCTCCCACATCTCATCCCAAGGCTGTTTCCATCTCCAAGGAGGAGGCTCAGGCACACAAGCAATTTAAAGACAACCAGTTAAGATTTCCTAGGCTGGTTAATTCACATGCACCCACTCTCCTCAACAACCCAAGCTTTGCTTTCCCATCTTCCTGTCTGCACAGGGGAATGAAGAAAGAGGCTGAGCAAAGCTCAACATCCATGAAGACAAACCAGCTAAAGAACTAGGAATATCCACAAAAAAAACCCCAGGATCTGAGGCAAGATATGCCCAAAAATTGACACCCAAAAGCCATTTGCTGAGAGACAGACCAACAAAGTCACCACGAGCTTTGAAGAGGTTTCAACCTACAGCTGGATCTGGACTTGGCAGCTCAGAAGAACCTCATCATAAGTTCCAGCGACTGCAGGTGTTGAAATCCTTTTAATTTCCAGTTTCCATGCAAACCCTTCTTTGTCAGGGCAGTGTCCCACTCTGCAAACACACGGGCACTTCAATGCATTGGCCTCCTGAGCTCAGTGTGGGGCTATCCATGTGTCCACCACCCACTTGCATCCCAGGGTTTCCATCCATCCTAAGGCACAATTCATTTTCCTCTACACCACCATCGTTTCCCTGTTTTGCATTTCTAATAAAACACTTACTTGAGATTATGAAATCCTTGATATGCAACATTTGCTTTTTTCCTCCAGTACAGGTATCATTTCTCTGACCACTGTTAACATTTCCAGGCCCCTGGATACCATTTCTCTTTCCTTTCTGATGCCCTCAGCTCATTCCAACTGATTAACAATTTTGATTTTCATTAACTTGCCTTTTACACTCTTAAAAAAAAAAGCCTTAAAATACACTAAACCAAATCAGATCTCTCCACATTTCAACAGGGATATTCTCTGTCAGTTTTTTAGTGTTTATTACTGAATCTGTGGCCAGCATTTGCTCATCCAACAATGTCTCTTTCTCAAATCCTTTTAAATAACTTTCCAAGCCAAACCAAGCACTGTGTCAAACCTGACAAACAGTAGAAGCCATCAGGTTTCTCTGGCATGGTGTGTTTATTTAGCCTTTAGTCTGCAATCCCTGTGCCACACAGCTGTGCACTTACTGTGCCTTAACATTTGATCCATTGTCTTGGAAGGCACAAAGTCTCACCTGGAGTGACTCTTTCCTTCTGGCTTTGAGTAGTAGGGGAAAAAGCCTTATCAGGGATATTATCCCAGTCCTTTCTCCCTTATTCATCCCAGTTAGCATCAGATGCCCTTGGGAGGTGATACACTTGGTCTCTCAGTTCATTCTCTAATATTCAACTTGCCAACACCATCAGCAAAGCTGATCTCTGTTCCTTCCATTTTTTTTCCAAGAATTCCTTCATTTGTTTTTTACCCATTACATTTTATTTTTATAGTGGCTTCCTTCCTCGCTTTAAATCCTGTCCAAACCACTCATAGTTTTCTCCTTTAGGATAATTTTTTTAAGGTGTTTAATAACTCCGCCAGTTTTTCATTATTGTCCTCTCTTTACATTTATTAATAATCCCGCTTTTTCCGCTGCTTTTGCTCTACCCCCCAAGATTTACATCCTTCCAACTTTTACTTATTCTTGATTTTAGTTCATGTCAGCAGAACTCTGACCTCTCATCAAGGGCAGCTAACCCTGGTACCCCGGCCAAAGTCTAAATGTGGTGTTTTCTGCTTTTATTGCTTCCCTCCACTTTTCACACAATGAACTGTTCTTTCTCTTCCCCCTCTATTGAATCCCAGTGCCAGACTCTTGGATCGGATGAGCCAGCAGGACTCACAGGAGCTCATGGGATCTCTTGGGATCAGCACTTGCCGAACACCTGCTCCGTTTGGGCACTGAGCAGGAGCAGAAGGGACAATGACCCCATCCACCCCCAGTTGTGGGACAATGGTGGGGATTTCCTACACACACAGCTCCTTCCCAGATGTTTTGGGGCCGTTCTGGAAGAACAGAGTGTTCTGGTGGGGTAGTACAGTCAGATGATCCCACAGCAGCTCAACCCCAAATGGGGCCAGGGAAATCATGTAGAGCCAAAGAGGAGGGACAAGGATCAGCCAATGCCTGGATGGCAATACTGGGACAAATAAATCCTAATTGGGCAGGATACTCCAGGCTGGATGTGGATATCTGTGTAGTGTTTACTTGAGACAGTCACTCCAGCCCTCCTTCAGAGTCACCAGGAAGATACGATGTCTTTTAGGCTGTGTATTCATCTCATGGAAACACAGAATGGTTTGGGGTAGAAGGGACCTTAAAGATCACCCAATACCACCCCTGACATGGGCACGGACACCTTCCACTAGCCCAGGTTTCTCCAAGCCACATCCAACCTGGCCTTGGACACCTCCAGGGATCCAGGGGCAGCCACAGCTTCTCTGGCAATTCCAGCCCAGCCCCTCCCCATCCTCCCACTCAACAATCCCTTCCCAATCTCCCACCCAGCCCTGCCCTCTGGCACTGGGAAGCCATTCCCTGTGTCCTGTCCTTCCATCCCTTGTCCCCAGTCCCTCTCCAGCTCTCCTGGAGCCCCTTTAGGCTCTGCAAGGGGCTCTCAGCTCTCCCTGGATCCTTCCCTTCTCCAGGTGAGCCCCCCAGCTCTCCCAGCCTGGCTCCAGAGCAGAGGGGCTCCAGCCCTGCAGCATCTCCAGGGCCTCCTCTGGACTCTCTCCAGCAGCTCCGTATTCTTAATCCTTAACTGGATGTCTCAAATTAATTCAGTCTTAAAACTGTCATTTCTTTCCACTATCTGGAAAAGAAGCTCAAGGTGATGAACACAGACAGTGACAATCAAGTTGTTTCATCAGTTGTGTCTCATTCCTTGTAACCTGGCTCTAAATTACCAGAAATGAATACTTGAATTGCTAACAAGGAAGGTGAATGTGGGGGAATACTCCTTGCTGACCCTTCAAAGAACATGTTTTTAAGTTATTTTTTAAAAAATTGGATCAAAAAGAGTTGCTGAAAATTAATACCTGAAATACTGAAAAGGAAAGTGGAGGAAAAAGCCAAAAACAAACACTGCATTTCCTCCAGGGTCACCCCTTCAAATAACATTCCTTTGGTATTTTTAAGAGATGAGAAATTAAAAGCTCATTTAAAATTAAATGAAAATTTCTGCTTCACTTTAATTACTCTCACAAAGCAGCTAAATTGATGTTTTTAAAAAACCCAGAAATTTCACATTGAAAACTTCAAAACTTCGCAAACAGAATGGTTTGGGTCCTTTAAAAGATTCTACATTTGAAGTTGACATCTATAAAAACCAAACCAGCTAAAAAAGCCACATCCTGCCTCTCCTCTTGGTGAGCTGCAGTTGAGATCCAGCTCTCCTCCATAGCATTGGACACCATGATTTGTAGACTCTGTTTGCTTTGCTGCCTCCACCCCACACCTGATCTGAATGTTCTGGTCCTTCTTCCTCATGCTCTTTGTCTCTCCTGGTCACATCATGCTCCCTGTGGTGTCAGCAGGTGACACCATTCTCCACATTCATGGTGGCAGCTTTAACTCTCCTCTGCTGGGTCTCTCCTGTCCTTTTCCTGAGCTCTTTCCCAGTGGTTCTGCCAATGCTTTTCAGAGAATCACTGAATCATTAGGGTTGGAAGAGACCTCTGGACACCATCCAGTCCAACTCCTATCCCAAGGCAGGGTCACCTGGAACAGGTGACACAGGAATGCATCCCAGTGGGTTTGGAATGTCCCCAGAGAGGGACACTCCATGAAATCCCTGAGCAGCCCTTTCTCATGGTTAAGAGAAACCTCCTTATCTCCCACCACAAACTGCTCCCTCCTTGCTGGGAATAACCTGCACTCACATGACACTTAAACTCCCAATCTCTGTGTCTTGTTCAACACCTACATCTCCTTCACACCAAACACTCACATCTGGGCTGCTGCCAAATCTTGCAGATTCTTGAGTGTAATTGCTCCCAACTCTCCTGCTAAAACACCTGTTTCTGAGTTCACTTATCTCAGCCTTTATAAACTCCACCAGCTTTCACAATATTAGGCAAGGTCTGTTCAAAAGCCTGCCTGTAAAATTCTTCATTTCTGCAGTCACAGAATCAACAGGATCATTTAGGTTGGAAAAGACCTCCAAGATCATCAAGCCCAACCTTTGACTGACCACCACCTTGTCAACAAGACCAGAGCACTGAGTGCCACATCCAGTTGTTTCTTGGACACAACGACTCCACCACCTCCCCTTCCAATGTTTAACCACCTGCTTCTTTCCATGTTCTCACATTTGCCCTTACCAGCCTCAGCTGATCCGAAATTCTCCTTTCTTGCTCCTGCCTCTCCTGAAGACTGAGGGTTGCCCTATCCAGCTCAAACCTGTCAATCCACGGAGCAGAAAGTGTTGATACCATGGGAATAGGTAACAAATGGAAGTTTAGGGAGAGATTTAGTCCCTCTCACTGCTCTGCATCTCCCTCCCCTGGCCTCACACCCACCCTAAAAACACAGATCTTCTAACATATGTAGGAGTTAACACCAAGCTTATATAACCCCACAGTGATTGCTCAGGTCTTCACCACCACCATTTCCCAGCTTACATCTGATCCTGACCTGGATTCAGATGTGAAGGCTGTTTCATTTGTCCTGTCTCTCACTTGAAGGCAGATGTGATAAGAAGTAGTGAGATTACTTAATAAAGAAGCTTTGCATGCCTTTGAGGAAGCTTAAAGTGATAGCGTGTTGAAATGGGCAAATGAATTGCCAACAAAACGGGAATAGGTCTGGAAAAGTACTGCAAAATACACCTGGAATTATCTGTGCTGACTTTTCTTTCCCATGGATTGGCCAAGTGCCACGTTTTTCTGACTCTTTGCCTGAACTTTAATGGCAAGGGCATCTGCCAAATGTGCTTGTGGGCTCGCTGAGGTGTTTGTGGAGGGCAAGTCAGAACTCCCTCCTTCGAGGCCTCGTGGCCAGATCTCAGTGACACGAGATTGGCTTGTGCAGTCAAGAAATGAGGATGACACCAGGTGACTAAGCCTGGTCAGCTAATGCAGAAAGAATGTAAAATGCAAAAGAAACCTGTGAGTGGTTTGTGTGGGACAATCCCAAATAAAATTTGATGCAAGTGTGAATGTTCCCACAAGTAGGACCAAAAAATCCCACCAAACTGCTGTGATTTATTGAAGCAACTGCAGTAGGTGACAGTTACAGCCTGTGTTTAGGCTCTCATTATTCTTAGGGGCACTTTTAGTACCAGAAGTTCAAGTAAATATGTTTCTTTCCAGTAAGTCTAGATCAAATATTCTACATTTATAATCACAGAAACATTTCAGCTGGAAAAGCCCTCTGAGATCATCCAGTCCAACCATCACCCCAGCACTGCCAAGGCCACCACTGACCTATGTCCCAAAGTGCCACATCCACATGGCTTTTAAATCCTCCATGGATGGGGACTCCACACTGCCCTGGGCAGCTGTGCCAGGGCTGGACAACCCTTTGGGAGAAGAAATTGTTCCCAATATCCAACCTAAACCTCCATTGGCACAGTATGAGATGATTTCCCTCATCCTTTTACTTATTAGCCAGGAAAAGAGACCAACATTCACCTGGCTCCCTGCTCTTGTCAGGGACTTGCAGAGAGTGACAAGGTTCCCGCTGAGCCTCCTCCTCTCCAAGCTGAGCCCCCCGAGCTGCTCCCCATCAGATTTGTGTTCCAGAGCCTTCATTATCTTAGAACTCTGTAGGTTATTTTTATAACCCTCAGAGACCCATTGCTTTCTGGGCTCTGGGACCTTCTCTGCTCTTCTGCCACTCTCAGTGCCACCCAGTGCAACCCAGTACAGAAGCTGAGGGTTAACTGGCACCTGTACACATGATTCCACAAGGTGTCACAGCTTCACTGACTCCACATGGCTAAAAAGTCTAAAATACACTTATTTTTTAAAGGAGTAGAGCTGGCACAACGTGGCTCTGGGACCTGCATCGGGGCTGTTGGGTAAGCAGATGGAATTTCTCCAGATTTATTGCTGCTCTGGGCTCCAGCAGAGCTCTGAGGCTGCTGTGAGGTGGCTGATGGTGAATGCACAGGCTGGGACATGGACAGCACCAGCCAGCACAGGCCCAGCTGTCAGGAGCGGGCTCGCCCACCAACCACGCTGGGATCAGGCAGGTGAGCACAAACAGGTCACCTCTGCACCCCAGGTGCTGCAACAGGAGCCAGCCTCTCTCAGCTGGGTGACATCCAGGTCTTCCTTCACGTGTCACCACCAGATCAAAGAAACGTAGAATGATTTGGGCTGGAAGGGACCTTAAATGATCATCTCGTTACAACCCCCTGCCATGGGCAGGGACACCTTCCACTAGACCAGGTTGCTCCAAGCCCAGTTCAACCTTGAATACTACCAGGGATGGGGCAGCCACAGCTTATCTGGGCAACCTGTGCCAATTCTTGACCATCACAGTCAATGTTTTCCTAACAGCCAGTATAAATCTACTGTCTTTCAGCTTAAAGCCATTCCCCCTTGTCCTGTCCCTCCAGGCCCTCGTTCAAAGTCCCTCTCCAGCTCTCTTGGAGCCCTCCTAGACACTGGAAGAGGCCCTAAGGTCTCCCCAAAACCTTCCTTTCTCCAGGTTATCCAACTTATCCATTCTCCAGATATCCAAGCCTGGCTCCTTCCAAGCACATTTTGGATGCTGAGTCCCAGCTGCAGCCCAGCACATGGCACAGAGGGTGGGGGGAAAATCAGGGAGCTTGAAGACCTGCAGGACTTGGGCTCTCTCCATCCCAGAGTTGTGGAGACACAAACCTAAGTGATAGTCACAGAAGCACAGAATAGTTTGGGTTGGAAGGGACCTTAAAGACCATCCCATTCCACCCCCTGATATGGGCAGGGACACCTTTCACTATCCCAGGTTGCTCCAGACTCATCCAACTTGGCCTTGAACACTTCCAGGGGTGGAACAGCCACAACTTTTCTGCTTTCCAGAGAATAAGATGGAAGAGACAAAGCCTAAAAAGGAAAACTGAGGTTCTGACAGATCAAGTGACTTGCCTGATACCACCTATTTGGCTTTTTGGACAGCACTGGGAACACAACCTTTGTCTCCTTGGTGCTGACACCATGGTTCACACTTTATTAAAATAAAGGGACAAAAAGTGTGACACAAGTGCACTGTTTGTGAGTGAGCTGCTCTGAGAGAGGCATGGGAGGATTTGCCCTCCCATCTCCAGAGTCCACCTCCCCTGCTAAGCCCTTAAGCACACTCGGGATTCTTCTCACGCAATCCAGGGCACCAACGTCAGCAGAAACACCTCAAAGAGCAAGGCAACAAACTCAGCTCCCGTGCCCTGCAGGAGGAGGGACACTGGGGGCAACCCTGGACAACCACAGGCCTGCAGGATGCCGACAGTTTTGGGAGGTTTTGGAGACAAGCAGCAGAATGACTGAGCGGTTGGTGGGATGAAGGAGGCAGAAAACAAAATGTTGAAAGCACTAAATATACATTCCTTGGCCAAGTAATGCCCCAGGGAAAATGAAAGAGCTGGCAGGAAGGAGGGAGCCAAGAGCCAAGGAAGAAGTAGGATCTCCATTGTTAAGAGCTCTCAGCCCTTGGAAGTGAACAATGAGCACTGGCTTTGTGTAGTGAGCCAGGAGACAAGTCAGGCTGAGGGGAAGCTGAGGAGGGTGGGCACTACACAAAGAGATGAAATCAAGTCCTTTCTGACACATTTCTGGCACAAAATCCACCTGGGTCTTGATTTTTCTCCCGTGCTTTTCATTCTCTACTTGGTCAAAAATGTTAAGGTGCTAATTCTTCTTCCCAGGCATGCAGAGGAACAGCTTAATGTAGAGCAAGGGGGTAAAAATAGATGTGATGGGATAAAACTGAGTAAAGGACAAGTGAGGTCATTTAGATTGGAATAATCTTCAAGTGAAGTAGCAAAGCCCCCTCCCAGAGGTTACTTAAAACTCGACTGGGTGGGAAAAAAAGGGTTGTTATCTTTTTTCTGGTTTTTGTTTGTTTGGGTTTTTTTGTTTTTTTGTTTTTTAAGGAAGAGTAGGCTTTGGGGTAAAAGGATTGCACTATGAAGGGAAGAGATTAAGAGATCAATTGCTTATCTTTCCAAATGATTTTTAATATATTAAAACCACCTAAGTCTTATAAATGCCATTTTATACTTCAATGTGTAGTTTGTCCCCCTTCTACATTAGTGGGCACAAATTAACAGTGACAATTTACGGCAACAAAACTTATCTATTGGCCAATTATTCATGTTTCTCCAAAGCACAAGAAGAAGACAGCCATGACTACAAGGAACTGAATTAAAAGAGATGAGAAAGAGACTTACTGAAGCTCCCAAGGAGAGCTAAGGGAGATCCAGTGAAGCAGAAGGGGGAAAAAAAGCCCACAAGCAAAAAAACAGCAAGAGATGGAAACACTATCTTGTGCCCTCAGTTGCTGTAAGGAGCAATTTGGGGCAGCAGAAGATAAATACCAATCAATCACAGTCACAACCAGTAATTCTTAGTGATTACAGATGGGTCAAGAACTTGCTGTAGCTTCAGATATTCAAAAACACATACAAATCTTGATGCAAACCCCTGAAGAAGAGTCACAGGGATGCAGAAATTCCCAGCTCAGGGGTCTGGCCACCAGACAATATTCTTCCATAACAGACAGATGGACCTAGGTGGGTTTTTAGCAGAGGCAACCGTGTATTGCCAGGCTCTCTCTTCAAAAGCTCACTGGGATGCTGACCTGTGACCTCCTGGGGAATTTATCAGTACTTGCTTTCCCTTCTGTATTAGTGCAGCTCCTACAGATATTTGGTCCTGACATGAGTCTCTTAACACGATGTATAAGAACGATAAATAAAGAGAAGGAGCTACAGGGTGAAATTCAATGCCATGTTCTATTCAAGGGTCACATTTGATGATCTAAATGACCCTTAAGTCATCAACTAGATGAACTTCTCTTCAGCCTAAGAAATAAATTCCTGTTTTGATAGTAATTCACCGAAGAACTGTCAAGGGTTAATGACCTGAGGCTTGTGTTAGCAAAAAAACACAAGGCCCCCCTTTAAGCTTGTGCTTAGAGAGACTGAGGGGCTGCCAACAAAAGAAAAAGAAAGGGGGAAAAAAACAGGCCTTGTGGTTATCCAGATCTTACAGAGAAAATCAGAGTTGAAACTCTGGTTCAGACTCCAGCTGGGCTTGTGGTGACAGTCACATCTCTCCCATCAGGGACCAGGGTTGGAGCAAGCCTGTGACCTGCCTGGCTCCCTGCCTGCTTCAAATGGACAGGAGTCCCCTCTCCCTGCACAGGAACACGTGTCTGCTTATGGGATTGATCCTCTCAATCTCCTGCTGTCCCTAAATAGCAGCAGGGACTTTAAGTGGCCGCAGCAAGTTACATCAGGAAAACTGACCAGCTCTGGTCAGAAAGGAGACCTGTTTGCTTGGGAAATGCCTCAGTAGGGGTGGACCCAGAGCCCACTGCAAAGCCTCCCAGGGAAACACAAACACAGCCCTTGGAAACCTTCCAGGGATAACATCTGCATTGCTCAACAGAGCAGAGTAGAGCCACCAGCTATGTCTTGTTCCCATCAGCAAATTTCCCCCATAACTCCTGTTTATCACCTATTTCTGCCATGTGACCATCAACAGCTCAGTGTCCTACTTAGAAATGAAAAAAAATGAATGAAAGAGCTACTAAAAAAATACAATGATCAGACCTCTTGCCAGTCCTCCCCACTCCAGTATCTCCCTTGATACTCCTTTCCCCAGTATTGATTGAAAGGTTTACAGAGGCACAGAGAGAGAGGCAGATTCCACTCACCACAGCAAAGTAATCCAGGTACATCGCTTTGCCCAGGTCAATAATCCATCCCAGGTCAGGCCTTCCTCGAGCACTGACAGTGGAGATCAAAAGCCAAGTGTAGAAATCTTCCTGGTTGATGTTCCTCACCCCACAGGTGAAGGATGGAGCACTTCTGCTCTCTCCCTGCTCTACAGGGAGATGGGCACCCACCTCCCCTCCTAAAACTTTACATGTCTCCCCTTCTTGCAGCTTTCCCCTCTGTCAGGTCCTCCCATTCTCCACCACTTCTCCAGGAAACAAAGCAAACAGGCTCCTCTGCCAAGGGGAGCTGCTTGGAATGGGATTAGGATGAGCAGAAAGGAGCTTAGAGCCAGGCACCATCTGTGGTGACGATGATTAACTAATGAATTAACTAATGAGGTTTTAAAGCTTTTTTTTCCCTCTTGTTCCTCCTGCAGGTCTGACGACAGAGAATTTTGCATCACTGTTTGCATCGTGGTCTCTGCTGCTTACCCAGCCTGACCCAGTGCCTCCTGCTCCTCCTCTGGACACGAATTCCAGCCAGGAGCTGGAACACAGGGAAAAAAGCTGGCTCCTGGTGGCCAAGGGCTTTCTTGCCTCTTCTGGTCACAAAGCCCATGTTTTAACTCTCCAGACTCTGATATGAAGTAATTAAATCAGATTAAATCATTGCAAAACATCTTCTAACCTGAAAAAAAGCCCCTATGGATGACAAAAAGGAAAATTCAGAACCCAGAATGAAGTTTCACATATTCTATCAGGGGATCTTTAAATGTACATGGAAATCATAAGGAATGGCAAAAGTCACAACCCCAGAGAGGTAAGGGGAAATGTTATTCTTTCTTCATCAGTTGGAAAAGAGGCATCTTCAAATGCTGGTATTTTTTCCACAGTCAGACCACGTGCAGACCTCAAATGGCCTAATGATGATAATAATTAATTAATTAACACCCTCGCCCCAAACCAGACCTCTTGTTTTCTTATATAAAAATCCTGCAAAACTAAAATCCTCTGGGATGTCTGTCAATGATCACTCACCATCAAACTTTCCAGTTCAGGCTCCAAACCCATTTCCTCATCCAGGCTTCCTTTGGGTTGGACCAAGAACATGCAGGGATGAAAGTGCATGGCAGTGACACCCCAAATTTGTTCTGGGATGTAGCTTGAGTGGAAATACCTTGACCAAATGTAGGTGTCTACACTGCAGACCCTGTGTCAGCTGCCTACGGTCCCTCAACATGTTCTGTGGGACACAAATCCTCACATCCTATAGCTGATATCAAACAGGGTGGCTGATTCACCCTCAAGAAAGTCTTAGGCTCTCCAAGGAATAAGTGAAGTGTGAGATGTTAGCTCAGATACTGACCTCTACCTCGTAGACATCTGGAATTACCTGAGGTGGTTGCCCACTCTTATCCTATCCAGTCATATATATTGCACATGAAGATAAGCTCTTCCAAAATCTTTCTAAAGGGAAAACCAACAGAATAACTATCACAGAATCCTAGAATGGTTTGGGTTGGAAGGGACCTTAAGGACCATCTTGTTCCAACCCTCAGTCATGGGCGGGGACACCTCCCACTCTCCCAGGTTGCTCCGAGCCACGCAATGACTGCTACTATTCCCCTGGTGCTGATCAGGAATCCTAATCACAAATGATTTCTACTGTGTTCAACCAACAAAAGCTTTGGTGATGCCCCTATTTTTCTCCTCAGTGTGAAATACTCTGTTCCCAAGGGCAGATTCCTCCTCACCCCACCTTGGATGCAGAATAACCTCAGCCCAGCAGTGTGGGAAGGCAACAAACCTCCAAGAGGGGTTCTGTGCTCTGGGACTACTGAGCCTGAAGACACTTTGTGCAGGGCTGTGAAATAACTTGGGTTTGTGTTGGATTTGTACTGCCCTCTTTGGAAGCTGGTATACTTTTCTTTTCTTTAGGGGAGGGAAAAATTAGGAAATAAAACTGCCAGTTTTGGGATTTCACCCAGGGGAAGAGAGACATATCTGGGATTTTTGCTTTGGAATGAGCTGAACCATTTTCCAGGCTCTGATGACCATGTCTCATCAAGGAGGAACAACATCATATGCAAAACACAATGTCTGAGTTTACACAATGAGTCCTATCACCCCACATGAGCTGTGGCCATAAATAAGAAGTCCCAGAAATGATTCTTTCACTTTCAGGTGCCTCTGTTTGTCCTACATGAAAGAAAACAGGGAGAGACCTCAAACAGCTCTGAAATACCTTGCAAGTGACTATTGCCCCATTGAGGACAGACCTGAGGCTGTTTGCAATGCATTATTCAATGGTTGCAACTGGAGAAAAAACCTAATTATACATGATTTGCCCAGAATAATACCCCAAAAGACAAGGCCACATGAACAGTGGGGTAAAAAGCTTTTCCCTCTGTGTGTTGCCCTCCCTTTTCATTTCTCACCCCGTCCCCTCTGAGACTTCAACCACCTTGGCAGCTGAAAACGGGTCTGATTTCAGCCATGTGTGAGAATCCCACACGTTTCAGGCTGTGACTTCAGGCAGGTGTCATGTTAAATCTCCCGAGGGATTGTTTGCTGTTTATCATCAGAAGGGGGGAATCTCTGCAGCTTTACCTTGTGCAATGGCTTCGGCACTTAAAGCTGCACATGATCAGCTTGACCTCACACTGCTTGTTGGTGGCTGAGGTTTTTTTTTTTCCAAGAGAAGATTACACAGAGTTGCTCAGAGTGGGATTTCCAGCACTTTTCTTCTCTGAGATTATCTTAATAATTATTTGTTTGTTTTAATAATTGCATTTTGGCAGCCTCCCTGGTCTATTTTACCTGCAAATCTCCACGTAACTTCAAGGCGTTAATGACAATAGACTCCCCCTTTGGATGTGGCTGAGGATTTTTTAGAGTGTAGGGGGAAAAAGACATTTTGGAAAACGTGTTAGGCTTGGAAAAACTCCTGCTGGGAACACTGGTCACATTCAAGCCTGAACCCTAGTCAGATCTACAGGGGAGGGAAAACACCCAGGGTGGAAAACTATCAATCCAGATTCAAGCCTTTTTCATAAATTAAAGCTGTAGGTCCCAAGTCCGCACCACAGTGGCTGTTCTGACTCTGTTTCCTCCCCCAAATAAAGAGTCCCATGAGGTCTTGATCCCAAAAGCAGCGATGATCCTCTGCATGGGGAGTGAAAGGCAGAGGAAACAGCACATTGAGCACGACACAGCAGCAACTCAGGCAACAAACCCAGGGGTCCCCTATTCTAATCCCCTTTAATAAACACCTATTGCCCCTCTGTGAGAAAGCTGGAAGGAGACAGGAGAAATTTGCTGGCTGACAGAGAGGAAAAACCTTTCTTTGACTCCCCTAAACCCCTCCTTACATATGGGTATTATTAGCACCTGTTTTTAATCCATTATTTAAAGGTTTTATGCTGAACAACTGAGATTGCCAGGGGTGTCAGGTCTCACTCAGCAAAACTGAGTGCAGCACAAATGGAGTTACTGTGGACAAATCACTCCCTGTTCACAAAGGGGCATAAGGAAGCACCTCGTTTTCCAGGAGGTGCTTGGCCTCTTCCTATGTTTGCCTCTCTCTAGAATCATTTTACTTAGAGTGAAAGGATCTCAGCCCCAGCCTCCCAGAATTATTCAAGAGCTATTCATCAAGAGGTAATTGTGATGCCCAGGAGAGCAGAAGGAGCTTAGACCTCCCTGTCTGCTATCTGTCTCTGCTCTCTCCCAAAATAATTCCCAGAACTAACGATGCTCGTCACCCATCCTGTGTTTGGTGATAGGTCAATACTGTACAATTTTGGGCAGAATGTACTTAAGGACTGTTTTGCTTAGGTGAGCCCAACAGTGGATGATCAACTTCTAGAAGGACCATGAAACCTGGGTGTTATCAAGACTGTCCTGATCTAGGTGAAGACACCCCTGCTCATTGCCGGGGGTTGAACTAGATGACCTTTGAAGATCCTTTTCAATCCAAATGATTCCATGATTTTGTTCTACAAGACTGTATAAGGAGAACCTAGAAACTCAGGAAATACTCCTGGCAGACCTCTGTCCTTGCTCCAGCAGATTCCCCTTTTCCATTGAGATTGAATTTATTTCTTGGCCAAATCTCCCCTCCTTTCTCACCAAACACACATCCCACATCAGCATTGCAGGGTCACTTGAGAAAGCTCTTCATTTGCTCTGGAGTTTTGTAAAAATAGAAACACCTGAAAACCAACCAAGCCTGGAAACCCTGTCTTGTCCTGAAATTCAGCTGTAAAAATGCATTAAACTATCAGGGTCATTGAGAAAAGGGTGTTTGGGCACAGAGTCCCCAGGGAAGTGGTCATGGCACCAAGCCTGGAAAAGCTCAATGAACATTTGGATGATGTTCTCAGGGACATTGGTTGGGGATTGTTGGGGTGTCCTTTGCAAGTTGTGAGTCCCTTCCAACTGTGGGTATTCTATGATTCTATGACAATGAAGTGACTTAGTTGGCCTCTGCTCATTTTCATAAAATGGATCTGGGTTCACACTGCTGGGGATATGGAGAAATTTAGTGTTCAGCACCTCAAGGGATTGTCATGTTATTAATCCAGGATGGGGAGAGAAAGAGAATTAAATTGCTAAAAGGGCACAGGTAAAGACAAGCACATTGGATGAAGTTTATTACGATGGCATTTCTACCCCTGAGCTGGGAAACACCTTCCTGAAGTCAGGCCATGGGGAGGGGTTGTGCTGCCCAACAGCACCAGAAGGACTAGACCCATCAAGGTGGAGAGCAGGGAGGTCAAAAAACACTGATATCTAAACACCAACTTCCTTGGAGGTGTCTGACTGACAGGACAGTGGGATGACCTTGCTTTGGCCCATTCCAGAGATCAGAGATGGCTCTGGGAGGCTCAAGCATCTCCCCAGACCTCACTTACCACCTGGGTCTCCCTTTCAAGACCAACCCCAGGCTCCCCATGTGGCCATGATCAGAGCAGGAGGTCTGAGCAGGACCCTCCATCCCCAACAGCTCTTCTGGGTGAACCAAGAGGAGAGCTGGAGCTTTTCCAGGCTTTGCTGTGCTTATCTCAGCGGGAGAGCAGCCTCTGACGTATCCTCAGAGGTTCATCTCATGGTCCTGTGACACGACCAGCAGATGCACTGTGTGACATCCAGCCCCCCTGCCCTCTCCATGCTGTCTGTGAGGTGGGCTCTGAGATTAGGATCTCACATTGATGTTGGGAGGCAGCTGAGGGACCACAAGCCTTGCTGGGATGAGGAGAAGTTTTCTGGCATTTCAACAACTGCACACCTGAAGTGGTCAGGGTTTTCAGGACTGCTTTATTCCACCCTCCAAGATGCAACAGAGTGATGCAGAGTGATGGGTATGGTGCAGAACAGGAGCACGAGTGATGAGAGACCTTTTGTGCTAATCCCCTTGTACCCAAAATCAATATAAGAGAGAACTAACTGCCTTATATGCCAGGGCATTAATGTATTAACACTAAGAGCATTAGGGACTTGATTAGTGCTGCAACATCCACATCCCCACCCACCAGATCATTGTGGCTTTAAAGGGCTCCATCCTGGCCTGGTCCCTGTGCCTTCCAGCAGTCATTCCTTATCTTGCAGAATCACAGAATCATGGAATGGTTTGGGTTGGAAGGAACCTTAAGGCTTGTCTAGTTTGGCAGGGACACCTCCCACTATCCCAGGTTGCTCCAAGCCTCCTCCAACCTGGCCTTGGACACTTCCAGGGATGGGGCAGCCACAGCTTCTCTGGGCAGCCTGAGATAGCTTCTCAGGGAATTTCTTCCTAACATCCAATGTACATCTACTCTCTTTCAGTCTGAAGCCATTCCTCATTGTCCTGTCACCCCAGGCTCTTGTCCAAAGTCCCCCTCCACCTTTCTTGTAGGTTCCCTTCAGGAATTGAAAGACCTCAGTTAGGTCATCCCGAACCTGCAGCTATGCTAACATACAGCCCTGTGCCAGCAACAGGCCTGATGTCCCCTGTTCTCCTGAGATGATACACTGTCCCAGCAGGAATCAGCTCCTTTTCCAGCAGTTTTGACTGGTTCCTGTAGCCATACCATGACACTTCCACTCTGAGACTTTGCCTTCAGTCCAGAAGCGGTTTCTGCAAAGCAGAGTTTTGAATGGCCAGTTTTTTTCCACAACTTCAGCTGCATCAGCCTGAATTCACCCAGCCAAGTTGCAGAGTAAATGGAGATCTTCTTTTGGGAAGGTATTTGCTGGGAGGAATTCAGGCCAAGCAGAGGAGGTGGAGGTGGGTGACATCAATATGTGGAAATCTCTGTTTTCCGAGGAAGAAGCATCTTTCCTGTATCTGAAACTGAACACCTGGGACCCAGAGAAATCTCTCCCACTGATCCCAGGAGCTGTTTGCTGCTTTGAACACTTTAGACTCCAAAACATAGTGGTGGAAATGTTAGAGCTGAGTAGGACACCAAAACCTCTGTTGCTCTCCTGGCTGTGCCATGGACTCAGGATGCTCTGGCACATCTTCTGCAGTTGGGATATGAACTCCTATTTCATCTCACCGGTTGGCAGCTGTGGTTAGCCAGGTGATGTAGGATTTGAACACACCAGGCAGCCTTTGGGTAGGTCCTGTGTTCTCTGGGATTGCCACAAAAGGCCACAAGAGCAGCTGTCCTGAGAAACACAGGGGCTGGGAAGGGAGAGGCATAGAAAGGTGGTGACAATCTCATAGTCCACACACTGTCTGGTTTAGAGGTGATGGGTGATGATAACCAGGATTTGCTCACTCCAACATTTTCATGCATCAGTTTTTGGGAAGCAGTACTGATACAGGACAGGAAGGTGACATCCCTGCCAGTGCTTGTAGTCATTTTCTGGTCCTGAGGGCGATTGTCAGGAATGTCCACAGTATTAAACTTCCTCCACAACAAGGTGAGTTCTTCTTCACTGTGTGGGACCAGGGATAGGCTTTGGTACTGTTACATCCCAATCTGGGTCTGTGGTCACTCTGTAACAGCATGTACAGACCAGTTACCCCAGTGCCCGTGTCCTGCTGCTCATTAATTTGTTCCCAGCATAATCACTTTGCTGGATTCAGAGAGAAGAAAAACTGGAGACTTAAAGGAAAGCAAGAGGGTGGAGAGGGCTGAACTTGAGGAAGAGGAAATCTGGCTGTGGTCAGGCTCTCAAGTGCCAGAGGGGATGTGAATCAGGGCAGAGGTGTTTCCCCAGGGAAATGACACTGCCTGCACACTGGAGGTTCCTTGCCTACCCACCACCCAAGTTTGGTCCTCTTGCAAAAGCTCTCAGGGAATGAGATTTAATCACAACTTGGGGCATTCCAAGGAAAGTGATCTGGGTTTCTCCCGGCTTTGCTGAAAATGGAAATGCTTTTAACCCCCCCAGCATTGCAGTGGATTAGGATTGCATTAGGATTCCAAATCCACCCTCTCAGCTACTTCATGGAACTTCTGCTCTTCCCAGGCCCTCTTTCTTCTTTTTCTTGCATCCATTTTGCTTTCACCTTCAGGGACGAGTTTAATTCCTTCCTCCCTGCAAGCAGCCAGCAGTGGGAGTCAGTAGCTTTCTAATGGGGCATCAGATCTTGGAGATGTCCCCTTGCAGAGCCATTGCAGAGGGATGGGTTGTCAGCTCCTCTGGGAGCTCTCAGGGTGGGAGCTCTGCAGCCAAACTGGAGATACCAACACCCCAAGACCACCAGGAGAAGAAATAACCCAGATGGTGGACTTTTGATGCACAGTTTTCATCTGAGCATTCAGTGATTTGCTGCACCTACAGTATGGTGGCTCATGGAGCACATCCAGATCATGGGATGGCCTCAGCTCAGATCCCATTTGGTCCCAACAATCTCCTCTAGGCCATCATGAGTCCTAGTTTTGGGCTCCCATCTGACCTGTGCAGCCTGTTCATCCCCAGGTTCATCCCTTAAGAGCTTCCCAAGGGCTCTAAGTAAGGCATGTAGCAACCTCTGGGTCTTCCTTGCCTGAATATAAGAAAATGCTTTTAATTATAAATTCATTGTCCTGTCTGCATCTCCTCCAACAGCTGTTTCTTCATCTCATGCAAATCAAACCATGCATATACCGTCAAAAAAATCTGAATTTTAAAAATCAAGTTTCCTCATCATAATAGAAACTGGCAATCAAAACAATTCGAACAGTACACAGTCATTTGTATATAATTATCTTCTTGTCTTTGTACTAAATATGACCAGAGAAAATAAAGATTCAAAGTCTGGTATTTCCAGGTGATTTCTGAGTAGCTGATGCTGAGAATTTGTAAGCCAAGCAAACTTTTTTTAAGACAATAAACCAGAAAAATCTAGGTGCTACTTCTTCCAGAGCTAGGTAACTATCCCAAAGAGATGACATTTAGCTTGTATATTTTGAAACTTACCATTCTTTAATTTGGAGATTCATCTTTCTCTTCCTGTTTGTGTTGAAATTAATCTACCTCAGTTGAGATCAAGCCCTTTGGTGTGGAAATGGGATGAACCCGTACTTACCTCTCAACCTGCTGCAACCAACTGCACAGGTGCATGTAAAAGAAAGCCAAAGATGCCTCCAGAGAGGGTTTATGTCAAGAGTGTGGGATGCTTAGCTCGAAATCCAGGCTGTGTTAGGTGGATGCCCATGGCAGGGGGGTTGGAACTAGATGGTCTTTAAGGCACCTTCCAACCCAAAACACTCTATGCTGTTTCAGAGAGGGAGTACAAGCTCAATAATGTGTAAACACAGTCAGAAAAGCCCATGGTGGGCTGGGAGCTGCCCCAGGCTGGGAGAAGCCCAGGAGGGAAGGGTTTGTTGGAGCTGTGGTTGCTGGGGACACCAGGAGCAGTCATGCTCTGATGTGCTCTGGGCGAAATGTCTGGGAGTGCAGCCTGGCAGAACAAGTCTGGTGGGGTTGCTGGTGTGACTGGTATGAAATCATGCCCTCACCCTACCTCCCAGTGAGCTGCTGAAGAGCTTCCCTGTTTTGTAACAGAGATGACAACATCGTCCCTCCCCTGCCAGGCAGGGATCCGAGTGCTGCAGGTAAACATACCTGTGGTCCCGAGGCGGGCAGGGAGGAGGGTGCTGCCCACAGCTCCTGCTGATGTGGTGTGAGGAGCTGCTCACCTCCCTGTCCCTCTGCTTTGCTGTTCTACTCCACACACACACAGGACAGGGAGCTGTGTGAGGGTTTGCTCCTGTCTAAGCCTGGCTCAAGGGGATGACTCAGTAGCTCCTGCTTGGAGCTCAGGTCTTGGGTTCTGTCCAGAACCTTTCCTTCTGTTGCCTTTTCAAAGTATATTTACAGCACATCAGGAGTGAAAAGTTAAATAAAAATACCTGAGACTTCAGTTCTTTGCATGGCAGTATAAAATACTGGTACTTATTATTCTTGTATTTCATATTGCTTTGGGCTTATATATGGTCTTGGGCATCAGGTCTAGATACAGATCCTCCACCACAGTGGTATTATCTGATCAGATTAAAGTTGAGGGAGCTACTGTAGCTTCACACCATTGAAATGAATCCAGAATTCAGCCCTTCACTTGACACTGAGCATTATATTCATGTTGGGCATGAAAATCTGGCCAGGAGTGAGAAATTTGCTGGATGGATTCTGCAGAAACCTGGCTGTGCCATTGCTGCAAACCACAGTGCAGATGGATCTTCCCAGTGAACAGGGGGAGCCTTTAGGCTTTTCCTCTTCCAAAACCACTGCCTCCACTTGTTAACCTCCATCTCTGCTGATGTAGACATGTCAGTGGCCCTGACTCTTCAATTAGAAGATTCTTAATGGAGCATTTTCCACTCACTTCCAGTAGTGGAGTCCCCTGAGGATCACCAGGAATGCACTAGTAACTGTAAGGAATGAATTAGCCCTGAAGTGCCTCTGAGCCTGTGGATGGGTAACCAGAGCACTCACCTGAGTCACTGGGAACTTTGGCTACTACAAAACCCACTGTCAAATCCCTGGCACGGTTTCAGCAAGACCTTGCACTGCTCTCAGGAGCAAATCCCAGGTGTGGATCAGGAGTTAGCACAGGTCCACCCTATTCTGAAGGCTGAATTGGACACTATGGATGTGTCCCAAGCTCCTCAGGTGAACGAAGCTGCAGAGAGTGGACAAGGAAATGTTTAATTTATAGATACATCAAGCAACTTTTTTTTTAATGTTGTCTCTGCTGGTTGTGGTTTTGTCGAACAAGAATATCTTAGATACAGACAGATATGAGTATCTTGAGGGCTTTGCCCTCAGCTGGCCTTGTGTTAGTGATTTCAGAGGAGGCAAACCCCACTCAGCCCTTCAGTGCTTTGAAGTACCTACATTGTTATGGCCGTTTATAAACACCATCAGCAGTTTGGTTCTTTCTCTCCTGCATTTGCTGCCAAGACATAAATCAGAGTTAATACTTCCCTTGTTTTCCTATGAGATAACTGTGGCACTTCTCTCTGCTGTGTGTGCCCCATGTGTACCCAGCAGAGCTCTCCACAGTGATGGGCAGCCACCTCTGTCTGGGGCTTGGTGGGAGCTTCCCTTTCCTCCAGTATCAGGTAGAACACCTGCAGCTGGAGGCTTGTCCAGGTTCCTCATGGAATCATGGAGTGATGCAGCTCAGAAGGGACCTCGGGAGGTCTCTGATCCAAACCCCCAATCAAAGTTAGATAAAAGTTTGATACGCCCTGGGTCATATTGGCAATGTTTGGAGTATCATCAAGGAGATCCCTCAGCACCTCTGGGTTTCTCCTCCAGTTTTTTATTCTCCTCATCGTGAGTTTCCCCTGTCCCCTGTCCTTAATGCCTAACTGGGACTTCTACTCTTGCAATGAAAGTCAATTTTCTCTTTCACTTTGAGCATCCAAGGAGAACGTGACTCTACCTTCTTTATGTCCTCCCATCACATAGTTGAAGAGAATAATAAGATACCTCTGCTAACCTGATCCTTCAAATTCTGCTTGTAAATCCTGCCCTTTATGTCCCTAAACATGTTGGTGCCCTTCTGCCTGACTCTCTCCAGTTTGTCAATCTCTTCTTCGTGATAAAACTCAAAACTGGAACGTCCCAAACCAGACACAGTATTCTGAATGTGTTTTACATATACCAAAAAATTCCATAAAAAGGAGAAAAGGTCTTTTATTATGCTGTTCTATTACAGTCCATTGCACTCCAGAAGGTGTAATAAGGATTCTTCTGCTCTTCCTGGAATATTTTACATCCATCTCCTCAGTATTTCGGTCCTTGAATGGATGCATGTAAGGCAGGAATCAGATCCAGGCTAAGAGGAAGAAGAAGATGATCCTTTTCTCCTTCCTGTCTCCATGAAGAATGACAAGGATTGAGTCAGTGATGAGAGAAACCAGCAGCAAAGCCCCATCAACACAGTCCAGCAGGAGACGTCCACAAAAGAGTTGGGTGACAAAACATCTCCTGCACTGGATGGAGGGAGAAGAGGGAATGGTACAACAGCATCAGGATAATTTCCATGAAATGCTGTTGGCTTCACATCTCCCTCAGCTTTTGGAGGTGGTCCTTGACCATGGCTAAAGAGACACAACAAGGGTTTGTGCTGATGCTGGGGTAAACCTGTGCCCAGTGGGATTTTTAGGGCACCTCTGGAATAAAATTAAGATGCCACTAATGTATAACTTGGCACAACTGGTGCCTCTGTTAAAAAGTGCTTGGACCCTCTACCCCACCAGGCCCAAAGCATCAGGCTGAAGGGGCAGAGCTGAAGAGAATGTCCCAGCCTGGACCAGCCCCTGCCCAGGGAAGCCAGAGAGATTAGATATTTTGATGCTTACAAAGCTGTTTAATCATAAGATAACACACAGCCTGTTCACACAAATTAGGGTGGGTCCCCTTTACATAATGTTGATTTCAGAGTCAAATTAATCTCACAGACAACTTGTTTCTGCTGCAGGTTTTATCCATTCAGCACATTCGATACGGGATCAGGTCTCAGGCTTGTGAAACTGTCACAGGGTGAGTTTTGAGAGGGAGGAAAGAGGAAAAGGAAACCAGGAAGGTGAATGGACTTTACTGTGATAATTGCTCCAGGATTGCTGGGTTTAGGTAGAATTTAGCCAAGGCTTTATAACTCGAATGGAATATTTGCTTCTTGCTGACCTTTCTAATCAGAGGATGCTTAATAATCATTTATCCCTTATTTGTTTTGTAAATTGTACCACCTCAGTCATGGATCAAACATCTCCCTCTCCAACCCTCCTGTGCTTCTTGCCCCCCTGATCTTACAGATCATACCAAAATATGTCCTTTCAGTGCTTTTTCAACACTACACAAGATCAGGGCACTGATTTTCAAGCATTCCCTTTGAAATAAAAATCTATTCAGGACATCCACCGCTTCTTAACAAATTAATTAAATTTTAATTAAACATCACTAAGAAGCTAATTTTCCCTTTGCAGTCAGCTGGGTCAGGAAGGGCCATGGGGCATTCTGACGGAGTTGCAGCTTTTCTCAGCTTTCCAAGGGGAGGGATCTCTGCTGATTCATTCCTAATCAGCTCACTGAATAATGCATGAGATGCTGATGGCAGTCCAAAGTCCTGAGGAGGAGGCAGAATGTACTTCCACAATCCCTTTCTTCTTGAGAGGAGGTGAGGAGATGGGAATAATAAAAAATAAAAATCACTTCAGTTTAAGAAACCAGGGTGGAAAACACAGCCTTGAGGACTCTGTGAGTTCCTGATAAATACCTGGAGGTGCATTTTGGTTTGGACGGTTCAGAAATGCCTTCTGGGCCCTCACTCTGTTACTACAATTTCTCCCAACTCTCCCTGTGGCAGAAGTCCTAATACTTGGGAAAAAAATCCCAAGACAGCTTTTGCTCTCACACATTCCCCAAAAACACAGGGACCAGTCAAGGAGGCAGTTGGAGATGTGGGTTATTGAGAGAGAGAGCAGAAGGTATGGAGGGTCAGGAGCAAGGAAAATTGGGAGTCGGAGGGCTCTGATAGGACTTGCTCTTATGTTGCCTCTGCAAGCCTAGAAATTGTCCCTAATTCAAAAGGTTTTTCTAACAGGAATCCTGAGGTTAATGGCTGTAACTTCAGTGTGTGGCTTTGGTAAAAGTGGAGTTTTAAGCACCCTTAAATTATTTCATATTTAGAGGTCAGAAAGAATCTTCCTGCCTTGCCCCAGTGCAGGACATCTCCAGTGAGGAGATGGATGAGCACAGTGAGCTGAAGCACAAGAAGATCTGAATCTGCCAGCAGCCAATGTGTAAACGTACTGGGATGAAAAAGCAAATGACTGAGTAGTGGAAACACAATTTTCTGCTTCACTCCCTGATCTGTGTTGTCTTCCTGCAAAGAAAAGGCAGGATGGTACGTCTCTGGCATGAAACTCATTTAGGTGTGCCCAATTCAGCACAGGAAAGACATGGAGCTGCTGGAGAGAGTCCAGAGGAGGCCCCGGAGATGCTGCAGGGCTGGAGCCCCTCTGCTCTGGAGCCAGGCTGGGAGAGCTGGGGGGGCTCACCTGGAGAAGGGAAGGATCCAGGGAGAGCTGAGAGCCCCTTGCAGAGCCTAAAGGGGCTCCAGGAGAGCTGGAGAGGGACTGGGGACAAGGGATGGAGGGACAGGACACAGGGAATGGCTTTAAGCTGAAGGAGAGTGGATTTAACTTGGCTGTGAGGGTGGGGGGACCCTGGCACAGGTTGCTCAGAGAAGCTGTGGCTGTTCCATCCCTGGAAGTGTCCAAGGCCAGGTTGGATGGGGCTTGGAGCAACCTGGGATGGTGGAAGGTGTCCCATGGCAGGAGGGGTGGAATTGGATGGTCTTTAAGGTCTCTTCCAACCCAAACCATCCTGTGATTTTATGATACAGCTTCCCTCCAGCCTGAGTGCAATTGCTAACTTGGTGTTTCAGCTGCCTGGATCCCCTGTCTGTAAAGTACTCAGGGTGAAGGACTTTGAAGAACAACTCTATGAGAAGCTGAGGGAGCTGGGGGGGCTCAGCCTGGAGAAAAGGAGGCTTGGGGGGACCTTCTGGCTCTGCAACTCCCTGATGGATCCAGGAGAGGGTCAGGCTCTGCTCCCAGGGAACAGGGACAGGATGAGAGGGAATGGCCTCAAACTGTGCCAGGGAAGGTTTAGATTGGATGTTGGGAAAAATATTTTCACACCCTGAAGCCACCTAAATCCAAGCTCACTTCTCTTGCTTCCTTTCATACCTTCTGGAGAATACAATTCCAGAATGGAGTAAGAATAAAGGACACTTCTACAAAGGACAAGTTCTCCTATTTTAAAATACATATATAAAGTGCCCTGACCATGTCTGGAGGTTCTCAGTCCTCCTCTTTGCCTAGAGAAAACTTCAATTAAGTCAATCTTGGAGTTTTAGGCTATGCCTCTTCCAGAGAACTATGGAATCCCAAGGCACCAGTGTTGGAGCGCTGTTGTCCACTCTGACAGAGAGCAAAGGCACTGGAATGGGTTTGTATTGGCCAAGGAGGCAATTCCTTTGAGCATTTTGGGAGCTTGCACTGATTAGGGCAATTCCCAAGAGGCATTGTAGATGCCTCCTAAAAAGTTTAATATTATGATTATTTGGGTAGGGAATGGGCATAACAATACCATAGAATCATAGAATGGTTTGGGTTGGAAGGGACCTTATAGATTATCTTGTTCCAACTCCCTGCCATGGGCAGAGACACCTTCTACTGGAATATTTAGATCAGTAGTGGAGACAAAACTCTGAGTGCCTTAATTTAGCTGGAATAAATAGCACCCTACACTTTGTGAACACACAATGCATAGAAGGGTTGAGGTTAGAAAAGACCTCTAAGATTGATTCCAACTGTGATCCTAAGCAGGATACTGAGACCTCTCCTGCCATTTTCACTGCAAGGGCATTCCCCAACGCTGTGCATTAATTAGAAGCAGTGGGTGGATCTCTGGCCTTCAGTTCCCCAGAAATAACATCACTCCTTTTCCTGCTGGGAAATGTGTGCAAAGCTGCAGGATTTGAGGGCTCACACACTGCGAGCTTTTTCCTGGATAATTGCACAAAGGATGCAAACTCCACTTTTGCTCATGACCCTCTAATTGCAAAAGGCTGGAGAGGGGTAGTCAGGCACTTTGCACAACAATAACCTGTTCCTCTTCATCCCACAGGATCCCTGAAAGATTTCTCATGCCTAGGCAGGATGAGACATAGACAGTCAAGCCCTGGTCTCACCCTCTATCCCCATTCCCATGACATGACTCATTTTTGGACATCCAGCCTGAAGAAAGTCTAGGAGATGTGCCTCCAAGTGAAACCAGCGGGCATCAGTTCTACCCTCATGCAATTAAGCTCTTTCAGGTATTCCCCATCAAAAAGTCATCGAGGGAAAGTTGTGCTTCATCACCACTTCAGTTTATCCAGCACTGACTGTTTCTCCTCAGTACCTCTCTTGGCTGTGCTTTTGCCATGTGTTTTCATGGACCTTCCTTCCTAGGCAGATATTTCCATGCTCACAGTTTTGTCTCTCAAGGCTCAGCCTGTTGCCACAGACTTTTCTCCCTGTAGACTCTAATTCTCTCTAACTCATTAATATCCCCTTGGAGGAGACTCAAACCAGCTCTTTGGGATTTTGCAGAAAATAAGGGATGCTCCCAGACTCCTGAAGAGAGGAATTATCATCCTGGTCTGCTGACAAGTGAGACAGAGCTCATTGAGGGGGACTTGGCAAAGGACTTGGAGTGATTCAGAGGCAGAAGCAAAATCATGTAAATGCAGAGTCCTCATTCCATTCATAATTCCTCTCCTTCATTAACATAATGCAGAGGGAGGAAGCAGAACCCTGTTTTCCTTCAGCCTCCAAACATATGTAACCTGATTTTTAGGAATATTCCTTCATTCCGTAGATGTCATTTTGGACCTTGGCTGAGAGGGACAGGTAAAATCAGCAATTTGGAGATTCTGTACTGTTCTCTCTGTTTAGGTTTTCATCATTCTTCCCTTAACAAAAAAATGGCCTTTCTGGAAAAAAAGTAATTTCTTATAAAAATCCTCATTTTTTTATCAGGAAAATATGTCTTCTCTATTTAGGTTTTTCTTTGTGTATTGAGAATAGGAATCTATCAATCTTAAATATTTATTGAAAATCTCATGCTTTTAGCCAATGAAAGTTATTCACCTGAATATAATTAATGTTAAAGTTGAGGGGGTTTAAATTACAGAGTCACAGAATTGTTTGAGTTGAAAAGGATCTCCGAAGGTCACCTAATCCAACACCTAAAACCAAGTAGGTCTTCAAATGGGTAGAATTTGATGGTGTGGATGAAGCTTAACTTGACTAAGACACTGTTAATTGCAGCTCATGGAAGGAAATAAGTACAGAGTATGAAAAAAGTACTGAATTTCCCATTTTCTATGGATGTTTTGGGGAAATTTGGGTATTGTTGCAAAAAACACTATTTATAAAAACAACAAGCATTGTCATTTAAATCAAACAATCTCACTCTCACTGCTCAGTCACCACTTTGAGTTTTCCCTCATGGAACGAAGGACCCTTAAAGAGGAGAGAAAATGAAAAAGTTGCATAAAATGCATTTTCTTTTTAAGTGTATTTAAGGGAAACAAAGCTAATCCAGTGCTTTCTTTGACTCAATTTTTTTTTCCTTAGAAGGATGTTTTCTGCAAGGAAATCATCAATGGAAAATGTTTGACCAGCTGTACTCTTATCTTTCCATCTGGAAACACATGCAATACATGGAAATCCCCACCTCACTCCAAGTTTCGAGGGGCTGACTGGTTTTTGTGCTCACGCTTCTTTTGCTGTGAGTAAGTGTTTCAGCATTTGCTTTTGTTTGCCATCCATCCACTCCAGGCCGAGATAAAATACAGGGAAATTTCACCTGGTGCCATTCCAGGGCACGGTGGTGGCACAAGGACCTGCAGAGCCCGTGCCGGGTCAGGTTTGTGCAGCCCCCTGAACAAAGCCTTGGTCTTGGCTCCTTCTTGAGTCTTCAGGGAATTTTAGTCTGGAGATTAACTTCCAGCTCACAGGAAATAACAGAGATGACCTGGATATATCTCGATATGGACTGGACATGGGTCATTTGTGCTGTTGGCTTGGGTTTGGCTCGAGTTTTGCTGGTGTGAACCCAAATGATCCCTCACCTTGGGGTCAGTAGTCAGCAGAGTCCAAGGACCATTCTTGGTAGGTTGTTTGGATGCAACCACTGTGTTGTGGAGAGATTTTAGCTGTATGGACTTTACCAGACCAACTCCAGGGAGATGGGCACAGGTTCTGGTTCATCTGTGAAGCTGTGGCTGCCCCATTCCTGCAAGTGTTCAAGTGTCCAAGGCCAGGCTGGACAGGGCTTGGAGCAACCTGGACTATCTCCTGTCCAGGCAGGGAGTTGGAATTGAATGGTCTTTTCAACCCAGACCATTCTATATCTTTGTGATTCTACTATTTGTCTTTGATATAGAGATCTAGTTTTATCTAACTATCTAGTTTTACCATGCCATCCTGTTGAGTTTGGAATTCATTTGTGCTTCTGGGGGTTTTTGAACCAAGTTTTGATTGTGGGAACTGATCCATCACTGTATCTCCTGTCTGTGTCCTACAAGGGGACCATACAGCAAAATCCTGCTGGTCTTCCAGGAGAACAGCAGGGAGAGTTGAGTTTGTTCAGCCTGGAGAAGAGCAGGCTTTGCAGAAGCTTATTCCAGGAGAAGAGCACTCTCAGCAGGGGTGGTGGGTGCAGAAAGGCTGTAAGATTTGGCTTTTCTTCCTACAGTCTGGACTTATTTCCCGCCTCTGGTTTTATTTCATAGCCCAACCATGAAGTGTTGATATCAGTTGGGAAAAAAAAAAGAAGAAATCCCAAAATCTCAGACACACACACACACACACACACACACACACACAGACACACACACACACAAAGACCTGCCTCAGCTTGCATTACAGGTTCTCCTCCCGGGAGCAAATCACTTGGGAAATTTAATTAAACTTTAATGAGATACTTTGATTGCTGGGCCGTGCGCCGAGTGGAATTAATGTACAGCGAAGGGGCGTCTCGTCATGCTGCTGGCAATGGCTGGCAGGTTCATGTAGAGCAGAGCATGTCATCCTAAATCACCTTTTGAACTCGGGAAAGTAGCAGGGAAGAACAACCAGGAAGCTCTAATGGGTCATTTGGTACGGCAGGTCCTTTACGTGTGAATCCCACACCTTGGAGAAATTCCCTCTGAGTCACTTCTGGGACTTTTCAGGAGGTTGGGGCATAGGTGGTGGGCAGGGTGGTCTGGGTTGTGGGTTTCCTTCTCTTCCTTCCCTTGAGTAGGCTGGAGGGAGCTCTGGCACAGGAGGTGCTGGGAGGGCTGGGTGATGAGCAGGGACATCCATGGATGCCCCAAAGGACCATGGTGCAGATCCCCACTGACCAGAGAAAGGCACTATTTTGTTGCTCGTGGAGATGTGAATTCTCTTTCAAGTGAAGGGCCTCCAGGCCAGCATGGAAAGGAAGGAATTTTGCAGTGCAATCCTTGTTTGGAGAGGGACATTCAACTTCAGGAGAGTCCCACCTCCTTCTTCCTCAAAGCTGTGCCTCCATCTAGGAAAAGATCCCTCGTGTATCTCATTCAGGATCTCCAGACATCCCTTAGAACATTTCTGTGAGAAGCTGCTGCACCAGGCTGGATTTGACTGTCACCCACACCTGGTTTAGGGGGTCCCAAAGGATTTAAGACACTGTGCATTCACCAAGGTGACATTCACCTTATGGACAGGATCTCTTTTTGTAAGGGACACCCCTCTCCAGGTATTCAGAAGAGTCCCAGATGCTGGGAGTGAAGAGAGGACAAACATCAGGAAGGCACTGCCACCCAAATCCTCTGCTTTTCCATCAGGACATGTAGAGCAAGCAGATAATGAGACCCAGAACTGGGCATTGTGTGAAGAAGGAATGAATACAGCAATTTCTCACGACTGAGGGGCTGTGCTGGAGGTTCAGCCAGGTAAATGCCTCTGAGATGTTCAAGATGGAAGCTCTGTCACCCTGGGATCACAGTTGAGACAGCTGGGCATGCCTGAGGAGCAAATCCCACCTCAAATCACTGATCAGACTTGCCCTGTCAAAATTAAATGTTGAGTGGGTGCATCCAAATCCACCTGTGAGATGAGACACAGTGGTCCAAGGAGGGGTAAAAGTTCATCTGTAATTCTGTAATGGTGCAATCAGTGCCTTCCAATGCCCTGTCACATCATGGGATCTCCTGCAACTCCAGCTCTCCTGCAAAGCCTGGCACCTGGAAGGAGCAGGGAGGCTGCACAAACATGCTCCAGCCTGGTGTTTCCTAATCCTGGAGCATTTGCCTCTGCAACACATTCTCCATCTTCTTGTGCATGGGGGAGGGAAGTGGGAATGTTTACTAGGATTGTAAAAGCCCAGCAGGCAGATCCACACTCCAGAATTACCCAAAGGCCTCAGTCTGTGTTTATACTTGGCTAGGACCAGGATCAGGGACACGCAGCCTTCTGGAATGACCTTCCAATTATTTGGTGTGATTGTGGCCCAAGTTGAGTGGCAGGGATGCAACCAATGCCCCGATAAGGAGCCAGATGAGCAAAGGCCAGGGGTCATTGCCAGGAAGCTGTTTGGGTTCTGGGAGGGTTTAGTAGGAGGGATGGACCAGTGGGGTTCAGAGTTATCTCTTTATTTTCCTGCATAGGTGCATCCATGAGAGCCACCAGAGCCTCTGGAAGCACCATGCCACCAAGGCACAGCAGGAGGCTGTCACCTCCCCCAGGCCAGCTCTTAAAGAGGCAGCATCATATAATCATGGAATCACAGAATATCCTGAGCTGGAATGGACCCACAAGGATCATCCAGTCCAACTTCTAGCCCTGTACAGGACACTCAACAATCCCACTCTATCCCTCAGAGCATTGTTCAAACACTTNCACCATCCTCCTCATAAATTATTTTTCCCTATATCTTGTCTAAATCTCCCATCTTTTAGCTTAAAACCATCACCCTTTGTCCTATTGTGAAATGCTCTGCTAAGAAGCTTTGTTAGCAGAGAAAGCTTCTTTCTTTTCTAACCCAAGTTTCTTATATATACATATATATATAAAACATAGAAATGTATGTGTCATACTTCCTGTATATGTGTANAGGACACTTGGGACATGCCCTCTGCTGAGACTGTCCCTGGTCTGTGCTGACAGCTGTGGAATAGGAGACCAAAGGATACTGCTTTCTCTAAGCCATATCTTATATTATGTCTCCTGTGTATATACATGTGTGTGTGTGTGTATATATATATATATATATATATATNAGCCACAGCTTCTCTGCCCAACCTCTGCCAGGGTCTCACCATCCTCCTCATAAATTATTTTTCCCTATATCTTGTCTAAATCTCCCATCTTTTAGCTTAAAACCATCACCCTTTGTCCTATTGTGAAATGCTCTGCTAAGAAGCTTTGTTAGCAGAGAAAGCTTCTTTCTTTTCTAACCCAAGTTTCTTATATATACATATATATATAAAACATAGAAATGTATGTGTCATACTTCCTGTATATGTGTATATATATCCACAGATGTCGATATATCTATATTTATCAATATATGTGTGTATAATTTGTATCTCCAGCAAATGAAAGGGATAGAGTTGGGAATACCAACTACTCCAGAGCAGAGTTCCTGGTGCTCCTGGGTTTAGAGACAAATTAAACCTCAGGCCCTTTCTGCTCTGGAGGGTCTGAGTGGTGACAATCACAACCATGAGAAGTGTGGCCCTGAGAGGAGAAAAACCAAGGGGTGCTGAGGAGCCTCTTTTAAACTAAGTTTTTTGGCATCCTCCCTGAATTTTGGCCGGAGCCCAAAAGGGCAGTGTAGACACCCTTCAGTCACCAGGGAAGCAAATCCAGCCTTTCCCACTCAACCTTCAGGAAAAAAACCCCAAAGAAACACAAAAGCAGTGTTTTGTTTATCAAAATAAGAAAATAGGGTGGTGGTGGTGGACAGGGAGTTTTGGTGCCGTGGCTGGCGAGGGGTCAGTGGGACCTGCCATGCCCCTATACCCGATCCCGCTCCCTGGGATGCTGGGAGGGAGCAGTGGGATCGTGACTCAGCCCCCACGTGAGCTGGTTTCCTTCCTGCACCGCCAGCCTGGGCTTCTGATGTTTTGTTTGCCAGAGAAGCTCTGGGGGCCAAGTGGCAGCTCCTGAAAATCAAAGGGAAAGAACAACATCTTGGGCTTGACAAAGCGGGGTCCCGCCCGGCTGGAGCGGGGGGCACTCGGGGTGCTGAGGGAAAAGGGATGGGAGAGACTGGGAGAGGGCACAGGTCAGGCCTCCAGCACGAGCCTTGTTATCCCCAAACTCTCCCCGCACTCAGCATCGCTCCTTGGATGTCCTTCAGCTACTGGTGGAACCCTCACAGGCTCCTCAAGCCCTGAGGTGGAGGAGGGAAAGGGCTTGACCCTCTCTCCTTTCTTCTCTGAGTGTCTTCCAGTCCTCTCTGACCCATTGGGTGGGAAATGGGACCTCCAGTAGTCCCTTTTGCATTGAAATGGGTTGGAATGCAGCTCAGCTCTTGTCAACCACCCTGGACAGGAGATTACCAGGTTTTCTCTGTTTTCAGCCTTCACCCTGTTGATGCCAAAGACAAAACCCTCCATCAAAAGTTGGAAGCTTGGCCCTGAGGCCCCTGGATTGGTCTGGCCACATCCAAACCACATGGCCACATCCAAACCTTCACCAGGAATGTCCTCACCCTCCCTGTCCCAGGGCTGGGGCAGGACTTGCTGGGCTGGACATTGCTGTGTTGGGGACTGGGGGAATTTCAGTGGGGATGGCAGCACTTCAGGGCTGGGGGTCATCCCTGTCCTGGTTTCTTGAGCAGTCCAAATCCAGTGTGGGTCTCTCCATATGCCTTCCATCACTCAAAGATGACCCTGAACATGCACCATCCCTTGGGCAGTGCAGAGCTTTTGGCTTCAGCCTTGTGGATTATCCCAGAAGGAGGGTAGGGGTGCACAAGCTGCATTCAAAAGAGAAGGGTCCAGCCTGCACTGGATTCTACTCATTTATTGCAAAAATATGGAGAAAATCCATATTTATCTCATTCCCTCCATACCCACTGCACAACCCCTCCCTCCTCCCCAGCCAGCTGGGCACTGCGGGGCTGTTGGACCCAATTCTCCCCCCATCCACCCATTTTCAACATCTCTGATTCCCTGGATGACAGAGTTGGGCAGGAGCTCACCCTTGACCTCCAACTGATGTGGGTGGCTTGGCTCTTGCCTTGAAGGGGCTCATCTGAGTGAGTCCTCACTGGGGGCTGCATCTCCTCCAGGTGGGCACCAGAGGTGACACACTGGACTTGTCCAGGGCGACTCTGGATTGATGCATCTCCTCCAGGTGGGCACCAGAGGTGACATGCTGGCTTTGGCCAAGGAGCCTCTGGATTGATGCTGATGGCCAAGGTGACTCTGGATTGATGCTGATCCTGATCCTAACAGGATTCCCGAGCCTGCGCTATCCAGACACAGGCTTTTCTCTCCCTGCCTTTGCCTTGGCACCCCTTGCCCCATCCCCAGTGGGAAGGAAGAGACCCCAACCTGCCCACAGTCCTCTTCCTCCTTGTCTCCCACCACCCACCTCCATCCCCTCACCCCTGTTTTCCTATTCCCAGCATTTACCCTCCCGCACGTAGCCCTGGGGGAGCCAGAGGATTGTACACAGAGGGAGAAGTTATTTTTCCTTGACATAAACATCCAAGCCTTTCCTCGGCCCCTTCTCTTGAAACGTGGAGGTAGGACCTGGACTCATAACATCCGGCAGGAGGGGTTGGCCTTATCTGCCAGGAAACACTCAGCTCCGGATACATCCTCCCCTGCTCCCGGTACCCCAAGCAGCTCCCATTGGCAGTGCTGGGCAGGAAACCACTCAGCAGCTTGTCTCATTCCCTCCTCTGGAGACACGGGAGGGAGCGCCTGATCCAGCCCTGTGGGCTTCGGAGACAGGGTGGGATGGCGTGGAAAAAGGAGGTGGAGGGGGAAGGTGTTTACTCATGCGCAGGGGATTTGGGATTTGGGGATTTGAGGGTCTCCTGAGGCTCTGTCACTCTGCCAAGTCTCCTCAGCCTCCCCCCCCTCTCAGCTTCTACTTCCCTCCCCTGGTTCTGCTCTGAAAAGCAGGGAAAAACATCATCTTCCAGCTGATTTCGTTGGAGGATCCGTGTCACTCACATAGGGCAGGGACCCCTCGTGCTAAGGGCAGCACAAGAACTTGGACCTGCTCAAACTCTTGGGAAGAGACAGGTCATGTCCCAGCGATGATCAGAGAAAGGATGGGAGAGAAGAAGGGATTATCTCTGTTTGACAAGCAGGGAAACTGAGGCATGGAGCACCCACATGGCTGCTTGTCCTTGGGGTCCACCCCTGCCCAGTGGCCCTGGGACAAGCAGATACGGCCAGTGAGGACAGAGAGGAGCCACCACCTGCTCAAGGGATGCAAAGGAAATCACCCAGGGCATGACACACACCCCAGCTCCCAGCCAGCCCAAATCTCAGCACTATCCAGGAAAGTGACCTCATCCTGCTCCCAGTGCCCAGCACCATGACCTGCACAGCCACAGGAACCAAGGACTGGTCAGGGACAGTGGACACAAGGGCAGAGGGCTCCCACCCTGGTCACCTCCTGGCAAGGAGACACCCTTGTCCTGTCCTGACACCCCTGAGCGGGAGCCCAAATGTGGTGTGAGGGCATTTTATCCCTTCCAGCAGCCCTGATTTGATTTTCCTGCTGGTTCCCAGCCCATTCCAGCCTGGGGAAAGCAGGCCACAAACCACAAGGCTCCTTGGAGTATGCAGAGACATCCTTGGGCTCCTGGGTTTGGAATGGGGAAGGAGGAGAAACATATCCAGGACTGATGCAGAACGAGTCCTGCTTGGGGTGGAGACCCTCCTCAACATCCATAACCCACTGTGGCCATCAGTCGTCCACACAGATATCCACTCCCCAATCAAAAAAAAGCTCCATCCCGCCTCTGTCAGCCACTTATTTTCCAGCCAGCCCCCACAGCAATGTCCTGCATCCCAAAAAATCACTGTGGGGAGCTGGTTGACCTGTAGCATCGCGTTGGAGGAAAGGAGTGGATGGTTTTACTCCCGAACCTCATCCCAGCGTGCTGGAGGTGGGATCCATCCGCTCCCGGTGCTGGGTGTGTGCTGGGATGCAGCCATGGAGCTCTGGCTCCCAGGGAGCCGCACCTCACCTTGGCTACGGCTCCCAATGCCCTCGGGGAGCTCTGGATCCCCGTTGGGACCTGTAGCTGTTCCTGGCATGTGGAGAGCACAGGGACACGCTCCCACCTCTCCTCACGTGGGGTTGAGCAAGTGGGGACAGGTTTGGCTGGCGGGACTCTCCGCTTCTCCTGGGGTTCCTCGGGGCTGGGATGCGTGGAGAAATCCCTTTTCCTGGGGAAATCAGGCTCTGGCTGCTGCCACCGGGAGCTCTCAGTGGGGTCTTTTCCCCCTGCCAACCAGGAATGTGGTGAAAGGAAGGAGGGATAAGGGTCATGGGGTGTTGCAGTTGATCCCATTGTTGCTCGGGAAATGGGAATAAAGGGAAGGACAGGCAGGACCAGCCAATGTCCCAGAGGAGGGTCCCTTTGGGGGGATGATGCAACAGCCCAAATCAGGCTGGTGGCAACACCCAAAGCTGATTTTGTCGGGGTTGGGACAGCTGAGCCTCTTCCCCTTTTAAAGCAGTTTAAAACTCATTACACCGTTCTCAGCTGCCCCTCAGGCCTGGGGCACCACAGGGATCATGGACATAGGTGGAGGAGGGAGAATCAGGGCTCCTCCAGTCCCCTTCCTGCTCCTGGCATTGTCCCATGTGAGTCAGTGCTGCTGGGAAGAGAGGCCAGACAGGCTCATGGCACCTCCCTCCCTCCAGCCCCATGGGGGTGGCTCACAAATCCTCTTGGAGAAGTCACACTTGGGATGAGCCACCCCAGTCAGGGAGTCACCACAGTGCCTGGGGCCAGCAGGACACCCAAGGGTATCCCTTTTGTTCCCCCTAAAAGGGAAACCAGCTGCACGTGGCCAAGGGTGAGTTTGGATATCTCAGTGATGGACAAAGCAAGAGGCTGAGTGTCCTGGGAGAGATGAATCTGGGGGACACAGGTGGGGGACAAACGAGCACCAAAAGCACAGGGCAGGGGCATATTGGTGCCTCCCCAAACACACAGACTCCCACCTTCTGGGACCATGGGCTCCCTGGGTCAGATATAGGTCATTTATGGGAGGCAAACCACCCCAGGGTGGTTGGGTTGTGTTGGGTTGTGTTGGGTTGGGTTGGGTTGGGTTCTGTTGGGTTGGGTTGGGTGAGTGACCTCTGGAGACCCCTTCAGGCCAACATGAAGATGGACATCACAAAGTGCTCTGGGAAACTTGCTCCTCCACTTTTTGGGGCCAAGCAGGAGGATGCAGCCTTGGAGGACACTGCTCTGGGAGGTGTTTACCCAGCCTTGGCAGGGGGGTTGGAAAAGATGATCTCCAGAGGTCCCTCCCTTCCAACCCTAACAATTCTGTGACTGCACATGGCTTAACTTCAAAAATCACCTCAGGCAAGAGCAGGCTGTGATGTTTGTCCACGGACAACAAAACAGGTGAAGCTTTTCCCTTTGCTGGCCAGGCCTGAAGACCATCACTCAATATCCATCTTGACACAGATGCCCAAATGTGACCCACACATTTCTCAGGCCTCATTGCCTTGATCTGCACCCGCACCAAGGACCCTTTACGTGACCCTCACACCATGGAGCACCTTAAATGGTGCATCACCAAACTGTGAGAGACAACCTTCAATGGGAATAAAAACCACACTCCAGGCACCAGCACTCGCTCCACAAATTGACAACAACTCTGGTGTTCACCAGGACACCAAAGGCAAAGCTCTGCCTTAACTTCACTGCAATATTGACACAGGACCTGGTGATAAAAGATCACATTTGAGAGATGGCAAAAAGAGGATCAAGGTCACCAACGGGCTTTGCTGCCCCCCGAAACACACCATGAAAAGTGAAGGTAGGAAATTATCACTCCTCAAGTGGGTTTGTTAGAAAGCAAAATCCGCAATTTGTAAAGATAACCACAGATCTTTGTTTTATTTAAAAAAAAATGGAAGTAGAAAAAATTGGCTGAAAATACCAACAACAAAAACAACAACAAATAATAATAAAAAAATAGCACTCGCACGGGAAATGTTTCTGTTTTGAAAACTTTTGTCAATAGTGACAGCAATTTAAATCATCGAACAATCATCGTATAAAAACATATTTATTTAAATTAAATATTTTATGCAAACTTGTATCTACACTCATTCAAAATGCATAGAGTCACACAAAAGAGATGGAATGTATTAGCTTAATACCCAGTGAAGTTGTGGGGTGGTTTGTTTTTTTTAAGTATTACTCGCAATTATTATTAATACATTTTGGGGACCGAAACCAGGAAATCATAAACACGCTACTAACTAATCATTACCAAGTGCCATACAGTAAACACTAAGATTAATCATGTCATATAACTGATTTAAAATAAAGCTTCATCTTTATGAAAAGGAAGAGAACTCCAGCAATACAAAATCCAAGGAGGGGGGGGAATAATGGGGGGAATAAATCAATGCACAGCTTTATTACAAGCAATAATACGCCCGAGTTAGGAGAAGAATTGGGCACTGCGGCTCCAAATGTGGAGCTTTTGCCTTCAAAGGATGTTTGATATAAAAATTGTCTGCTACATCATCACCTCTTGGCCAAATGTTCATCCCAGGACCTGTTCCCAGGGGTGGATGCCGGATGGATCCTGCATTTCCAAGCCCTGATCTTACCCTCCTCCAGAACGTGCTGAGCATCCCTAGGGCTGACTGCCCTCTTCGTGGCTGGTGTCCCATTCCCTCTGGGGTTTCCCAAGGGATGAAGCCCCCAGTCCACGCCCTGGAGGCAGGACAGGGGAGTTTAAACCCCACCGATGTGGTCGGGTGGGTCGGGGTAGCCGCATTAACATCAACACCAGAACCCAAGAACAGCTCACAGATCATGCACCCCTTCCCCAAAACCTTCCCTTTTCCTCCCATCCTTGCCTTTTCCCCTTCCAGGGGGACTTCAGACCTGACATTTGTGGGATGCCACTGCACTTCTTGCTCCAAAACAGACCTGGAGAGGCCCCACAACAGTAAGCAGCCTTCCTGCACTCCATGAGCATCTCTGCTTTGGAAGAGGGCTTTGGCATCAGGAAGTGCCCTCGGCCCTGTTTGGAGCAGGGCACTTGAGGCTTTGCACCGGTGGTGACCCAACAACCACAATCCTTTACCTACGGCACCGAGGAGACTCCACGGCCCTGATGGCTGGGACTCGGTCACCCTGAGGGGTGGTGAGTGGCGGCCCCGGGGAGTGACACCCCGGAATATTGTGTTGGGTCCTTCCAGGTGGCCCTGGCCGGGCTCCCTAGGACACGCTGTAGTTGTTGTAGTAGGTAGCTGTGGCGTCAGCCAGGACTGAGATGAGACTGTTCTCAGAGGCATGGGAGCTGCTGGATGCTGGCACGTGTCCATTGACCAAGACCCCGCCGTGGTGGTCGCCGTGGTGGCCGGGGTTGTTGAGATACTGGTCGAACTCGTTGCGGTCCATCTCCCCCAGGAGCTCCGCCTGGCTCAGCTGGTCCAAGGTGTCGAAGCCGTGGTGGTCAGGTGGTGGGGACAGCTGGCCCAGGTGGGCATGGAGGCTGGGCAGGGAGGGGAAGGCGGGTGTGTAGTAGCTGGGAGGAGGAGGAGGAGGGAGGGGAGGGCAGCTGGAGGCCGGGGGGATCATGCAGGTGGCCGGCTGGGACATGGGGCTGAGCGGGTGGTGGTTGCATGGGAGGGAGCTCCCCGCGTACTCCGGGGAGTAGGTGGCTCCGGCGAGGTGGGAGCGGTGATGCTCGTCGGGGCAGGGCGAGGAGAAGAAGCTCTGCTCAGGGTCTATGGCATCCAGCGGGGACATCTCCGGCGGGGTGGGCAGCCCATAGGGATAGGTGTCCACGCTGGTGCTGCTGCCATTGCCCGGAGCATCCCGGTATCCGCGGATGGATGGCAGCCCCGGGCGGGGTGGGTACTCACCCTGCCCCTCCTTGTCCCCCCCAGCCCTGCTGCAGGTCCGCTTCTCCGGCACGGCGTTCTGGTCCCGTGCCAGGCTGCCCAGCAAAAACCCGGGGTCCACCCTCTTGCCGATCCGCTTGACCTGCTTCTTCCGCCGGGGCCGGTATTTGTAGTTGGGATAGTCTTGCATGTGCTTGACCCGCAGCCGCTCGGCCTCCTCCACATAGGGTCGCTTCTGCGAGAGGCTCAGCGCCTTCCAGGACTTCCCTGAAACGGGGAACACACTCCCTTAGAACCCTGTGGGGCTGGGGGGAAAAGGGGCTGCCTCCCAAGGCTTGCAGGTGCTCAATCCAAGGGCAAGAAAGAGGGGGGTCCCAATATCTGAGCTGGCACACGTGGAGGACACATCCCACAAACCCCACAGGAGGACAAGACAGCAGAGGAGAAGGGGGGGATTGAAGCCACTGTAGATTCTCCAACCGCTTCAATTCCAAGTTCCCAGACAGGGTGGGCTCAGGGTTAGTAAATAAATCCGGGCAGATAAACTGTCCCAGTTCCATGGCCTGGGACAGAGAGCCCAGGCCAAGGCCATGCCTGGCTGAGCAGGGGAGTCAGGACATGGTGCCCTTCAATGTGCCCCAGCCTGTGCCCTGCCAGGACTTGCACCAGGGCATAAGGGAACCTGGGCATTGTGATACCTGGTCTGAGCAACCTGGTCTAGTGGAAAATGTCCGTGCCCATGGCAGGGGGTTGGAATTATTTAAGGTCCCTTCCAACTCAAACTATTCTGTGATTTTATGAATCTATGACCTCATTTCTCCCTGTTTGAGATACACAAAATGCCACCAAGACACAGGACAGAGGCAGCGCTGGATCGGGGAGGGGGTTGTATTCCATAGGGAGGCTGTCCCAGAGCTCTCCTCAGGCTAAGGGGGAGAAATGAGGATACAGATCAAAGCACTTGATGCCTTCCCATGGCCTGAGACAGCAGAAATTACACTAACAAGCTGAGATGCTGCATGGCAAAGCAGCGAGGAGAAAACCCAAACCACCAAAGAAAACACCACAGAACTGTCCAGGGAACACAAACTTTGGATAAGAGGTTGGGCAGCAAAGCTGTGTTGCAATCCAGGCAGCACTTTCTCAGCCTGTCTGGGCTGGTTATTTCGGTTTGCATAAAAAATAGGGATTGAAAGCTGGGAAAAATAGTGGATAGGTAAAATAGTGGGCAATAAATGTGTGCTCAAAATGGGTTGTGATCCCCCAAAGAAACAGCAGAAATACAAAATACACACACACACACACCCCATCCATGCAAAGTTAGATGGCTGAGAGAGTTGAGGGGCAAAGTGGGACAGCAAAGACATGCCAGGAAAATTTGGGGGTCCCTCCTTGCACAGCAAAGCAGCACTGGCAGGGCTTGGACCTGAGGGGTGGCAGGGTGTGCACGTGGGTGTCTGTCCCCTGGGGTGCAGGACACCAGCAGGCTTTACATCGCCAAAGCATCCAGGGGGATGCTGGACCCAGACAGGCTTTGCACCCTCAGCACGGTGCCCCATCTGGGCAGGGCTTGGACCCCCAGGGATGGCTGATGGTGCACGGGTTCCCAGTTTGGGGTACTGGGTCTGGATGGGATTTGCACCATCAGGAAGGACGTGGTGCGTGCCTGGTGCCCACCCCGGGGAGCTGAATCTGGACAGGGTTTGCACCCCATGGGGTGCCTGGGTGAGCTCCTGGGTTCCCACCTCAGGGCACTGGATTTAGGTGGGATTTGCACCCCCAGGGGAAGGCTGGGTAGGTGCTCGAGTGTCCACCTGGGATACTGAATCCATACAAGGTTTTCACCCCAGGTATGGCCGGAGAGTGCCTGGGTGCCCATCCCAGGATAATGAATCCAAAAGGGATTTGCACCCCTGGGGAAGGCTGGGTGAGTGACTGAGTGCCCACCCCGGGGCACTGAATCCAGGCAGGATTTGGACCTCAGGAATGCCCTGGTGGCTGCGTGGGTGCCTTGGGGCACCTGATCTGGGCAGGGTTTGTACCTGGGTGGGTGCCTGGGTGTCCACCCCAAGGCAGTGGATCCGAAATGGATTTGCACCCCATGGGATGCCTGGGTGGGTGCCCACCCCAAGGCACTGGATCCGAAAGGGATTCGTACCCCATGGGATGCCTGGGTGGGTGCCCGCCCCAAGGCAGTGGATCCGAAAGGGATTTGGACCCCATGGAATTCCTGGATGGGTGCCCAACCCAAGGCAGTGGATCCGAACAGGATTTGCACCCCATGGAATTCCTGGGTGGGTGCCCACCCCAAGGCAGTGAATCCGAAAGGGATTTGCACCCCATGGGATGTCTGGGTGCCCACCCCAAGGCACTGGATCCGAATGGGATTTGCACCCCATGGGATGCCTGGGTGGGTGCNCCCGCACGCCCCGCTCCTCACCGAGCATCTTGCTGAGCTCCGCGTTGTGCAGGTCGGGGTTCTGCACCGCCAGCCGCTTCCTCTCGTCCTTCGCCCACACCATGAACGCGTTCATGGGCCGGCGGATGCGGCTCTCGGAGCCCTTCTCGCCCTGCGGGGCCCGGGGGGGCGGCCCTGGGGGCAGCCCCTCGCCCGTGTCCCCCTCCAGCCGCTCCNCTCCAGCCGCTCCGGCCAGGGGTAGGTGCTGAGCAGCGCTGCCATCCCCGCCCCGTCGGGCCCCCCCCCGGCCCCCGCTGCGCTGCCCTCGGGGTCCCCGCGCAGTCCCAGCCTCCTGCCCGGCCTCTCCCGTATTTATGAGCTCCTTGGAAAAAGCCTCCTCCAATGACACCGAAGGGACTCGCTGCTCCTCCTTGTTTGCAAACTCCTCAGCCCCGGCCGGGATGGTGCGGGGAGAAAAAACTTCTCCCCTCCCCTCTGCCCGGCACCCCCCTCGGGGGAGGGGAGCACCTCCCCGAGCCCCCCCTCCCCTCTCCTTCCCGTTCACCTTTCCCTCCCCTCCCTTTATTCTTGTTATTTTTCCTTATTTTGCCCGCTGAAAGGGAGTGAGGAGGGAGCTGGAAATGTCCCTGCCCTCCCCAAACAGCCCCGCTGCCCCCAGAGCCTGAGGGACCCTCAAACTTTAAAGGCTGAGAGAGCAAATGAGGGCACTGAGAACTTGGGAGGAAAGGAAAACCTCTCCAAAAGAGGGTCCTCAGCGGGGTGCAAAGTGTCCCCCCACCTCCCTCCCCAGGATCTGTGACCTGCAGGGTCCCTCTTTGCCAGGGGAAATCCCGTGGTCCCGCACTCAGGGACCCTTTTCCCCACTCCTGCTTTAACCACCATTCCGGGCCATTCTTTGCCACCCCGTGCGGGTTTGCACCCCAAATTTCCAGGTCCCCTCATAGAGGATGGACACTGGGACACTGGACCTGCTGGCGGGTGCTTGGCCAGCCTGACTGTGCTCCCGAGGGAGCTTTGCAGGAGCAAAGGAGGCAGGGATGGGGTTGGACACAGCCCAGAGAGGCTCCAGCATTCCCGGTCGGTCCCAACTGCACACCCCTGAACACCGGGGAAGACAAAGGATCTTTTCCTTGCCGCTGTATTTTATGGAATGCTGCCCCATCCCGCAAAGCTCCCCCCATCCTGGATGGCACGGGAGCCCCAAAGCCATCCGTGGTATTTCCCACTAACCCCACTTTGGTCCTCACGAGGGTGGGAAAGTCATCCCAGCAGCTTTCCCCTCACTAGGACAAAGGCTCTCCAGGAAGGCGAAGGGACCGAAAATCCCCAGCTGGCTGCCCTTTCCCGGCTCATCCCTGCAACCTGCCCTGAGGAATATATTTAGTCGCTGGATTCCTTTATGATTCTGACCCCCTGACATGGGCTGCGGGGCTGCGGCGGCTCCGCTGGGACTGATTGTGGATTTCCTCTCCGCGCTGCCAGAAAAGCAGCGGGACGGGGTGCGGGATGGGATGGCATTTCCTGCGGGTGCGGGATGGGACGGCATTTCTTCGGGATGCGGGATGGGACGGCATTTCCTCCCGCTGCCCCATCCAGCCCGCAGAGAAGGGGGGAAAGCCCCGGCGCAGATGCCGAGCCGGGGTGTTTGTGCAGGTTTCCCACGTGCCTGGGTGTTCCTATTGACTCTTGTCAGATTAGGAGTGATGGAGAGAGAGAGTGGTGTGTAAAGGTGAGCAGGATCCGCCTGGGTTTCCTGGTCTGCCCCTTCCCTTTCACACCGGAGCGGGATGGCTCCGGTTTCCCATGGATTACAGCGATTTTTGGGGTCTGGAGAGCTGGGATCTGCCAACTTCACTCGCAGCAGAAGCAGCAACTGCCCTTTCCGAGCTTGTCCCCGGGACCAAATTAAAACCCTGCGGAAGCAACAACATTTTCCAAAGGAACTGATTAAATCTATTAAGCTATTTACAAGTGGGCTCCATCAGAGCTGCGTTATCTGGGAATACAACAGGAAGGCAACTTCTCTTAAATCTAAAAGGCGCAGGAGATTTCCTGGTCTCGGGACAGATTTATAAACCCTTCACACAAAACACACAGAGGCCTGGACGGAGCAGCTGCCTTTTATCTGGGATTTGGAGCTGGGGACAGCTTGTCCTGTCTCAGGAGCTCCAGTTCTCTCCCCAAGTTCTGCCTCACGCCTGGAGGTGCCGGGATGGGGCAGGGAGGGAGGATGCCAAACCCTCCATCCCGCCCCAAACGGGTCTCCTGGGTGCACTTTGGAAATGGGATTTGCTGCAGAGGTTGGCCGTGAGAAGTGAGGAAGAAAACCTATAACATCCCTAATTTTTTTTGAGTTCTCTTTTAGTAGGGGTTGAAGCACCATGAAAAAGGGGCTTGTCTGGGATTGAAAGGTTTTATTTTGAATAGGGTGGTGTTTTGGATACGGTGAGTATGGTGCATGGCTCAGCCTTATTTGTGAACCCTCAGGATGCTCAGGGCCTGGATATTATTAATATAAAAAACACCACCTCTGTGGAGGTCCCAGAGGCCAGAAATTTTTAGTAGAACACATTCCCTCTAGAGAAAAGGATAGGAATGGATGAATTCCACTCAATCCCTTTCACAGGACTGCCTCCACCCTACCCTGTGTTTCCACATTTTGCAGGATGGGAGGAAAGGTTTGGGGGGAGGATAAAACCCCGAGCAGGGACAGGACCTGTATCCTCTGCTGCCAAAGCCTGGAGGCTCCTGGAGCACCTCATGAGCTGTTCCTGGTCCTCCCTATTCCCTTCACATCCTGGGGGTAACATTCGATCTCCCACAGGTATCACTCATGGCAGTTCAGAATTCCCTGAGACACAAACTGGGACACCTGTGGGGTCTCAGCACAAAGAAATCCAGAAAAATAGTCCTCATTTGGATTTTCTACTTTCCCAGGTCCCACCCCCCCAGCATTTTAAGTGCAAACATTAATACTAATATTAATACTAACCTCTTTTTTTCCCCCCCTTCTCCCCCTCTCCCACAGCACCTGGCATTCTGATGGCATTAGTAAGAAGGGTTTCATTCTGCACCCTGCCTAAAATGCTGGTTAAACCTGTCCTGTAGGAAGCTCCTGCGTTACATAAAGACGTGAAAATGCCACCTCTTCATTGCCACCGTAGCGGGGTAATTAAGCAGCAGCCTGGAAAAACTCAGCATTCCCTTTTCCATGCTCTGGTGTGAGGCTTCACCTGTATCTGGGGCACAGGAAGCAGCAGAGCTCTCCCAGGGCTTTGGGAACAGGGAAATTACGGCTAAAAGCTAAAATAGACGGAGCAGACAAAGGGGGGAAGAAAGCTTTGTTCTCCCCATTTTCACGGCTGGGGAACAGTGGCAGCAACTCCCAAGGGTCAGGCAGGGAATTAGTGAGGGAACCCAATCTGGAATGACCATCCTCACCCTTTAAAAATACCCCTTTTTTTTTTCGGGTGGATCCCACATCTGGCATTGCACTCGGTTTACAGAGTCCAGGTTTATTTTCACCACCACCTCCCCCCCACCTTCAGGGACATTAAAATGTGTGAGAAAGTGCAAATCCTAAATTAGCTCAATATTCACATGTTCCTTAATTATTGATGAAACTCTCAGCTCCCAAGGGGAGTTTTTGCACAGACAGCTGGGGGTTCCCAGCAGAAGAGCTGCAGTTCCCAACCCTGCCCACAGCCCATCCTCCTGATTCCACCAGGTTTCCCCCAGGGATTGCTACCTGGACCATTTATTTTCTAGGAAAAGAACCAGAGCTTTCCCATTATACAAAAAAATGCAGACAAAACCCACAAAGATGCTAAAATCTTCATCAAGCACACATGGTGCTGAATATTTCTGCTCTTACTATTTTTAAAATGCAGGTTCAAGTTAAAAAAAATACATATATTTTAGTGCCTTTAGGTCAAAAGGAACCAGAAAGAGTTTCCTTCTTACAGTTTAAAATTTATAAAAATGGATTAAGACATGAAAAAAAATATCTTTGAGCAACTCAGAAGCAGATTTTAAGTGCTGACTTGCTCAGAAATGGAGCTCCAATTTGTTTTTCTAACAATATTCCCACTTCTGCCACCACAAAAATGTGTATTTTCCCTCTATTTCCCAGTCCCATATCACTAAAAGTTTGCTGATCCAAGAAAAACTTGGTTTATCCCTGGATGGGACAGGTACAGAGACAAGAGCCTTGGTTATTGACCCAAGTTCTCGGAGCTCTGATCCATCCTGGGGGTTCCTGCCCAGGAACGAGGTGGAATTAACCAAAGGATGGCTTTGGATGCCCAAAGTCCTTACACAATTCCAAGATCTTTTTTTCCAGCTGGGCGTGATGCTGGGCAGTGTTTCCAAGAGACTTTGTGTGGTTTTCCTCTCTTCTTGGAGCTTCCTTCCTCCTCTTAGTGTTGGCAGGTTTGGAGCTTTCGTGACGTAAATGGTGCCTTTTGAAGGTGGACGCTGCAAGAACTTCAGTCTTGTGTGTTCAAAGAGGAGAAAACTGGCCCCTTCCATCGGTGCAAGTGGTTTGTTTTCGGTGCTGAGCTGATGGTGTGAAGGCAGTGAAGCCCCAGGGCTGCTTCGAGGGGAACTGCAGCAACCAACACGGTGCTGAGCTGTCCCCAAATGCATTTTAGGGTCACAGAATCATTTAGGCTGGAAAAGCCTGCGGAGATCATCGAGGCCAACCATTCCCCCAGCACTGCCAAGGCCACTACTGACCCGTGTCCCCAAGTGCCACATCCACATGGCTTTTAAATCCCTCCAGGGATGGGACTCCACCCCTGCCCTAGGCAGCTGTGCCAGGGCTGGAGAACCCTCTTGGTGAAGAAATAGCTCCCAGTATCAACCGAAACCTTTCCTGGTGCAATCCGAGGCCGTTCCCTCTCCTCCTGTCCCTGTTCCCTGGGAGCAGAGCCCGACCCTCACCAGGATCCATCAGGGAGTTGCAGAGCCAGAAGGTCCCCCCTGAGCCTCCTTTTCTCCAGGCTGAGCCCCCCCAGCTCCCTCACCCCCTCCTGCTGCTCCAGCCCCTTCAATTCACCATTTCCAGCTGCATCTCAGATACCATCAAATGGACTCAAATTCACTTAAACCCAGTGACAAGTGGCTCTGAAATCTTTACCAGTGTCTTGCATTTATGCTTTGAACTAACCCTGTTTGTTACTACAGAGCACTTGGGGACACAGGTCAGTGGTGGCCTTGGCAGTGCTGGAGGATGGTTGGACTCGATGACCTCAGAGGGCTTTTCCACCCTTAAGGATTCTCTGTTTTACACTGGCTGCGTGTAAAGCACCAGGGCGAGAACGTCTGGGAAGGGAATTCCAGGAATGGTGCCTGTTCCACACAGCTGGGCTGTCACACAGGGCGACACCAGCTCCAAGGAAAGTCCCCCAGTCAGGCACACCACGATCCAAACTCCTGAAGCCCATGAAGCTCACACAGACTTTGGTCTAATGTTGGTACCAGGGTTACTTTTCCATGGCCTCCAGTTCCCAGGATAGTTCAGTGCTTGCAGGTTTTTACAGCCTCTGTTATTCTGCTCCAACATTGCACTTGCAAATCACATCAGTGGCCATGGAGCCCTCAGTGAATTCCGAGGATCAAAGCAAAGAACAACCCCTATACCTGCAAAGAATGGAATAACTCTCGTGAAATCATCATGTTGGAATGTTCAGTGCAAAAAGGGAAATTTTCTTCTCTGTCACTGGTGACCTGGGGTTACCTAAACTGAAAACCTCTTAATATCCATGCTGCGTGTGCATCCTTCTCTGGACATGAAAGCAGAGTCCCATTTTGCTTATTTTCTAGGTAATTCCACTTGGAGAAGCATAATTTTGTGCTGCAGTGGGGCAGTACAATGGATAAATTAAATACAATGGATAAATGTGCAACAAAAGGCCTTGCTGTTTAAAAGTCTGATTTTCGTGGAAATGAAACCAAGTTGTCCCTTTGTGTTCACATTCTGCTAATTCCACCATTTGGGCAGTGATGTCAGTCTTTTCCTTATGCTTTCTAAAAAAGACCTGCTTGCCAAACCAGAGCTTGGTTAAAACTGAACTCAGAGCCCACAGTAAACAAAAAAAAATATAATTTATTACTTTGAAACATGTTCCCGTTGTTCCAATTTCACTGGACAGTATCTTGAAAGAAGAGCTTTCCATTGAGTAACACAGTGAGGGCTGACCACTGACACAGAGCAAGGCACTTAAATGAATTGCTTGTGTCAAATACATGCAATTTATGATTATTTATTTATTACCATTTTTCCCCCCCACAACCACATGCAGAGCTTGAGGCACATTTAAAATCCCACATATACTGGGATTAAGTGCCATGTATTTCTTGCAGAAACAGAGAATCTTCCATTTGTAGTTGATACTTCCATCTGAGCCAGACTTAAATCCTGGGTATCCTGTACTTAACTGAAGTGACACCACAAAATGGAAGATTTATTCCTGGTTTTATTCTTTCTGTAACTGGCACTGGAATGTGGCCAAACACTCCTAAGAATTAGCACACAGAAACACAGGGAAGATTAACAGAGGGAACAAACAAACAAGCCCAGCAGTGTTTGGAGAAGGAACCCTTATTCCTTGACTGGCACCTTTTGGAATTGAAATCCCAGAGAGGCTGAATTTCAGCTGCTTAAGAGTTAAAAACCAAAATTAATTAGAAACAATCAGACTTTTGGATTCTACTAATAAACAAAAATTCCAACTTGTGGTGAGCAAGATGTAACATAAAATACTATTTTGCTGTCTTCTTCCATTGAAAAGATTCTGTTTTCATCTCAGTTATGGAGTTTATGCCCAACTTTAACACATTAAGTGGTATTTCATTTAAGGAAGCCAGGAAAAAGCAGGATTATAATGGATAATAACTGTATTTCTCCTGAAAAGGAGAAGCTCCAAGGGTTAAAATCCACTGGCAAGTGATGCGAAACACAAAGAAAGGCATCTTGTTCTTCCATACAATAAGTAAAACTACAGTAATTTTGCTGCAATGAATGAACATGTCCTGGGGGCAAAAAAAAAGGTGCACTGGAAACCAAGAGATGTTAAAAAGGATGAGTTCAGCTGGGACTCAAACATCCCGAGCCATGTGGTCTGTGCTGCAGATGAAGTTCCTTCCACTGGACAATAAAGGCAGCTTAAGGAAATTTTTTTCATATTACCATCTGCATCTTGACAATGTTTTTCAAACCACGTTAAGCAACTCCACTGAGCTGAGACAATGTAAAAATGTGCCCATTTCATTCAGCAGAGCAGCCAATGGGATGGTTTAGATTTACACTGATGAGGCACAGCCAGGCCTGAATGAAAGGCATTAATGAACTGGAATTCTGGATCTGGCCAGGATAACTGGCTGGTTTTCAGGGCTCTGCTGTCCATTTGCTGTGGCCAAAGGAGTATCAGAACAGGACACCAGCATGGTGAATCCTCCTTCCCATTCCACCACTTCCAAGCTCTGCCATCTCTTCTGACAGCTTTTAACTGAGAGATAACATGTCAAAATTCATGCTGAACGTTTAAGATCTCACATAAAACTTTCTGGCAGTGCTGAGTTCCAGCATTACTTATTTCCAGGCTCACAATTAGAAACAAGCTCTAATTTGGTCATAAATCTAAACTGGAAGTTTTCAAAGTGTAAGTGGCAATACTAATGCAAAGGACTGTGCTTTTAAAATCTACTGGTCTCCTAATTTCAGAAATTAAAAAAAATTGCTCCATCCAAGACAACTTTCTGAATGCCAGATGCAACACTGAAGGGACCCTGAATATTGCCTGGGAATGAAGGATTTAGGTATGGTTAATAAATGAGATGGTTCATACTCATCTAAATAAATAAATAAATATGGTCAATACAGAGCTCCTTTAGCTTTGGTGCAAAGTTACAGCTGTTTCACAACAGTTAACAACTGGTTTGGAAACACAGGGAGGTATTTTTATTTCATCCTTTAGTACTGACACTCAGTTGTAAACCTTTAATCAAGTCAAGTATTTTGGGAAGACACAACATTCATTCCAATTGCAAAAGGAGATCAATGAAAAAATTGGACACCACTTTGCAAAAATCAGTGAAAAAATACAGACAGCTTTGCAAACCCCCTCCTGTTTCCAGAAGCAGAGCTGGGCTATCCCAAGTGAAACCAACTTTAATAAAAAAGTAGGTTTTAAGTAGGTTTAATAAAAAAGTGGGGTGACTTTTTTGTTACTTTTTCCAGGATTGAGAAGAGCAGAGTCAGTGTGAAGCAGCAGAAAGGAATTCCCTGCCTTCCCCAGTCTGGGCCATGTGTCAGCCCTCCATGAGGATCCCTTTTTAACGTGGCACTGAAGCTCATGTTGGCCCTTCACCACGTTCTGCCTTGGAATAGACACTCAAACCCAGGCTGTGGTCCCAGTTGGAGAGGGAGCAGCGTGTTCTGTGCTGGAGCACAACGTGTTTGCTGCTGAATTTACACAGAGTCCTCCTCTCACCCACCTCAGAGCCCCAGCCTGACTCTGACATGGTTAAATGTTCTTGCAGTGCTTCTTTTTCTTTCTGGGGGCTCCTTCCACAGGCTCCTCCACCTCCTCTTTTTGCCTTTTGTGTTTCTTCTTCTGGTGTTCCTTCTGCTTTGCCTCCTGGTCCTTTACTCTGAGATCCTCCCCAGCAGGTATTCCCAGATAAGTTTCTCCATGGCCCATATTTTCATCACAGCTGATGTTTTCCCCTTCGTGCTGCTCTTTATGTTTCCTCTTCTTTTTCCCTCTGTGACATTTATTTAATGGAGCATCTAGTTCCTGCCCATCCAAGCCATCTATATCAGGCTGTTTCTCGCCATTCTCTGTCCTCTCTCCCTCATCATCTCTCTTCTGCTTCTTCTTTTTCTTTTTCACTTTGGTTTCCAGCTCTTCCAGGGGCTCCAAAGCTTCGTCAGCTGTTGGGCTGGAATTCTCTACCTTTGTTTCCTTCTGGGATCCCTTCAGCTTTGCCATGCGCTTGGCAAAGTATTCCTGCACAGTGAGAACACTCTTCACTGTATTGGAACCATCTGCAGGGTCAGGGAGCCAGTCATTCCCCTCCTTCTCTTCCTGAGACTCAGGATCAGTGACATCCTCCTGCAAGTGAACAAAGAAGGGCAAGAGTGAGAGTCAGGAATAATGGCTTTAAATATAAAGCTAATTTTTGCACACTAAGAAGAAAAACATTGAAAATGAACTGTAAAAGTCTAGACTTGGGTGGAAGTGAGGCAGCCCTTACATAAAACATTCTGTAGGTTTAGAGGTGGGATATGGAAAGCAGCAAGAGAACACAAAACAAGACAATTTCCAGTTGGTTTGAATTTCTTATTTCCTCCTGTGCAGCTCCAGCAGGTTGAGTGTACTCCCACCACACTCAGTGTATCACACTCACTTTACAAAAGCACATGTCTCTACAAGACACAAACCAGCACAAAAAACAATCCAGCACAATCTATTAGCCCGTGGCACAAAGGAAATCCTATGGCTGGAATGCCTCTCCAGCAAAGGCCTCCTGATCCAGGGAGCAACCCAGCACTGAGGCATCTCTGCCATCTTATCTGATCTTTAGAAATGTTTGTTTCGTAGCCGGTTCACTGTCATTGTGTCCCAGATGTTGTTATTTAAACACGCTCCATTTGATCACACCTTATCAGATGGCAAAAACAACATCACAGGTTACATCTTACATGGCTTCTGCAGACATGAAATGAAGAGCTGCTGAGCTCTGCTTGTAGGTGAGGAGTTATTAAAAGAGTCTTGTATCTGGAAAGTAAATAAAAAGCTAAAAGCAAAGGCTAGCACGGGGGTGGATGTTTTGCATGGCACGAAGAGAACTGACTCCGAAAAAGCAACAAATGCAACAAGTTGAAAATATATAATTTGCTAAATTGTCTGGGATTTACAAAATAAACAAGCCAAAGAGGCAGCTGAAATTAAGGCTTGTTCACATACATACCAAAGCAGCCAAAAAATAGCCTTTGTGGCTTTTGCTTGGCAAAAGTCACAAATGACTCTTGGAAGTGCCCCAGATTTTCAAAGAATCCCAGAATCACTGAGGATGGAAAAGACCTCCAAGATCATCAGGTCCAACCTGTGCCTGATCCCCACCTTGTCACCCAGCCCGGATCTCTGAGTGCCATGTCCAGTCATTCCTTGGACACCTCCAGGGATGCGGACTCCATCACCCCCTTGGCCAGCCCCTTCCAATGCTTAATACCAATTTCTTTGAAGAAATTCTTCCTGATGTCCAACCTGAACCCCTCTTGGTGCAGCTTGAGCCCATGTCTTCTTGTCCAATTGCTTGTTGCCAGGGAGAAGATGCCAGTCCTTTCCTAACTCCTTTGAGGGAGTTGTAGGAGCAAGAAGGTCTCCCTTGAGCCTCCTTTTCCCCAGGCTGAGTCCCTCAAGCCCATGGATTAATTTTAAAGCCTTGTTCCCACTGCAGGTAACCAAACACACCCCTCTGCATGGGAAAAGCTGAGCAGGTCAGGATGGAGCAGAATCCTCACCAACATCTGACCTACAATCCGTTTCTGAAGGGGAGATAAACCACAGCTATTCCAGTGCAGTGTGGTGAGCATGACTGAGATAATTCCCTGCTAAGAACATCCACTCTGCCCAAGCATCCTGGATGTGAAGTGAAGGGACTGTAAAACACCACCAAATCAGGGCAGTAACATTTCACAGCCACATTCCCTGCCATAAACTGATACCCAGGGAAGGCCGGCAGAGAACTGGGAGATACAAACCCACTTATCTCAACCCTTTACTCTTGTTGCACAATGGTGGAGATAAATGACCTGCCTCTCCTTGGGGCATCCTTAAACTTGCTGGCTGAAGTGGGGTTTAGTAGGGTTTGTGAAGAAGGTTTTCCAGGTCTGACTCCTTCTGCATCCATAACCTTTGCTCATATGAGCAGGAATGCAAAAATTGGTGTCTTTAGTGATGCATTACGAGTGGAGATTTCCTCATATATCTGCTTTCAAGAGAGCTATTCCAGTGGAACCAAAGTAAGGCAGCACTTGAGATTCCAGGAATGTTTGTGTGGGCACTTATGGAAATCAGGTACTTTTCTTGTAGGAATATGTTGTAGTGTTCCTGCAGGTTTATGAAGTATTTGAAACTATTTGGCTTCTGGCAGAGAGGCCGAAAAAAGCTACTGGATGTGGGGAAAACCAGGATGGATCCACACACATCCATACTGGTGATGTTTGAAAGGGGAGCTGTGGCAGGAGTTTGACAAGGCAGAATTCCCAGGATAAATGGACTGAGTTATGTTTATAGTAACACTGGTTTAACTAAGACCTAACTCCTAACCCAACAAACACAGAATTCCACTGCATCCCAGAATCATTTGGGTTGGAAAAGACCTCCAGAATCACAGAGTCCAACCTATGGCTGATCCCCATTTTGTCACCCAGCCCAGAGCACTGAGTGCCATGTCCAGTCGTGCCTGGGACGCCTCCGGGGATGGGGACTCCACCACCTCCCTTGGCAGCCCCTTCCAAAGCTTTCTTTGAAGAAATTCCTCCTGATGTCCAACCTGAACCTCCCCTGGCACAGTTTGAGGCCATTTCCTCCTGTCTTGTCCCTGTTCCCTGGGAGCAGAGCCCGACCCCTCCCTGCTCCCCATTCCTGTCAGGGAGTTGCAGAGCCAGAAGGTCCCCCCTGAGCCTCCTTTTCTCCAGGCTGAGCCCCCCCAGCTCCCTCAGCCCCTCCTGCTGCTCCAGCCCCTTCCCAGCCCCGTTCCCTTCCCTGCACACACTCCAGCCCCTCAATGTCTCTCCTGTCTGAGGGTCCCAGAAGTGCTCTCAGCACTGGAGGTGCCCCAGCAGTGTCAGCACAGGGACAGTCATTGCCCTGGTCCGCCACATCAGAGCTGATAGAACCAGGTGCCCTTGGCCACCTTGCCCACCTGGGCACACCTGGCTCATGTTCAGCCACTCTTGACCAGCACCTCCAGGTCCTCTTCCAGCTTTCCAGCCAATCTGCCCCAGCCTGGAGCTGCAGAGTGTTGTTGAACCTCACATTGTCAGTCTCAGCCCATGGATCCAGCCTGAGTGCAGATCCAAACCTGCTGCCCTGCTAAAGCACAGGGGAACAGGGCATTTTGCCTCTGCCCACAGCAGGATTTTGACACCCTGTATTGCAAAAGGACAAACAGTCTCCCAGGTTTTCAGCCAGAACAGTTTCCCTCCCCACCCCAATATGTAAAATGCTCCTGGGACCAGAACACCAGTTACCCCCTGGCCAACCAGGAAAGGATTTGCTCATTCCCTTGGTGACTTCAAGTCCTGACAGCTTAATTACTGTAATTGAAGGCAAATATTACTTGAACTCTACACGTTTCTTTTTATAAAATACATTAGGCATAAAAACAAATGTTCCTTTGGTTAAGCAGAGGAGTTCAGAAGGTTTGCACGAGCCCAGAAAATAAGAACCTTGCTCAGAAAGTCCTTTATTGATAAGAATTTTAATAACCACGGGCCACTGAGCACAGAACTAACAGGGCATGGAGACAAGCAAAGAGGTGCCAACCCTAGAAAACCTCTGGGTTTAGGAAAAGCTTATGTAAAACCATAAATCACCTGGAAGGGCTGTTAAATGCCAAAGTGTTCCCGCTTCCGTGATGTACCTGTCCTAGTAGCCATGGGAACACTGTTCAACTCTAAACATGGGTTTTCTCTAACTTCTCACAGTTTATGCAATTCCTCCCCTCCTTGACCCAACACACAGAAAAAATTCAAAGAAAAATAAGAAGTGCATCCTTAAATGTGTATTGTGCTGCTGCAGCTTCTGAACAGCAATTTTTCACAGGATTAAAGACACTCCTACTCCCAAAAAACGATGGTCATGTAAAAGGGAAAGAGCAATTGTGCTGTAATGGGTGGGAAACTGAAGACTGGGCTTTGGAGCAAATATGAGACGTGTTTGTCCTCACCATGAGTTCCAAAACTGCCAATGGAATGGGTCTGAGAGGATGAATTAAAAGGAATTGGAAATCCTGGCCTTCAGGGAATTGGTAGGATGGTCCTGAGCAAGAGAAAACAACTGCTTGAAACATCGTGCTAAATGTGGAATGATTAAGAGGAAACAATAGGAAAATTCAAGGAGAGGTTGGGAAGGGCACAGGAAAAGATGAAGGTCAATTAGAGTCAGAAGTCCCCTGTAAATATCATCTGTTTATGTAATTAGTTCAATATATGGAAAATAATCTGAAGGATGTAAAGCACTTTATGTACTGCCCTGTTTTCCTCACGTGCTGATGAAATCATTACGCTGGTAGTCTAAACTTAGAGAGGGAAATCCTGGTTCCCCCGAATCCTGCAGGATCAGGATTGTATCTCTAAGGTGTCACTCTCAAATTACCTTTCAGGCAGCGATTTAGTGAAAGAAAAATAAGGGATTATGGTCAATTATCAAAGCAATTCACACCAGATCATGAAAACACTTTGGCAAGAGCAGAAGCCTGAAGTGGAAAGGATTTAAACATCTCCTGAAAACATAAGAGTTTGAAACTCAAACTGGTCTACTGGAAGGTTCCCTGCCCATGGGAACGAGATGATCTTTAAGGTCCTTTCCAACTCAAAGCATTCTGTGATTTAATGACAATTAATATTCAAAAAGTAAAACTGCACCTGCACATTAGTCTGGGAGGAAAAGTGAGATATAACCAACCAGCAAAGCACAGGGTGTTGGTACATGAGCAACAGAAGCAGTCTGGATTCATTCAGAGAAGTTTCCCTCCTCTTCAGAATGCAAGAATGTCTTTTTTTTGGCACTTAAAAGCTTAGAATCAGGGAATAGAAAAATCTACTATACATTCTCAGATCTGCCCATCTGAACTACTATTATTTAAGCCTTTGCTTCCTCCTTTGGAAACGAGGGGGTTCTAATTCACATCAGTTTTGTGAGCTCCAATTCAAAAAACTGACCCAAAAGGCAAAGGCAGAATAAAGCTAAACTCTCATTTTAGTAGAATCTCACTTAAATTATAGAAAGTTGGCTGGATAAAGCACTTGGAGCCTGAGTTACATGGAAAACACATGATCATTCAGTTTTAAAATGCAACCACCCCTTTCTGGCTGAAGCCCAACCATCACCTCCTTTCTTGCTAAGCAACTGCAACAATAAGATTCTCTTAAGATAATACATTGTATTTCTGCTACTTCAGATCCTCACTGAGAGGTGAGCTGGGATGACCCCCATGCTGTGCACAAAACTTGGTAGGTGAGAACTGAGGGCATTCCCTGTATCTTTGGAATCCAGGAATGGCTGCAGATTATTCCTGGAGAGTCCCTCTGGAGCTTTGCAGACATCAGAGATGACACAGAGTCTTGCTTGAAGGAGCTGACAACTTCGAGTTAAGTATGAGCATAAACATTTGGAGTGGGATCAAACGGGCAGGAGAGTGAACAAAGACTTCTGCATGATGAGTTTAAGCAGGATTAAAATAAATACATGCATAAATAAGGCCACATACCATGAGTTCTGAACTCAATTCTGGCAGAAGAGCAGGTACTCAGGAAGCTCTAAGGTTTTTAATATACCTGTCGACAGCATCTTATGAAGAACTAATGATAACAGGCTTCCAGTTCAGAAAGGGCTGATGCAAAGGGAAAATGGGACAGTTTTTCTGCTGCCCATAAGGAAAAGGACAAGCAGCAGCAGATGCAAATTACCCACATGAAACTTTGCCAGCAGGAGAAATCAGGACATATGTGGAACCTCAACAAGCACTGGGAGTCTCAACCATTGAGAGCAACTCAGGGAAATGTTAGGTGGACTTAATCCTTGGCTGGAATGGAAAATGGAGGATCTGGACTCCAGAAGCATCCCTCAGCCCTGTAATGCTTTAAAAATTTGAACAGGGATATAATTTGACCTCCTGGTAATCACAGAATTTAAGGCTGGAAAAGCTCTTTAAGATCATTGAATCCAAACATCCCCCAGCACTGCCACAACCACCACTGACCCATGTCCCCAAGTGCCACATCTTTGAATCCCCTCTCAGATGGGGACTCCATCACTTCCATGGACAGCCTGTTACAATAAATGAGGATTTAATGAAAGAGATGAGAAGCAGGAACACTCAACTTTTGAAAAAATGGTAAAAAATCACATCACCTGCAATTTTTGGTTGACTGGTATTGTAACCATCAGGACACCTCACAGAACCAGCAAGGGTTAATTTTACTCCTGTTTATCCTGAATGCCAATAAAGCAATGAATCCCCTTACTGGAAATGGAATGAGAATCCTGAATGTCTAATGCCTATATGACATGCCAGCATTTTTAAAAGGACAAGTCCCAATTCCTATAGAGAAGCCCTTTCCTGACTCCATTAAAGTAAGTTCTTTGTTGGAATACACTGAAAAACCAGCTGCTGTCTCACAGTTGGTATCAATTGCTACACTCCACATGAACCATCAGCTCCTTCTCTAACCCAGCAAGGACAAGGAGCGAGGTTAGGAAATAACGAATGGAAAGGGAACAAGGAAAAACTGTTTTTCCCAAGGAATTATGAAGATCCACTTTTGCTATACTTGTAACTACGAAAGACAGAGCAAACAGGTTTTTCCTCCCGTGATTAAAAAGCAAAAGTCAATCTCTGCATAGAGTAATTTGGGGGTTATTAAGAGAATCCTTGACCTCTGGAGGTCTTTAGCCCAGCCTCCAGATTGGGGCAGGACTACTGTGAGCACTGGACAAGCTCAGCTCTTGTATCCTGGAAACCTTCAAGTACAGAGGTCCCACCATCCTTCAGGACATCCAAATTCTGACCATGGAATCCCAGAATGGTTTAGGTCCATGGAACCTTAAAGATCATCTCAATCCAACTCACTGCCATGGGCAGGGACACCTCCCCCTATCCCAGGTTGGTCCAAGCCCTGTCCAACCTGGCCTTGGATGTGGCACAGTATCGTAGTGAGGAGGTTTTAGTACCACATAACAGCACCCATTTAATTCCTGTATAAATCTCTGGATACTTGTTTTTTAAGTCCATTTACATTGCTTTTGCTGATTCCATTTTTAATTCCAATTTTAAATTCCATGGTGAAGCGTTCCTATCATAACTACATTCAAATTCTCCCAGGTTGTCTTGTAATTCTGTTTTATATTTTTGCCAAAAGCTCATCCTGTACCTCAGAGAGTGGCAATTTTAGCATTTTCATTCCTCCTTACACTTCACACAATAGAAAGCCACCATCTCTCTTGCTGAATGCAATCTCGAGGTATCCAACGTGCCATTTGTTTGTCATATAAACAACCCATTTTTAGTGGTTTAGGATGTGTTTGGATCACAGCCTGTTCCCATCAATGCAACAGGAGCTGTACAATGAGCTGTAACACTCAGCCAGGTTTTGCCTTCAGCCTGCAAACAACAGCGGAACAGGAAACAACAGGGTTGCAAAAGTGCAAGGGATTAAATTTTGGCCAGAGACTTGATTACAACGATAGCCATGGGGATTCAGTCCAGCTGTCATTAGCAGATCCTGGGCAGTCCACAGCACCTGTACTTCCAATGGCAGCTTGGGAACCCTGACATTGTGTTGCACAGACTTCCTCCTACTGTTTTTCCACTTTTCAGGAAAAAAAAAAAGGCATTTTCTTTAAGTTTTAGCACAACAAAGGCAGTAAAATCCAGGAGCTGAGGAGAAGGGGGAACACACGCCGTGAGGTAACACCCCAGAGGTGCAGAAGGCATGTAGGGAAAGAGTTAAAAAGCTCAGCACAGGGCAGAGAAAATCCTTTCCATATCTTGAGAGGCACTTAGATATCCCTGTGACATCTCATTTCACTGCAGCTCCACTGCTGAGCCCAGCAAAACCTCTGTTCCTTTGCATTTCCTTGCAAATTACATCTGTGTGTTAGAGTGAGCATAAACAAAACCAAAGGAAGAGATTTCCCCTAGGATCTCTCTATTGGCACAGCACATAGATCCAAACACAGTGACTTCATCTTCCCAGAAGCACCTAAATCAGTTCTAACAGTTCTGTTCTCACCTTGAATAACAGAGGAAGTGCAGTCCAGCAAAGCAAGCACAGGACCTGGAAGGTCACGTTTCCCAAGTTCTCTTCCCAGCTGGTGGGAAACCCTGGAGAAGTTATTCCCTCCAGCTCTGGCACAGGTTATCAAAGCACAAAACGTGCCTGATCAACGGTATGAAACACAGAGAAGAGCTCAGAGTTTCATTAAGTGTTTGGGAAGTGCTTTGAGATCGCTCAAAGAGGTGTCCCAGATGGACAGGGCACAGTGCAAGGACAAAATAACCCCGTTGTTCCCCTCACCTGGCTCTGCTGCGGGGGTGGGACACCCAACAGAGAACAGACACAGCTCCACCTTTGTCTGTGCTTGATATATCTGTGTACAACCAAACCACCAAGACACTCTCAAATATAGCATTTTAAAGGAGTATAATGATAGAATGGTTTGGGTGAGAAGGGATCTTAAAGCTCATCTCATTTCACCCCTGCCATGGGCAGGGACACCTTCCACTAGCCCAGGTTGCTCCAAGCTCCATCCAACCTGGCTTTGGACACTTCCAGGGACAAGGCAGCCACAACTTCTCTGGGCAACCTGTGCCAGCCCCTCACCATCCTTTCAGCCAACAACTCCTTCTCTATATCCCATCTATCCCTGCCCTCTGGCAGTGGGAAGCCATTCCCTGTGTCCTGTTACTCCACCCCTTGTCCCCAGTCCCTCTCCAGCTCTCCTGGAGCCCCTTTAGGCTCTGCAAGGGGCTCTCAGCTCTCCCTGGACCCTTCCCTTCTCCAGGTGAGCCCCCCCAGCTCTCCCAGCCTGGCTCCAGAGCAGAGGGGCTCCAGCCCTGCAGCATCTCCAGGGCCTCCTCTGGACTCTCTCCAGCAGGTCCAGGTCCTTGTGCTGTTGTTCCCAGGGCTGGGGGCAGCTCTGCAGGTGGGATCTCACTGAGGGGGCAAAGGGGCAGCATCCCCCCTTCCCCTGCTGCCCACACTGTGGGGTGAGCCCAGGATGCAAAGCAGTGCAGGGTGGTCCTTTTGTCCTGTATCCACACTCTGAATGTCCATGTCCTCAAACACCCACGACAGTCACCCCAGTGAAGGTACTGGTTACGTGCCAGGGGTCTACAAGGCACACTCAGAGGAAATCTAAGTCTTCTTCATATGTCATTTCATTCCTGGGAATTTTTCATCATCCCTCTGCAATGTGTGTGGAACAGACAACTGCTAATCAGGACTTGGAAGACAAAGCCCTCCTTGATTCATGAGTTCAGGATTTTTAACTGGGTTCCACAGATACAGAAGAACTAAATGAACCACAAGACAACCTGGGCAGGCAAATTGTGAATACAGGCAAAGGTATTAACAAGGGCTCTGAAGATTTAAGATGCCAAGACAAGCCTCTGAGAGAAGAGATGCAATAAAAACCACAGGAAGTACCCAGAGGAGAGAAAGGAGTTCTGGTAGCAATTCCAAGAGCAAACACACTCAGCATCCCAGCCTGGCTTCTGGCAGAGGAAACTCCACATGCTTCGAAATCTGAAAATAACACCTGCCTATATAAAACTCCTCTTCCAGCTCTTTTCTAATAATAAATGTAGAAAACCAAACCTGTGTATAAATTAAGTGCTTCAAGGAGCATTCAAAGCAGACCATTTAAACCAAACCTTCACTCCTTTCCCCTTCCCCTTAGAAAATGCTTCTCAAAAGGAAAATCCACACTTGAAACTCTTCCGTTTCTCTGCTCTGAGAGGGTGAAATGCTGGAGATCGAAACCAGCTCAGTCCTCTGGCCAAGGGGACAGACATTTCCTGTTTTTCAGCCCCAGCAGTGGCTGAGGAGCTGCAGAGAAACACCTTGTGTCATTTCTTTAGTCCTTTGATCAGACTTGGTTCCTTTGCTCTGAGCAGGTGTGAAGGGGACATTCAGAGTGCAGGAAAATGAATCAGAACATCACAATTTGGAGCAGCACAGCCCAGAAACACCAGCAGGGCCCTCCTGGGCAGACTAAAGGACAGATGCAGAAACACACAAGACAAACAGCAAGAGGGAGAATTAAATTTGAAATGCAACAGCATGGATGTGTATGCACATTTTTTTGTTTCTCTCCTATCTATAAGGGTCTGAAGAAAGCAGTTTGTGTGAGCAAAGGGTTTTATTTTTCAAGGAATATCATTCATGCAGTGTCCCCACAGCTCATATGGATCTCATCCTTGCCTTCAAGGATTCACACACTACAGCCCTGTGACCATAACCCGGCCAGGCAATCTCCCTGCAGCCTTTTTTCATAAATTCTTGCATTTTTTAATTCCTGCCTTTAGTTTTGGTGCTTCCATAAACAACTATTGAGACAGGTAAGCTCCTCAGATCAATTCCAATTAGGATTCATCCTCTCCTGCACAAACCAAACTCTTCTCCTCCAAGCTTCCTAATTCCTTCCCTGTGTTTCACTAACCACGCTTGCCGTGTCCTACCTTACCCCCTTCCCATCTGAGATGTGTAACATCCTGCCCTTGTTCTGTCCATCATTTCACTGGAAGCTCTCTGGGGAAGCAATTAGCCCACTTGTGAGCACTCTATAACATAATTAACAAATAATAACCACGGAGAAATGTAGGCCAAAAAAGCAAAGTTATCACAGCACCATTTCTGCAGAGACTTGTACTGTTCTGTGCTCACTTGCAGCTTCCAAATTCCTGGAGGCACATTTTAAACTCCAGGCAGCACAAAAGCAAAGGTGAATGCTGTGCTTTAAAGAAGACATAAGATGTTCTGACTTTATTTGGATTTACAGGCTTTGCTGCTTTTCCAATCTCATTAACACGACCAGCTGTAATTATTTACACTGCAATGAATTTCAGAATTGGAGGTGAAAGGCTCATAATTTGGGCCTAAATTAACTTTGGCAACGGGAGTACCAGAGGAAGGAAAGACAGGATGACTGTAACCACGAGCAAGATGCAACACAAATGTTGTAATGACATCATTTAGTATGAAAAAACTACTAGAGTAGGCAAGGACAGAACCTCCTTTTTGGGTATTCATCCACACACTCACAACAGCCAGGAGGGAATCGCAACAGTTATCAGGGAAAGCCTAAAAACTCCCTCTTATTTCAGCAGGAAACAAAGTATTTCCACTTCCTGAGTCTTCCTACTGCAAAACAGCTCTTCCAGCCTCTTGCACACTTATTAGGAAGTGTAATGAGCCCTGGGTATCCCTTCAATTCTGCCTCTATCTCCTCAATACTGAACAATAAGTCTGGCTGTTAAGGTGCCAAAGCAATTAGATAGAGGTTCCTCATAAAGCTGAAATAGAATTGCCACTTCATGGGAGCCTGTGGAGCTAAGGAAGAATAGAGGAGGACGAAAAAAGGGAAGAAAAGGATAAATGGTGAGTTTGGAGTGGTTATTGGGATGAAAGGAGATGGCACTTGGAATGTACAGAGAAAGACTAATGTGATTACATCTCCACATTTCTCATCCTTGAGTTAAATGCTGACCGTACTCTGAAATACTGATTTTAGATCCAGCCATCACTGATCCTGTCCTGAAACACCAAATTAAGGCCGCCCCTGCTGAGAACAGGACAGGGAACAGAACATTTGGGCCCCAAAGCAGGTGGAGAACCTGTCATGGAGCAGTTGGCACTAATTTGTGGGTAATCCCTGGAGACTGCAAGTGCCAGCACGACCTACTCGGCCCTGTAGCCTGAGCAAGACGGGGCACGTTTGCTGTGACCTGTGACAAAGACTTTCAATGGTCACCTTGTGAAATCTGCAATCCCTGGCAGAACTCTGGCTCTGTCAACCTGTGAGACAACTCACCTGGTTTAACCTGAGCAGGCCACTTGAGGAGAGAACAGCTTAGATCAGCATGTGCACTGTCTACATTTCCAAGCCTGCTTTGATGGCAAAGACATCTTAACTATCCAAGAGAAGAAGACAGGTCTTGTCCTTCAAAACTAATAGACAGCCATGGCAAGGGGAGTGGAATTAGATGATCCTTAAGGTCCCTTTCAACCCAAACTATTCTGGGATTTGGTGAACCATTAACACTGAGACAGTTTGTAGCCTCACAGACAGGGTCTTAGCTCAGCTCTTCTGCCCATGGGCAATCCAGCCCTGATCTCCTGAGCATTAGAGGTGAAAACATTTGGTTTATTTGTGTTTCACATCCATATCTGTCCAGGCTGCTCTGGGGTTTACATTCATTTCCTCTCCTGGGAGTAAAGGGCATGATTGCTTCCCATGCCCAACCTTTGCATTTCTGCTCTGTTTTTAATAAAATCATGGAATGGTTTGGGTTGGAAGGGACCTTAAAAACCACCCAGTTCCAACCCCCTGCCATGGGCAGGGACACCTTCCACTAGCCCAGGTTGCTCCAAGCTCCATCCACCCTGGCCTTGAACACTTCCAGGGATGAGGCAGGGATGTTTCACTTTCTTCTTCTCTTCCTTTTTTCTTTTTTTTTTGGTGAGGATTGCTTCTAAAATCTTGACCTGGGTGACTTTTAAAGACACACGTGTCTTTCATTACACTAAGCATTACCTTTATGGTACTGCACAAAGATGTAGCAGCGATGCAAAAAAACCGACAGTGAGAAAATCCCCGTGCCTGTAATTCCAAATAAATTTCCTAGGATTTTATTATTATTAACACCTTTTGTAATGCCCTAAGGGCAGCCAAGTGCTCTCTGGTTGCCCAGTGAACCACACAAAGCACACAACCGGTGCCTCAAGGGACTTGCAGGTTAAAGCCCTGAGTGGGTACAAAACAATCCAAATAATTGCCAGGTAGGCAACCCCCCAGGCAGCCTGGGTGTTCCAAGCTGGAACATCTCCTGGCACAGGAGCTTTGAAAAAGGAGTGGGAATGGGATGCTTAGCACAGCTTAGCAGCAAAATGAAGACTGAAGAGGATGTGTCAGATTAAAGGAAAGACTAATTTGTTCCCAATGTTTCACTTGCTCTGTGGTTTACAGGGAAGCAAAGGCAGGGAAACACAGAATCATTAAGGCTGGAAAAGCCTTCTAGGACTGTTGAGTCCAACAATTCCCACAGCACTGCCAAGGCCACCACTGACCCATGTCCTCAAAAGTCACATCCACATGGCTTTTCAATCCCTCCAGGGATGGGGACTCCACCACTGCCCTGGGCAGCTGTGCCAGGGCTGCACAGCCCTTTCCATGAAGTTTTCCTTAATATCCAACCTAAACCTCCCCATGTGCAACTTGAGGCCATTCCTCTGGTCCTGTCACTTGTCACCTGGGAGCAGAGCCTGCCCCCACACGGCTTCCCCCTCCTGTCAGGGAACGTAAGAGCCTAACAAAGCTACATCTGTGTTGTGGGAAGCTGTTCTGGAAAGAGGGAAGAACCTCCTTAGTGGAAGGCTTGGATGGAGCACAGAGAAACAAGATGCCAAACAGCAAAGAGACTCCTGCTTGATGCTGAGCATTAAAAGGGTGTAGAGAAAAGAGGAAAAAAGAATTACAGAATGGTTTGGGTTGGAAGGGACCTTAAAAACCACCCAGTTCCAACCCCCTGCCATGGGCAGGGGCACCTTCCACTAGCCCAGGTTGCTCCAAGCCCCATCCAACCTGGCCTTGGACACTTCCAGGGATGGGGAGCATCCCCTCATCCAACAGAGCTGAGTGGCCCAGCATTTAGCAAGGGCACAGAAGCTCTAAGAGATGATGTTTAACCCCAATCAGACTCCAACAATCCACCTTAAAAGCTGCTCTCTGCCTTTGCTTTTCCTCCTTCCAGTTAATCTTCCACTCTTTCATTAGTTGAGTCCTCTGCTAATCCCTCCAGAGCTGGGTGGTCCCTCCACCTGGAGCTGAGCTCCACCACCAAGTCAAACCCCAGCAGTGACTCAGCAGTGCCAGCTCAGGTTGATTCCTCCCCTTCATTACCCCACACTTAATGCCCTGAGAAGAGCAGGAAGGTGGAGCCACGGAATTCTTCAAGAAGTCATTCCAAGCACAGGGGAGGGTCACGGGTACTCCAGGGTGTGGGCTACGTTTTTCATTCAATGAAGGATGGTTGAAATAACTCTGAGCAAAGGAACTCGACCTCCTGTGGCTTTGAATCTTGTGGCTGGATGGCCCTGTACCTACTAAAAGCAAGTTCTGACAGAAGCTGCTCCTGTGGCCATGGAGTTTGTAATGGCTTTGCTCTGCGTGGACTCTCTGATGTCCAGCTGGGCCCAGCTGGGAAAACAGTTTGTCTTTCCTTTTCACAAGACCATTTATTTTCATAAAGAGTAGGAACTTCATGTCTGTAAGGCTTCTGTCTGCCTGTGTAATGTGGTGGAAATCAGGGAGAGAGGATGGAATAGGCAAATGGAATCACGGAATGGTTAAGGTTGGAAAAGACCATCAAGTCTCACCATCAACCCAGCACCACTAAACCATGTCCTCAAGTGCCACATCCGCACATTTCTGGAACACTTCCAGGGGCGATGAGTGTTCAAAAATAAAAATTAATCATATATGCTTTAACTGTCCTGGAAACTAGGCTAAAAATGAAGCGGTCATTTAAGTAGCTGAAATAATAACAAAATAAGTCTGATGTTACAAAATATAAAAGACATGCACAAATATAAAGAAAATATAAAGAAATGCACTTGGGTAAAATAGAACCTAACATAAAAAAGTGTAAAAATCAGGAAGTCAGGATGTATTTCAGCAGTTCTTCCAGCCTGTCACTGGATGTCATCGATAGTTCTGCATGTCTAAGATACCAAATACATTAATAGCTGGACAACTTAGAAACCAGCAAAACACGGAGAAAGAGGTTAAAAAGAAAATCCAGGTAATGCTGGTTAGCCCAAAGTCTCCCAAAGTCAAGTGTACCAGAACTATTCACTTAATTCATATTGCCCAGACTCTGCTTTCTCAGACACATCCCACCCCCTCCAGGAGGACATGAGTTGTGTGGAGAGTAGATGTTGATTTAAGGTGGGAATGACGCTCCCTGAGATTCAGGAAAACAGTAATGACACTACAAATGACCCCTGAAGGCCACTTGGAGTACCACTTTGTGCTGGAGCAGAGGAACAGCCCCAGAGCCTGTTCCAGAGAGGAAATCACCTCTGGAAAAGTGGCAATAACATACAAGTGGAAGTGGTGAGGGTAAGGTGCAGATGGCAACCATTAACACGACTATTTTTGCAGCAATCAACACCTCTGGAAGGAAAAAGAAAGAATCCATGCTAAGTCATAGGTGGGAAGAAGCCAACACAGAACTGCAGAGGAGGAATTGTTCAATTATTATCTGCAGAGGCACCGACATCCATGTTACAACCTGTTATCAACCGCAGCACGTCGAAGGGATTAAAAGCTAATGACAAACCACCATTCCTCCTCAAATCCTGTGCCAAGCCAGGGTCTCCCACTTTCTCAGCCTAAATATCCACAGTTGCAACATCAGACCAAGGTTGTTTGTTCCTAATGAAGGAGGTGATTCACTTTCTTCCAAGGAGCTCCACCGTAAAATGTTGATTAAAGCGCAAACCACCCCCAAAATTTAAAGCAGAGGGAAAAAGAATACAAAGTGAGGTGTAAAAGGAGATGGGAGTCGATGGGGAAATCAAAGCAGAGAATTCACCAGGAGGTAGAGATTTTATCAAAGTGATTGGTTCATTAGGCAGAAAATTTGACTGTGCATTAACACGGTACAACTGTGGTTTTTGTTAGTGAGCTCTTCAGGGCAGACACCTTTGTCTTTCTACTTGTAAAACACCAATTAGTACCTTGGGCAGACTACAAACAAATCAACATTAAAACAAAACAGTGAATAGAACCATTTGTATCTCTTGTTATGCCTGGAGTCGCTAGGACAGATTCAGGTCTCTGGAGAGAGACCACATTCTTTATTCTTCAATAGTCCTGCCTGTGTGTGCTGCACGTCTGCAGGAATTAAACAGCACAAACATGGATTTAATTCCCTTGCTTTGGTTCAGAGGGAATTCACCACAGGGAATCCTTCTTACACCTCTCATATATGGGTATTCAAGCTGGTTTTAAATTAGTAACAGTATAATTGTTGCAAAGCCCACCCAGCACTGCACAAGCCAGGCAGCAGTGCTTTCCCAAGGTGGAAGGGAAAGTACCTGTTAGAATCCCTCTGAACGACCATGTTTGGATTGATGGCATGGTACTGGAAGGCTGTATAGGGTGGAAGGAGTCAGACCTGGTTCAGCCTTGTCCACATGGCTGGACTGGGAATAGTTCTTGTCACTATCTCCAGAAGTTCAAAGGGGGTTTGCCTTGGAGAGAAAATTCACTTCAAAGCACAGTTTGGAGGGAATTTACTTCCAGTATCCAGGAGGGAAAAGGAGGACCATGTTACATCAGCAGCAGCATACACAGTAAACAAAAGAACTTATTCCAAAGCCACCATCAGCTTCCCTTTCACGGAACCACAGAATTGTTAAGGTTGGAAAAGACATCTAGGATCAAATCCAAGCACCGACCCAGCACCACCACCACGCTCACCACGAAATCGTGTCCCCAAGTGCCACATCCACACATCTTTTGAACACTTCTAGGGATGGTGATTCCACCAGTTCCCTGGGCAGCCCGTTCCAGGGCTGGACAATGCTTTCTAGGAAGGAATTGTTCCCAATATCCAACCTAAATCTTTCTTTGGCACAACTTGAGGCTGTTCCCTCTCCTCCTGTCCCTTATGCCCTGGGAGAAGAGCCTGACCCTTCCCTGGATCCATCAGGGACTTGCAGAGCCAGAAGGTCCCCCCTGAGCCTCCTTTTCTCCAGGTTGAGCCCCACCAGCTCCCTCAGCCCCTCCTGCTGCTCCAGCCCCTTCACCTTTCAGCCTGCCCTACCCAACACAGCATCTTTCCCCACTTCCCACACACACTTTCTGAACAATATTAAATGCCTTTTCTGGTTTAACTCCCTAAAATATGTTTAGAAGAAAGGTCAGACATGGCAGAAATCTGCTGGTTTAGGGTCACAGTAATAGTTAAGATGTCAAACCACAGACCCAGAGTCTGAGCCTTCCCTGATTCACCCTAAGGGCTGATCAGGAGTAGAAAAATAGTAATTTAGCCTTGATTGAAACAACCCAAAAATCTGCCAGTCACATCCCTGCCTGACATGTCAGAAGGCATTAAAACCCTAATCAAGGCTATAGGAAGGAATAAATGATTTGGGGTTTATGATTCCTAGATCATTGCTGGTGTCAAAGGCTGGGAGAGGACAATGGTCTTCTACTCACTATGGTAAAGAAATAATGATCTTAAATCCCAGTGACAGAGATCCATTTCTTAGGAGCTGGAAAAGCCTTTCCATGTTTAGTCAAGCACACAACAGGCTGTGAAGAGTCTGTGGGGTTCAAGAGAGAACCCAGTTAGTGTTTTTTAAGAACATCTGTCACGACTCACACGAGCAAAGCAAAGGTGATGGATTTGACAAGCATTTAAGGTCCTTTCTTAACTCACCTCTCATGTAAATAAACCTGGACAGCAGCTTGGAAACAGGAAAGGGTGAGACTCATGAAAGAGTTAAACACTCAAACAGGTAATATCAGAATTTTGAAGGAATTTGGCCACTGCAGCTCCTTCCCTGCAACAGTTCCGAGAAGCTGCTGCCAACGTTAACATCGGGAGGCAGATACCGACAGGACTTTTTTGCCCAGTCAGATGCTGGTATTGACACTCATTTAGATGAGCCAGTACAAACAGGAATAAAAGGCCACCTTCTATGGCAAGGCTCCTCAAGGAACTAAGAAATCCACTGAGAGCCATGAAATCTCTGGCAGGCAGAGGGGTTCACTTCCCAAATGTCCCGGGGCACGGAAAAGCTGACGCGACTCACGTAGCAACGGTTCCTACCACGCTGCTGAAGCCTGGGGAGATGGAGAGATGAGTGATAGCCCCTGCAACATCCAACAGGAGGTTCCTAAAACCTGGCAATGTGGCCTTTCAGGCAGTGGCCAAGGATGGGGGGGACATTACAGTTGCAGGTCAGGCTCCTCATGAGAGGACAGGAAGTTTTGCAGAACCAAGAGCTACTTGAATTTTTCTTCAGGCTCAGAAGCAAAAGGCAACTTTCTCACACAAGAGTTACTGGCCAGGTTGGACTGGGCTTGGAGCAAGTGGTCTAGTGGAAGGTGTCCCTACTCATGGGAGGGGGCTGGAATTAGATCATCTTCAAGATTCCTTCCAACCCAAACCATCTATAACTCTAATTGCCATCCAGATTTCTGCCTCTGCATTTTACACCCCTGGTCACACCATCGAAGCAGACAACTCTGTGCTGGTGCTGAAGGTAAAGCTGATTCAGAGAGGAAACTGAGCTCATTTTGCCAAGTCCAGGGGAAGGGTGAGCTGTGCACGAGGCACGGAATGTTCCCTCCCAGACTGGGATCTTCACAGCCAGTGCTGGGAGCAGCTTCCAGTTTTCCTGCCGCTACGACAAGGGGATGTGGGTGTAAGCCTGGAGCTGAACTCCCAGCTTGAGCACCTCTGCCTCCCCAGAAAACTGCCATCAGCATCCCTATATTTGGGGGTTGACTCCAAAATTTAGGCCTTCAGTCCACCACAAATTTCATGTGGTCTCAGCAGTACTTCAGGAAAAGGTTTTGTACCTCTGGCCAACAGTTGTGCTTTGACTTTAAGCCAAGCTGACAGTCATGTGGATACTGGAGAGCTGATAGCCACGGAAGAATGACAATGTAAAGGTTTCAGGGTGACTTCTGGAATACTAGAAGGGCTGGATAGGTAGCTGAGAGCCTGCCATCGATGACAGATCAGCCAGCTCTGCAGGGTACAGTCTGCATCTGATTCACGGGGACTGGAAGAGGACTGGGAAGTTGAGATTATAATGGGATTAATCACCCGACTGCAGGGATCCCATTCATCCCACTGCTGAAGGGTCCTGGAGCTGCTCTGTATTGTCTGAGCTGCATTTAGGAAGTTATCTGGGGTTTGCTGGGACAGGAATATCAGATTGTAAGGAGGGAAGAGATAAAGGTTTGCTGGTTTTCCACTCAAAGCTGCATCAAAGTTATGTGACCACAAACCGAGATTAAGGACTGTACTAAACCTCAAAATCCAGACTGGAGCTGAAAACCTTTTGAGATTTAATGCTACAAATTCCTACCACTCTCACATTTACTAGGAGTGACTGTTAAAAAAAAATAAAACAAATCAATCATTGTGGAGGAACTGTTCTGCATCCTGAAACAAAGGCAAAGGATGAGATCATCCCTATTTCTTCAGCCCTGCTGAGGTCTCAAGTTAACATACGAAGCAGATGAGGAGACTTGCCTCAGCAAGGCCTGCCAATGCCAGAGCAATAAATAAATGTCCAAATACTAAGGCTGCACCTTCAGCTGGTGTGGCAGCACACTGCAGTGCTGTCAAACCCAGGAAACCAGTGCAATCCTGGGATCTCTGGCTAATTGGAGATCCGGCGCCGCGTTCACCTGAGGGAGACTCCGGAGCCCAGCACGATGGAAAGGGCTGGGCTGCCAGGCAGGCAGTGAGTTAGAAGGGAAACCCTTCCAAAACCTCTGTCCCACTGCGATCCCGTGTGTTGAACTTGGCATTACCATGGAGTTCTTGGGCTGTCCTACCAACAGGGACACCAAGGCCCAGGGAGCAGTGAAGCGCTTTGTCCCAAACTGTTCAGCACCAATATTTGATGTGGGACTCCTGGTTTTGTCCTGGATTTCTCCTCCTGAGCTTTGGCCACTGAGATTATTTCCACCCGGGGCCAGAAAAGCTGCAAGTTGGGGCTTCTCGTGGCAAAAATCAGGAGTGAACTCTAACTATGATTAAGCACAACAAGTGGGCTGGCCAAACCAATTCAGAAGTGTGTTTATATTTTTCCAAGAATTGGTTCCTAAGCCAGACACAGAGCTTGGCACAGATCCTGAGGTCCAGGCATTCCTGGTGGAAGGTTCTCTTTGCTCCAATTCCCATTCCCTTTGCCAGAGACCCTTCATTTCTAGGTCACATCAAGACAATACATAAAAGAAAAGCTCTGATGTTCATCTATAATGACACTCAGTGTCCAAATAACCCCTTCTTTGAGGACAACTTTTGTCTGACCTTTGTTCTAAATCTGACAGCAAAACTCTGATTTTTTATTAAAAAATTTCTAGAAAACACAGTTCATTTTTTTTTCCTTTTCTGTTTTTAAACTCAATTCACCTTCTGGGAAAAATCTAGACAAACAATTAGGAGTCATGCTGAATGTATGTCCTTTTGGGGGAAAAAAACCCCCACAAAACACTCCAGTATCTACAGAGATGTCTATTGACCCAGCAGTTATCAGAAATGTGGTGGGTTTTTTTTTTCCTTCTGGCACAAAACCAGCTTTCTAAACACCAGTGACCCACTTTCACCTAGCTGGCCTCTGAAGTTGAGAGAAGATTCATACCCTCTAGACGTTGGAGGCTCTGTTTGAAGTCACTGCTGTCAGGAGATGGTCAGTTTACGTCTCCTGTCCTAGGACAGGAAAAGGATGCACTCTCAGCTCCATGTGTTGCAGGGAGATAAGCACAGAGATTTCAGTCCTATGCCCTTATCAGCTTTTCCTGCTACTCTCCAGAACAGACACCACCAAGACTGGCAGTAAAAATTAAACTTCAGCAAAAGGGAAAAAAAAAAAAGACCAAGTATTTCTCATAATTGTAATTCAAAAGGTTGAAGTTTTGGGAAAAAAATTCATGCTGGGATTTTTAGTACTTAAAACTACCCAAAACCTTCTGTATTCTCAGGGTAAACTGATCTACTCCTCTGCCAGAGCCAGGGTGACTTAGGGTTGAAAATACATCTCACCAGTTGAAGTCTTTACTACATGAGAGACAGAACTAGTCAAGCTGAAAATAAAACCATCAGCTGACACTCCGTGTACATGGAAATTACCAGAATCACAGAATGGATTGGGTTGGAAGGGACCTTAAAGATCACCTTGTTCCAACCCCATAAAGCTTAGGGTGAAATGGGACAATTAACACCCACTTCAACCACCTCAGCCCACCCAGAGTCCTCATCCTTCCTCCTCAAAACCTCCCCTTGCACAACCATGACAGATTAAACCTGTTCCTACACCAATATTTTGTCCATTCCCCTGGTTTTTTTCCATAACCATCCCAGTGATGTGGATTTTAGGTTGGTTGGTTCCCTTTAATGTTACAACAGAAACAGTAAATGGTATCTCGCCAGATTCCAGGGTGGGATGATCCCAGGAGAGACCCCCATCATATTTCTTTGAGTATGAAACCATGTCCCCAAAAAGGGACACCTTCCACTAGACCAGGCTGCTCATTCTATATATTAATACTTTCATTTCATGGTTTCCTTTGCTTTGCATTCCCTCTTTGCTGCTCTCTCCTTTTCTTTATGTGACTTTAGTGCTTCCACCTCACTTTCTTGGTGTGCAGAGGACACACAGAGCCTCCAAGGGTTTTGGGTTATCTCCCATCTTTCCATCTCCTGCCCACACAGGATTTAATTTATGGCTGCTTCAGCCTCCACCCTGTATAAAACTGGTGTTGCTTCTTGTTAAAACATCATCACCCACAAGTGACATGGACTTAACATCATTTTAGGAGGCATCTTCAACTAATACTTGAACACAAATGTGATAAATAAACCTTCCAGATGGAAACCAAGTGTCCAGCTTCTCTGCAAAGCCCCACTTTGACCTCCCAATGTATAGAAAACCAAAAAACCATTTAGCACATCCCCACATACATTACAAACCTCAGCAATTGCTCTTATGTTCCTTCTCAGCCCTCAATATATTAAAATTACGAGCTGTGACCATCTCTTACTGCCTTCCTGAAGTACCAAAACCCACAGAAAAGAACTAAATCAGCACAGTCCATTTATAAATTGAACCATTTTTAGGACATACCCCTGATGGAATTGCAGCAGCTATTAAATACACATCATGGAAGTCACAGGGTGTCAAAAAATGCGAGAAGAACTTTATGGATGCTCAAGGTATCACTGAAAGGCCACAGGAAAGTTCTTGACTAGGTCAAGTCTCCTCATTTCTGCTACTAATTTCCTCTAGGACAAGGTATTTTGAGTAAAGTTTAAAAGAACAGTCCAATTCCCCTTCTAAAAGCACACAAAATCCTAACATATATTAACTTTCCAGGTGATTGAAAGACCTACCTATGTATCTACACAGAAGAACATCTGGAGACCCAAAATGAACCCATAACCCATGTCCTGGTTTTTTAGGCAAAACAGAACTTCCCTGTTAGAAGTTCCTGGTCTTCCTCCTCCTTAAAAGAATCTTCTCAAATTTTGCTTTTAAAATTAATGTGTTCCTGACACATTTTACCCTGAAAGCTGACTGAGTAATCTCATTAAAGCAAAAAACCACTTCCCAGCATCCATGGATTACCAACCCTTAGCTTGATACTCTTGCTGTTGCTGAGTATTCAAAAGGAAAATGATCATCTATCAGCATTTCTCTTTAAGTTCTACTACAAGGAAGAAATATTCACTCACTCAAATCCCTTGCAATAACAACAAAACATGGAAATAGTGATGAAATGCTCCTTGGGCAAGACAAGAACTATGGTGATGGCATCAAAAATGTCAAATATTCCTTCAAACTGGAATGAAACAAGTATTTTAAGAGCCTGATCACATGAAAGAAGGAGAGCATTAAGGCCAGCACTCTGGATAAGGCAGCATGTGTGTGTGGCTGTGTCTGGGTGTGTTTATCCCTAGATATCAGACAGGACAGGAAAGGAAGAGTTGAAACACTTGTCCAGAAAATGCTCAAAAAGAAAACACAGCGAGGCCAAATTTAGAAGCTGCACCGAGCTGGGATATCAAAGGCAGAGCTGACTGGAAAAGCAACCACCTCTCAAGAATGGCAAAATAAACTTCCACGAGTCTCGGGAGGAAAACACGGATCAGAGGCTGGATATTGTTCACTGCTCCTGTTTTGGTTAAGTGAGGGCCTTTTTGACACTGCTGAGATAGTCTTGTCAAAGAACAACAAAAAATGAAAAGCAAGGAAAGAAAAAAAAAAGACAAATAGACATTTCAGGGGGAATCTGTTTGGCAAAGGGGCTTTGGGCTGGTGGCTGAAGGAACAAAACTCAGAATCAACTTCCTAAAATATTTCAAATTTTTTTTTCTTTTGGTCTCCTTTGGAAAAGCAAATTTCAATGGGCTGATTTGCAACTCATTTCTTGATCAAAGCTGAAGTCTGAAACACATCTGAAAGAGATTTTCTGAAAAAAAAGCAGGGGAAAAAAAAGGCATTTCAAGCTCAATTCAGAAGAAAGTTTCCTGAGAAGAAACTAGGCTATTTGAATTTATTTTTTTTTTTTAAAAAAGAGGTTTCCATCAACTAAAATGAGCCAAAAGTGACATATTTTAATAACTTCTGTCGCCTGCAGACCTATTGCCTGGATATGACACCAGGGCACTGGAATCAGAGTTTGAAACTGTGACTTTCTATGCAGTGGTGATTAATTTGTTCATGTCACACAGAAGAGGATTCACCTCAGACTCGGGAAAATATCTGGATTCTTCTCTCACAGAAACCATAATCACAGTTTCATGCTCAGAAATAGAGTGTATTTAAATGCAAAAAAAAAAATAAGGATAAGGGGAGAAAACAAAGCAAATCCTGAACTTTTCCAACTGCTGCCTCCACCTGGGGATGTCTTGCAGGAGGGTTTAGTGAAGCAAACGTGTCAACACGATCTGTACCATCCAATGGAGAAAACTGGCTGCAGAATTCACCCTCCAAGTGCCAAACTCCCTCTGCCCTTGATATTCCCAAATTGAAGTGATGTCAAGCAATTTCCCTTGGCTTAAAGTCCTGCCAGCAGACAGACACTCTGACGCCGGGAGAGGATGATGGGGAGATAGTGAGTCCCTCTCATTTTCACAAGAACTCCAGGGAACTGCTCCCATATCTCGGGCAGAATTAATCAAGATAAGTTAATGTGTGATAACATGTATCTGAAGGGCTCGGAAGGGAAGAAAACCTGGGCAACTTCTGGCTCTCCAGGATTAACCTGAGCAGCTCTCCAAGAAACACAAAGCTTTCCTTTTCGGCCCTGATCCAGCCCAAAAGCAGAGCTCAGGCTGGAGAGTGGGAAATGAGGATGAGGGGATAAGGGATGTCACAGGAATGTGACACCATGGAGAAGCATCTCATAATATTGAAATATTATTGATGCTTTCACACCCCATCACAAGAAGCTTTTACTCCTCCTGCTGCTGCTACTCTTAAAATATTCCACGGCAATAAAACATACATGATTTCTCCATCCACAAACATGGACATTTTGAGGTGTTTCAGGGAGGTCTAAGCTCTATTTTGTTGCTATATTACCAATGTGACAGGTTTTACATTACATGAAAACACCAGAAACTACTGGAATATTGGAAGTGTGGGGAAGGTGGTAAACTGGAAAGAGGTTTTGGATGGAACCATGTAAAGTGGAGTGTAAAGACACCCCTGTGCAAACACTGCCATGAACTTTCCTCTCTGTAACCCAGGTGCACCAGCCAAGCTGTTCTCCTCCCAACCAGTCCTGCCTTTCAAATCACACAATCATGGAATCACAGAATGCTTTGGAATGGAAGGGACCTTCCATTAAAGATCACCCAGTTCCAAATGCCGGCCATGGCACCTTCCACTAGCCCAGGTTGGTCCAAGCCCCATCCAACCTGGCCTTGGACACTTCCAGGGATACAGGGGCAGCCACAGCTTCTCTGCCCAACCTGTACCAGGGCCTTCCCACCCTCACAGGGAAGGACTTTTTCCTGATGTCCAACCTAAACCTACTGTCTGGCAGTGGGAAGCCATTCCCACATGCCCTGTCACTCCAGGCTTTATTGTAAACAGTCTCTCTCCATCTTTCTTGCAGGTTCCCTTCAGGTACTGGAAGACCACCCACTGGGTCACCCCAAAGTCTTCTCTTTTCCAGGCTGAATGATCACAATTCTCCAGTCTTTCCTTACAGCAGAGGTTCTCCATCCCTCTGATCACCTTGGTGGCCGTTTCTGGACTTGCTCCATCAGCTCCATGTCCCTCCTGTGCTGGGACCCCAGGGCTGGAGGAAGCTCTGCAGGTGGGGTCTCACCTGGGGGGGGCAGAGCGGCAGAATCCCCTCTCTCAACCTGCTGCCCACACTATAATATTCCTTTTTATTCTTAAAAAACCTCTTTTAATGAAAAGAGAATGAAAAGATAACCTTGACTTCCTCCTTGCTCTGTAACTGTGATCCCTGTAAGTGTCCAAGGGCAAATTGGACAGGGCTTGGAGCAACCTGGGCTAGTGGAAGGTGTCCCTTCCCACTGCAGGGGCGTGGAACAAGATGATCTTTAAGGTCCTTTTCAACCCAACCCTCTCCATGGTGCTGCTCCGTGGGCCATGGGATGATCACAAACCCTCCCATGATGGGGATGAGTCACCACCACAGGCAGACACTGACAAGAACCAACTCCCCCCAGCACTCAGTACCCAATTAAAAACCCACCAGAAACAGTAAAATGAGGGGTTTGCACAATAACACATTCTTGCTTACTTCATGTAAACTGCTTTGGTTCCTCTCTGCCCCCCAAACCCTCGGAGGTGGGACAGTCTGCAGGACGCAGCTCTCCAAGGGGCCGTCGTCCTTTGATGAAGAGCTGGAGCAGCTCTGTCCTCCCCAGCATAGCACAGCAATTAACACAGTTCTCCACCAGCTCTCAGGGTCTAAAGCCTCTCCATCTGAGCACCTTTATCCACCACAAATGAGGTATTTTGCAGACTCAAAGTCTTCAAGCCACATGACAGCAAGGAACGCACCAGGAATCAAACACCAGCAAGCAAATCTCTGCATGGAGCGCTTTGAAGTGTTCACAGGGAATTCCCAATGAGTGCAATCAATTAGATCTAATTAATAAACCATGCTAGCAAGACAGGGGCTGTCTGTGTTCACTGTCACTTGCAGGCACATACAGGCACACAGACATGTGTACGTTACACCCAGGGACATCAACGTAGAGAGCCAGGCTGCCAAAAAGGGTCTAAAAATATCACCTGGCATTTTTGCAGAAAACACAGTTTGAATGGAAAGCTCTTGTGCTCCATTTTCTCCCCTGCACTGCTCACAAGGTGACATATATAAGCACATCCCTGATGGCATGGATTAATAGAGCAACTCCAGGGGCTGAGTTCCTAGCCAGGTATTTATATCACCTCCCGTTGTGAGCTGACTCTACTTATATAAGAAACTGTAACCCAAAAACCAGAAAGGCAGAAGTGTCAATACATCAAAAAAAATTAAATCCAACAGGAAAAAAGTTCCAAATTTGTCTGTTTTGTTTGCTGACATGGTGGATGTGCAATAGCCTTTTAAATGAAGGGTGATGTGGCCTGCATATTTCCCTGAGGCATAATTTGCCTCCCTAATAAAACAATAACTTCCCACCGTGCTGTCATGAATAATATCACCTGAAATAATGGCTGTTTCTTTAACCCAGGAAAATATGGAAGGATGAGAAAAACATTCCCATGTATAACAAATGAACAACAAAGGGCTGACATCAAAAACTCTCTCTTCTTTAGCACTTCAGAGGTTTCTCACCAGAGACTGATAGTGAGAAGCCCAAATCTTCCAGGTCCAGGTGTGTGAACCCGGGTTCCAACTTGATCCCTTGAAGCAATATGGAAACAGAAAGAGTTGAGACCTTGGCTATTTCAACCTGCAAACCTAAACCCAGCAGACATCTACAGTGTCTTGTACAATTTGGGGCAGCTGCATCCAAATGACTTCCTAAGAAGTGATCGTGATATGTGCTAACTTCCTAGAACATGCCAAGATATTGCATGGAAGCATCATCTGGCCAGAGACTGTGCTTCCAGTTAATGGCATGGACAACCAGAAGCTACTAAACTTTTAAGTTTGCTGTTAAAAAAATACAGCTTTGGAGCTTTGTTGTCCATCAGAAGGTTGGGATTGTATCCCCTCCATCTCACAGCAAGGTTATGAGGACTGGTACAGCTGAGCGGGGAATTCTCCTTGCTTAGAAGGCTCCAGATTTTAACTTGCTCTTCAGGATCTAACAAGCTGTGCTCTGCAAGTACCTGATCCGTTTTCCAAACCACAGAGGAAACCCTGGAAAGAAGGGATGTGGACACTATTGCAGCAAACAACACAGAAAGGCAGCAGGAAAATTCACAGTTCTGTTTTCTGAGCAGCATTTGAATTGTATGTAGTAAATAAAGACCAAGGGCACACCCTAAATGAAACCAAAATACTGAATAGCTGTTCATTATGTGAGTGCCATTTCCAGAGAAGTGAACAGTACATAATTATGTAATTAACAATTATGATTGTCTAAGTAATCTCATTGTAGGATTGGAGAGAGTCAAGTTACATGATCAATCTCAGACTCAGCATTTCTAGTTTTCACAGCACAAACTGCTCTTTGAATTAGGTTCAGTATAATATATTGAGCATTGATATTATATAGTGCAGAAAAAGGATGAAATAAAATTTAAAAGTGCATTATATAAAGGTCTTTAGGAGACACAGCCTGATCCACTCAACCAACCACAGCCACTTCACACCCACACTCAGCAGCCAGCCCAAAACCTCGGTGACAACATACAATCCCAACCTCATTTAAGTACAAGCAGGAAATTCTCAGCTTAAACATTCCTTGTGTGACATTCTCATGTCTCCTGTGGAGAGAAAACCCCCCAAAAAACTGATTGATGTTTTTTACTGGTGTTCAAGGCCTGATGGATGAACAACCTGGTCCAGTGGAAGGTGTCCCTGCTCATGGCAGGGGGTTGGAATGAGGTGAGATTTAAGGTCCCTTCCAACCCCAACCATTCCATGATTCTATTTATTCAAGTATTTTCAAGACAGCCTAAAGGAGTAGATGTAAACTTTTTAAAGACATCCGAGAAACTTCTTTCAAACCTTGCCATAAGAAACCCAGAGCAACATCCTCTCCATCAAACAAATAATTTTCAAATATAGTCCTTACAACACCAGACAGAAACTGTGAAATGTTTCAGCGTTTGGAGTTCAACCAGAACTCAAACATACATTTTCCTGAAAAATAATTGGAAAAAAGGTACATTGGAGTGTCTGACTTTACACCATGAAGCTCCCTTACTTCAAATACACAGAAGGTAGGAGAAGGTCCTGTACAGAGAAGCTGAGATGGTAAATACCAATATATTTGAACCTGCACTGAAATTTAGGAAACCACCCCATATATGCTGTGGTTTAGATTAGGTATTAGGTTTAGATTAGACATTAGGAAGGGATTCTTGGCTGGGAGGGTGGTGAGACCCTGGCACAGGTTTCCCAGAGAAGCTGTGGCTGCTCCATCCCTGGAAGTGCCCAAGGCCAGGTTGGAGCAACCTGGGCTAGTGAAAGGTGTCCCTGTCCATGGCACGGGGTGGGAACGAGATGAGCTTTAAGGTCCCTTCCAACCCAAACCATCCTGGGATTCTAATATTTTATGTTACAGCAATAATGGTTTTTACAAGAAACTATTTCACTATCTTATGAATGGATTCATCAAATGCCCCTTTAAGAATTTTCTGCAGGCAATAAAATTTTTAGTCTCGTGGTTTGAACTTCAGAGTGGACAACCCCTTTGGATAAAGCCCCAGCTCTTCCTCCAGGTGCTGACATTCCCCCTGAGCCAGCCAGAGGCTGAAATCAGGGTTGCAGGGCTTGCAAAACAGAAAGTCACTTCCCACTCAGACAGTTCAAACCTGCCTGCAGCCTGTTGGACTCCTCAGAGCAACTGGATGCTCCAATAGTTTTGGCAATGCACGTTCCCATTTTCTCTGGGGTAGCCTGAACGAGATTAGACCACATTCCTGTTGGCCAGCAGGTAATCTGTGCTTGACTAAGCTCAGGTACAAAGGCAGAAGTTTATCTCCATGTCTGAGTGAAGCCAGCTTGCTCTGCAGAACCATCAGCAGTGAAAAGAGCAGCTCAAGAACAGATCTCCAAAAAACAGCAGCCCCCTGAGACAAGGTCTTGACTGCAATAAGATCCTGGGAATGGAATCCAGCCAGCCAGGAAAACACAACTGAAACTGGAACTGCAATTCCCAAAAATCCCTTCATACCTTCAAATAGTTCAGTGGTTTGTTCACACATCACACGTGAAACAGGTAAAGCAAGAGAATAAGCTATTCCTTCTTGTTTAATGAGGAAGATCTAAAATTATATTAAAAATGCTTTAAAAGAGTTCAAGAATGGTTTTAGCAAGAATTAGAGGGAACACTTTGATTTCTGGAAGCCAGTTTGGCCTCCAAGCAGAGAAGAGGTGCTGGGAAGTATCCCCTTCCCAATCTTGGGAATAAAAAGTTAACCAATCATAAAATCAATAGTTGGAGTTGGAAGGGACCTTAAAGCCCATCTTGTCCCCCTCCCTGCCATGGACAGGGACACCTTCCACTAGCCCAGGTTGCTCCAAGCCCTTTCCAACCTGGCCTTGAACACCTCCAGGGATGGGGCAGCCACAGCTTCTCTGGGCAACCTGTGCCAGGGCCTCACCACCCTCTGAGTGATGTTATTGGATAATATGGAATAACATAACAATATTAGAATAAGGTATTTTAGTGTGCCATTTCACTTATATATTTGAAAGCCTGAATCCTTCCTAGCTGGCTCTAGGGGAGGGGTACAGAGCAATATTCAGCATAAAACTTTCTCCTCAGCAATTAAAAAAAAATAAGGAAAAGATATTTTGGTTCCTGTTAAAAGTCAGAACGACCATCTTGCTAAACAAATACTTTGGAAAGGTTTGTATTGGTTTTTAAACCACAGTCTTGTGTTAGGAGCTTGGACTCAGTCTCACATCCCATTTCTCAAGCACCTGCTGTTCAGAACAGCCTTTGGAATCCCATGGGAATTAAACCAGTGTGCCTCAGTCTCCCCAAGTGGAGACAGCCAGAAAGTGTTTTACAGGGCCATTAAAGAGTTAATTAGGTAGTCCTTTGTGCATCAGGGCTTCATTGTTTCAGCAAGTGTCTGGGAACACCTAATTAACAAATCTCTGCTGAGCTGTTTCTTAGAGAGCTGGGCATTGGTGCTCCATGGAAACCTCCACCATGCCAGCCCTGCTGCCCCTCAGGGAGGGTATATCCTGACCCTTCTGGCTGGATTGAAGCTGCCATTCATGCCCCTCTCTCAATAAAAGTGTATTTACTAAACTTGAGAGCATTTCATACAAAGCAAAAAAAAAACCAACCCAGCCAGCTACATCAAAGCCTCCCTATTATCACTCCCTAGTGAACTGTGAAAATATAAATTCAAAGCTGACAAGCTAGTTAGACTTTTAACTAAAATCTGAGGGCAATTAACTTTAACCATGCCACTCTCTACTGTACTTCTGGCACCAACTTTGAGAAGTGGCCCAAATTCTTCTGAGGAACAGAAAGACCATTTATCTCCTGTATTTATTCAGGGCAAACCTCCTCCTCCTCCGTGTCAAGCTGGGAATGTAGCGTTGCTGACTGTGACTGGCAGTGATAAAGGAGCTGGTATGATTTTCAAATGAGTAGCATGTCCTGCTTTCCCAAATGTTGGAGAAAAGTGAATAATATGCCCTCCTAAATCAGAGCCAGGTACCAATTCCGAGCTGCACACTGGGGAGAAGGTGCCTATAAATTCCTGGACACATAAAGCCACTGCCTTAAGAAGGCTTTCTGCTTGAATCTCCTAAATAAAGGTATTTTTATGGGCAGAAGTTGATAACAGAAAGCGATCAGAAGTGAGAGAAGGAATACTTATCTATGGGAAAGTTAAGGAGTGACATTAATTTAGAGAACAAATTCATCTGTTCATGTCATCCCTTCCAAGGTTCCTTGAGATCTTTTTTGTGTGCTGAATCCTTTTAGTGGTGCCAAAAATGGGTGTCTCTGCCCATGGCAGGGGGGAAGAACTAGATGATATTCAAGGTCCCCCTTCCAGCCCAAACCATTCTGTGATTCTGTTGTATGAAAAATGTAAGGCCGAAACTGCCAAAACCATCAAGCCTTATTTAAGCATCCATATGGAAAGGAAAATGATATAAAGCTTTTATATATCTGCAATGCATGCATGTAAACCAGGAGCTCTGTCCCTAAGCTCAAACCAAGTATTTATCTTTAGTGGAAGCTTTAAATCTGGAGTCCCAAATCATCACATTCAATGGAGAGAGGTGACCCTGAAATGCACAGGTCATGCCTTAAGCAGGTTAAATGGCCCTTCACTGGGCCCATTTTCTCTTCCCCCTCTTCTTAGATGTTACATCACTTATTTAACCTCTCAGCCAGGATTAATCTCCCTCTGCTTTAGGCATTTAGCTTAACTCTGAAACAATTGGAGAATAATATTGCCTTGGATCCATCAGTATCAACAAATCTTCACAGCAACCAGATATCCTGAAGGCCAAAACAAGAAGGTCAGTGGGTACCTCTTGCATGACACCCTGAAGATGATTTTGTGTCAGGGCCCTTAAGTGGAGTTAAACCCCAGGACTCTCCCTCGAGAGCAATCTCATGTTTTCTTTCAAGGACTTCAGACCCAGCAAAACAGAATTCTCCTCCCAGCCTGTCCATACAGGTACCACAAAAACTGGTCACTGATTAGGACAAGAGAGTTTTGCAGTTTAGAACTTTGAACCATAAAAGCTTCTTGGAGAAATAAACACAAAACCCACTTTACAGATGTCATGGCAAAATTCTCACATTTTGTTGCCTGACATCAACTTGAGATAATTTTTCCTACTTCCCAACCCTGCAAATTTCCTCTGAGAGCATGGCCAGTTTCCATCCCTTGTGTGCTCAGGTGAAGAGCATTTTGTTCTGCTAACACAGGCAGGAAAGAAGGTTCAAGACTAAATAATTCTGGGATTGGAACAGCACCTGCAACAGCCCTGCCAGGCTTTAGGTCTGACCCCACCTGTGGAGGTACAGAAGGAGCAGAAATGGGTTAAAGCAGAGGGGCAGCATCTCCTCTCCACTGGAAGGTTCCCAGAAAGCGAGCGCAAGCCCCGCCTGGGCACGGAGCCCTTTATTGTTATCAGTGTTTTTGTAAAGCCAGTTGCCAGGAGTGACAAAGCTCTGTTTTCTAGTAGCAAGTGTCAAAAGCAGAACACCCAGACTGCTGGTGCTGGAGAGAGAGGGCTCTGCCGACGGGCGTCTCCAAGAGACGCCCATTTCCCTGCGACGACGACGCAGGAAAAAGGAACAGGCCACATTTCGTGCCTTTGGATGGGATCCATCCCAGTTGCTACACACAGCATTCCTTTGCCATTTGGTAACTGGCAAACAGGAGGCTTAGTAAGAAGGAAAAGAAAAAAAAAAGAAACAACAACACCACAAAACCACCTGGCCCTGCAGGGCTTGGTCAGGGAGGTCAGGAGTGAAAGGATGTCAGGGAATCAGCAGCCCAAGTGATCCATTAAGGTCTGGATGTGAAAACAAGGGCTGAAGCTCCACTTGACCACTTCTACAAACACTCCTGCAGGTAAAGGCACCTCTTCACTGCTTGCTTGACCTCAGCTTCCCAAGATGCACAAATCCCCAGGGTTCCACACCCCCAGCCATGCCCACAGGTGATGCTCCAGAGCACGGCACCCCCTCCCATCCAGATGTTATATAAACAGCTCTGCTTTTCCAGGGATTTCAGAAAAGCTGGAGACAGTCACGCTTCAGCAATCTCAGAAAGTTTAATTAAGTTACAGTGCCTTAAAATCACAGTATGAGCTCTGCAGTTGTGAAGTTCAAAAGGTGAACAGGGAACACTTCAAATAGCTTTTCCAGCTTTTCCAGCTCTCCAGAAATAACCACCAGGAGAAACTGAACTGGCTGTGATAAACTTTGTACTTCAACATTCTCAGTTACCACCTAAATATTTCAATGCACTTCATGAACAATTAAATATTTAACACAGATTAGGCTGACACCACTTCCACAGAGTAGATTGTATCCATCAATCCCCAGATTCAGTGACTGGGAAATTGGGATGTAGGGAAGTCACTTGACCCAAGGCTGCCCAGGGAACCAAACGGAAAGGGAACCAAAGAGCCCTGACTGGCTGTGCCTCACCTGAGCCACATTCCTGGGATCCACTTGCAGGGTGATGCCCTCCACAAATAAATCACATGCTCCAATCCAGAGGGGACAGGAGAGAGGAATTTAAAAGCAGTGATTAATTGGAGGCTTAACAAGGCAGAAGATAAAACAGGGACATTGTGCCTTCTTAGTGTGCAAGTTCCAACAAAAAAACTTCCTCTTCCAGTTGCTTGCTGACGTGTAGGATTGCACAATCCTCTCTCATCACCTCCAAGTTTGGCCCAGCATTCTCACTGCTTTTAAGATGAAATGTAAATGAATGTTTAAGCTCCCGGCACCAGCACAGTCACAGGTATTGAAAGGCTGAATTCAGGTCACTTTGGCCAGTGTTGAATCTCTCCCCAGAGAACATTCATTCCTTAATTCAGGAGGAGAAGCATTTTTAGGTAGGAGCAAATTTGAGAAGTGGATAAGCCCAGAGTCATGTGTTTTGTTCTATCACTGTCCCAGATTCAGGCTGAAAGGCACCAAAAGGTTTATATAAGCAGACTGTTCTGGTGGTCTTCATGGAACAGTCTGAGTTTTGAACTGGTGCCACCACTGAGTCCATAGAAAAGTTTACAACCTGATTAAGAACCTCATAGTGGGACAGCCAGGCAAGTAAATAAAGATTTGGAGCTCTAAAATGATTTGGGAATTGTTGGAGGAAACAGCTTTTGCTTGGATGTGACAGCAAGGACACAGGGAATCAGTAGTCCCCAAAATTCTCTGCAGCAAAACAGAATTCAGAAGGTTTTCTTTGACATCTTTCTTACCCAATTTCTTAGTCTTAACACATTAGTAGTTACAGAGAAATTCCACATCCATGAACACCCAGAGGACTCCACAGCCATTTTTCCAAGGCCAGGAAGTGTTCCAGGCACCTTGGGATTGTCTGGTACAGACTAAGATGTTTCTTCAACACAGTTAAGAGTTAAAGGAATCCACAAAAACCTTCTGCTTAATGACTTACACAGTTCCCCTTTTTCTCTACTAAATATAAAAACCATATTCATATTATGAGACATCAAACAAATCTATATATCTATATAAACAAAGGGCTACCTGAAATAATAAATAAAATTCCTTGATTTTTTTCCTCCTCCAAGGTTTTTTACTCCATTATGAGATACAGTGGGTTAAAGAATAATAATAATAAAAAAGCACCTGCAAGCTTGCACTTGGCCACAGCAAGATGTTTGTAGAAATTACTATTTTTCTAACAGCAAATATTAACTGCAAAACAAACATTTGAGTATTTGAAATGATTTTTTTAAAAGAAATTAGAAAAAATTTGATGGTGTTTTCTGTGAACTAGAAAACATTTCCTAATTAGCATTAGCCTTTGACTACCTTGTACTACAGTAACTTCCTTCTACTCCCAAGCTCAGATATTTCTTTTTAAAGAAGTATCGAGAATAAATAATTTTCTTTCAAGTATTGAAGCACTGAGTGACATTTAAATTCTTCAATATTCTGGAAAACAGGATTTTAGGGCAGACAATATTTTTGATCTTCTCTTCATTTGTTAAAAAACAACCTGTAACACACAAGTGATCCAGTCAGCCTGAGCTGGGTTGGATTCTGCTGTCAAAAACACGTCCCAGCACTTGGGAAAAGTTGGCTCTTGGTGAGAACATTTCAAATAAATCCCAGTGAATCAGAAATAATAAGGAAGAATTAAATCAGGATTCTTGAATGCTGTGGATAGCCACACTTCTCACCCTCTGCCCACTCTACTGTGCATGGGCATATCACCCCTGGTCCTTCCCTTGTCACAGGAGCTTCAAGTTCATCCAGCACAGTGTTAGTGCTGAACTTGAGCTGAGCCACCAAACAGCCTTGGTCATTCTGGGTCCTGAGGGACAAATTCATCAAGGCAGAACCTTCTGGAGCTCCATCACAGGCTACAACAAACTTCCCCTGGAATTAATTCTCTCCAAGGCCAGCCCACACTTCAGCCTGTGTTTACTGACACTCCCTGGGATCCTACTCAGAGTCTGCCAAAGCCAAACACCTGAAAGCACAACCAACTTCTCCCAAGGAGAGAAAGAAGATTCACACAGTGTTACATGCATGGAAGTTCTGGAATCCGTTCAGTAGAGAACCCAAACTCTTTCCCAACTCAGCAACTTTGCTTGACCTTCCTTTTCCTGCTGTTTCTGTTGCTTATTTCAGTTGTTGTCACAGAATGGTTTGGGCTGGAAGGGATCTTAAAGATCATCTCATCCCACTAGCCCAAGTTGCTCCAAGCTCTGTTCAACCTGGCCTTGGACACTTCCAGGGATCCAGGGGCAGCCACAGCTTCTCTGCCCAACCTGTGCCAGGGCCTCACCACCCTCACAGCCAACAATTCCTTCCCAATACCTCATCTAACCTTGCCCTGTGGCAGTGGGAAGCCACCCCCTTTGTCTTGACCCTCCATGCCTTGTCCCAAGTCCCTCTCCAGCTCTCTTGGAGCCTCTTTAGGCACTGGAAGGGGCTCTATGATCTCCCTGAAAAATCTTCTCTCCTCTCTCCATTCCCCTCCCTTCCCTTTCCCTTTCCCTTCTCAACTCCGAAGAAACTCAAATGAGCCCAAACTAACTTCCAATGCCACATGTGCCCACATCCCAAGCAGCTGAAGGAAGGTCAGAGACAGGAGGGACCAGCTCAGACACTGACAAGGAGGTTTATCACTAAGTCACACTCCAGCACTAGATATGGAGAGGAAAAGAAGCAAAAGTCACAGCTGAAGAAAGAAAACCCAGTAGAGAAGCTGAAATACCAGACTGGGAGTGGAAAAGCTTGTTTCTTTGATTTTAAGCACTTTCTCAGGCTCAATCGCTTCTTTTGCTCCAACTTTTGGTTTGCTGAACTCACCTGAACCAACCAGCAGTTTCACAATCAGCTTGATGAGCCAGAAATCCAAAGTCACACTTGGAGAAAGGGTTATTAAAGGGTGTCTAACCCAAGGCTAACCTAAAAATCAGGCTGTGCTTTGAACACCCAGCCCTTCTGCAGGGAGTGGGTCCAGAGGGTAATGAAATATATTCTATTCCCTGATTTCTGAGAGACAACACATGCTGCTGTTTCCCTCTCAATCCCACAGCAGCATTATCCCTACAAAATGACAATCCCAAATCTCACCCTGGTTCTCCAGACAGAGGAATAAGCTCCTCTGGGCAAAGGACCATCCCCTTGGCTCCAGGTTCCAGGGAAACCAGGGCAGGTACCAGCCTGGGACATCAACTCCTCATCAAGAACTTGCCCACCTGGCTTTCAAATCAACAGGAAACCACCTGCTTAGTTCACACTTCCATATACAAATCCTGTTATGATAGGATCAAAAAAAATGCACTTCTCCTTGTTTTGAACTGCTGTTGCACTGGAATTTTTTTCTTTCTTTTTTTTTTNAGGTGAAGTTTAACGCCTGGTAGCCAAACCCATATTCTTAGGGACTGGTATGTTATTTTGTCCCAGTATGCACAGTGAAAAAAAGCAAGAAACAAACAAAACAAAACCAAAAAGAAGAAAAAGTCAAGAAAAGGGAAGGAAAAAACCAAGGCAAGGAAAAGAAACAAGAAGAAGGCAAGAAAAAGAAACAAGAAAAAGACAAGGAAAAGGCAAGGAAAAAAGCTAGGAAAAAATGAAAAAGGAAAAAAAGCAGGAAAAAAGCAGGGGGATAGCAAGAAAAAGGTAAAGAGAAAAATATGAAAAAAACCCAAGGGAAAATCCAAGAAAAAAGCACAATTAGGATTTGGGTTGAACCCCGAGCTAAGCCAAACGTTATCGTTTTATGGTTCCTGCCATGATTACACTGCTTTAGTCCCACTTATCCCATGTATAAGAGTGTTTGTAGATCACACATTTATGTAATTTAATTTAGAGCTGGATTTCCTCCCTTCCTTTTTAATTTTCCTTCTTTTCTTTAACTGTCAGTGAAGATCCCATTGGGGAACCACCTTTGCAGGATAAGGTGTTCTGAAATTCACACATGACAAGGTCCAGCCTAGGGATGCCAAAGCCCCTACTAAATCAGGTGAGTTAAAGCCTTTTACCAGCACAGACCTGCATCTTGCTCCAAACATTTTCCCTAATTAATTAATTTATGGATAACAGCTTTGTCCATGCAGTGCCTGAAAACTGGATACAACCCACTGAGCAGTCTCAGGATATTTCAATGATAAAAAACTGCAAGCCATTCTAATTACAGACCCATTTCATCTCAACACAAAGCCATGATTTCCCTCTCTTTGAGAGTAAAAAAAAAAATCCTTGAGGTTTTTTTCTTCCCAGTTCATAAAACAGAACTCCAACTGCAACAAAGTTCTGATTGGCCTTTTCCTCTTGAAAACTTTAAAAAGCTCCCACAATGCAAAAAGCAAAGGCAGCAAAAATCCACCTCCAAAACTGCAGCACAGCTTTCACACCAAGTGTAGCTAAAAAATGACTAAGTTTTCTTGATATATGAATTTGTGGGTAAACCATTTATCAATGACCTGTTTACCTGTGCAGCAGAGTCCCTCAAGCCGAGGGCCATGTCATTCCCCTTTGACTGATTAATTAGCCAATCAAGGGGTATTTTTCACTGTGAGGAATGATGGTTTATTCCAGCTAATGCCTGGTCTCTAATGGTAACACATTAAAGCCAACTCGGCTCTTTAAACCTATGGAAGTGACCAAAAGGGAAGGAGAGAAGATAAATCAAAAGAGCTCCCCCCAGTTTTGTTTCTGTTCCTAACAACCCCCCCAAGGAACTAACATGAAAGCAAGACTCTTCTCCAACGAAGAGAGAAGAAAAAAGCACCATTTCCTCCAGACTGGGAGATGTCTCCTCCTCTCTCTCTCTGCTGATGCCTGAACAGCAATAATTTATCCTCCAGTTGATTAACAAGGTGCTTATAGAGCAGGCAACGAAACATCAATACTTTGCTCTTCCTCCTTTTATCAAAAGCACTACTAGGACACCATGCTGGGGAAAGGAATTTTCCCAGCATCCCTGAAACAATCTCATCTGCATGGAGAAATATTAAAAACACAGCCCAAATTAGCACCTTGAGCCTAATTAATTTTCTGACTCGCCATATATGGCTTTAGATCCACTTTACACTGTCTGTGCTGCCAGATTTGTTCGACCTGTACCCCTTGTGCACACAGAAGATGCAGGGGCTGGAACTCGATGAACTTTAAGGTCCCTTCCAGCCCAAACTCTTCTGGGATTCTATGATTTAGCCTTTCAGCTGTCCTGCTTGTGAGTTTGTGCCAACAGCCTGTCCTGGTTGCTCCTCAAAGGCCTTGTCCTGCTAACTGCTCGTAGAATCTGGTTTTGAAGGTTTCTTTTCTTTTTTTCTTCTGGGAATGATCCTTCTGGCTGTTAACAAAGCAAAACTGGAAAGGACAAAGTACCTGCAGTATTACAGATGTTGTTAAAAAGCTCTTGCTAATTACTATAGAATTATGGAATGATTTAGGTTGGAAGGGACCTTAAAGTTCATCTCATTTCACCCCCTGCCATGGGCAGGGACACCTTCCACTAGCCCAGGTTGCTCCAAGCCCCATCCAACCTGGCCTTGGACACTTCCAGGGATGGGGCAGCCACAGCTTCTCTGCCCAACCTGTGCCAGGGCATCACCACCCTCACAGGGCCATGCCTTTGCCTAAGCCCAATCCCCACGCCACACTCCCTCATCTCAAGATCATTCCCCTTTGTCCTGTCACTCCATGCCTTTGCGAAAAGTCCCTCTCCAATAGTAATTTTAATACATTTCAGAAAGAAAAAACACAACCAACCAAATGAGATCCTCCAACTGTGACACTGCAGAGCACAGGGAACTCCCACCAAAGCTCCCATGGAACTCCCAAGGAGAACAAAGCCACTGTGTTTTCATTTCCTATGTCACAAGTCTAAAAATCCCTCCTGAGTAAGACATGCTGGTCAAAGTAGCACTGAACTGGAGGCTGAGAGAAATTTCTTTGATCAGATGCAATTTGGGGATACCAAAGGCATAAAAGCCCCATTAGATTGTCTTGCAGACTCTGCCTTAGAGGATAATCATGGCCTTACAAGAGCATGGGGAGCTTTTCCACTGAAATGGTGTCTGTTCAGAATATCTTTTCTTGGATAGGCCACCTCACTGTTAGATGTCCTGTGGGAGCAGTGAAGAGGCACTGATCTTCAGGAAGGGTTTGGTTTCATATGGAATCACGGAATCATTCTGGTTGGAAAGACCTCCAAGTCCAACCTGTGCCCAATCCCCACCTTGTCACCCAGCCCAGTGCACTGAGTGCCACATCCAGTCATTCCTTGGACACCCCCAGGGATGGGGACTCCACCCCCTCCCTGGGCAGCCCCTTCCAATGCTTGACAACCCTTTCCAAGGAGAAATTCTTCCTGATGTCCAATCTGAACCTCCCCTTTCCCCAGTCTGGAGACAGCCAATGCATGTCTAGGCATCTGTGCCTCATCACTGTGAAGGGAATCTGGAGAAGATGCCCAGATCTTCTACCAAATCCCACCTCATTTTCCTTTGCCTCGATTCTTGGAAAACATTATATTCCCTCTTCCAATGAAATGTGCTAAAATGGTCAAGTCATATACAGGAGTGAGCAGTTCTAAATTTTAACCCCAAATGTGAAAAACTTTGGGGATAATTATAATACCTGTGCACAAGATAATACCTATAAAAATGCAACAATTCTCTCTGCCAATAAATGTACAATAAAAAAGGAAAGACTGTGTTAAAGACTATCTCAGTGCTTCCCTACTGTCCTTCTCTGGAACACACTGAGAGCAACTACATTTTTATTTGGATTTCTTAAAGATGCAAATTTTCCATTTGTGTACATCACACCCCCCTTTCTTCCCAGCAGCTTTTTAATCCAACCCAGCAGAAGCTTGGCCATTAATCCTCTACAACATTCCATGGAAACAGGCAGCTGGATGGGGAAAGCCAACAGACCCATGTGCACATGGACAGGGATTCCACAAAGATCCAACTCCAGGAAACCAACCTGGAGTCCCGGAGCCACTCATGGAAGGAGTGACTTATTGGGAGATGGTTTATTAACCCAACTCATCTTTGACCATCTCAGTGGGTCCAAAAGTGTTAAATTCCTGTTTTTCTCTTGGCATCACTTACTGAGGAGCTGGGATTTCCCTCAGGAGACTCCTCCAGTGCCCCTCTGACATCACTGCGAGGAAGCCTGCGAGGAGCAGGCTTGGGTCTTCCTCTTTCTAATTGGAGTTCTCACCTCCCAGCACCATTCCTGGCTTTTGCCTGCTCTGATTACTGTCCCTTCCCTTCCTCTGCTCCTCCCTCCCCGCGACCCCCAGATATTTATAGGCAGAGAGGTCACCTTTTTCTGCCTCTTTTCTGAGATCAGTGTATCCAGTTCCTCCACTCTCTCCTTCTAGGACATGCCCTCTAACCCTGATACCCATTTTACTAAATCCTTTTGGACTCTCTCCAGGTTTTTGATGTCTTTTTTTTTTTTCTGTTCTTCCTCTCAGTCCCAAATACCTCATGCTAGCTGTGGTCTCCAAAGCAGAACGGTGAAAAATCTACATTAATTTGTAACTCATTTTTTCTGTCCTGCAGTTTTTTTTCTTCCCTGACATTGCTGAAAAAAGGGACTGCAAATTAATTTACGTGTAACCCCTGAAAGAAAAACTTTTGTCACAGGTAAAAATCACAACTGTGAAACCCCACAAACATCAATATAAAAATGGGGATTTTGCAGAAAGTTGAGGTGCAGGGAATGTTCAGCTCCCCCACAACTTCAGGGAGCCCATGGCAGGGCCAGACTTTAATGGATTTTCAGTTATGTCCCTTAAGATTAGCCAACATGCTTTTCTGATAAGTGCTGGGAAATATAAGTCAGTTGAGGAAGTTCTGCAAAATGTGTCAGAAGACAATTTCCTGATTTAAAAAAAAAAAAAAAAGTGAAAAAGCCAAGGGGTGGATCATCCCATTCCTAATGACTAACAAGGAAGAAATCACTGCAAACTTGAGACTTTCGGGCTACTTGGATTAGGAGGTTGAAGGGAACTCAGGCAGGTTTACATCCAAGTTACACAAATTTGGAGGAAGCAGATTACTCATGGAATGGCCCAAGACGTGGATGTGAGATGGATGCAAAACATTCAGGGTTTTATGCATCCCAAGCAGAGCTGGAGCAAATCAGAGCTACTCCCCCAGCCCTCAGAGTGAAATCAGTGCCAGAATCATGTTGTTCAGCAACCAAGTTGGGACCGTCTGCAACTCATTCCCAAATCCTCAGTCTCACTCAGGAGCATTTTCTCCAGTGATAAGGCTTCATCAGGAAACACAGCTGGATGGAGGAAGGAAATTCTGAGAAGCAAAAAAAATAGTGGGGGTTCCAGGAAGTTCAACCAGATAGGAACTAATGGAATTTGTTTTTCTGTCTCCCCAGCTCCCAGTGTTCCTGAGCAAGGGAGAAAAATCAGAGGGAAAGTGGGGGTAAAAAACAGCCTGGTAGATCCTACCCTGCAAAAACAGGTCCTCACTGGGGGTCCCCAGAGAGCATCATAATTACAATTCAATATTTTCAATCACTTGATCTCCCTGGAAAAAACTGCAGACGTTTTCAATTTTGGTCCACTCTGAAGCCCAGCCATTGTTTTCTTCCTCCTCCTTTTTTTTGATTTGTATTTTGCTTTAAAACAAAGGTCCCTGTGTAGTTTATTAAGGAGGTTTGAGTTGGGCACATGATTTATCAAAAATAATTTAAAAAAAAGGATGGTTGTGTTTAACATTCAGGAGAATTAAGGGTTGCAAGGGCCTCTGATCAGTAACACATATCCCAGAACCATCAAAACAACAGCTTCAACTCCTATCTTGGTTTTACCACTTCTAGAGAAACTCCTTTCGACCCTCAGGGGCAAACAGCATTTCCTTCCATACCCTTTGCAATTCCACTCTTTTGCAATCTTTACAATCCTCCAGCCAACTCCCTCTTCCTTTGATAAGGCAGATAACCCAAGTTTCAACATTCCTCACTTACTGCAGCAGTGCTGGTGTGAAATAAAGAGCAAGGATCCATCACACAGGTCCCTCCTTGACCACTGAGACAGTTAAAAGCAAGTCTGAGATCAGCTCTGAAGTTAAGGCAGCTCAGATGAAGCTCATACAAAACATCTCCTGCCAAAGGCTACTCCACAGGTCAAGATCATAAAATGATTGCTAATGACCACACTGGAAAGGGCTGGCCAGGACTAATTGGAACAGTGGCTCTGTGTCACATCTGATTTGTGGAGACACATTTATCATGGCAGCAGTTCAGAGGTGACTTATTTGTGACAAGAACTTCAGAAGAGCCACGATTATCTCGCTGGTCCAGAGACCATGAGCCTTGGTCCCTCCACTAATTTCCCTTTGACCATAAGCACAGATGGAATTCCCTGGGTTTTGCCTTTTTGCCTCCCTTTTCCTAATCTTTTAAGTCTGGTATGATCCAGCCAGACCTAGTACGACAGTGGGGTGGTGGTGGTGGTGCTTAGATTGGATATTAGGAAAAATTTCTTATGGAAAGGGTTGTCCAGCCCTGGAAGAGGTCTAGGGAAGTGGTGGAATACCATCCTTGGGAGTGTTCAAAAAATGTGCAGATATGGCACTTGAGGACATGGCTTAGTGATGAACATGGTGGTGGTGCCGGTTGACAGCTGCACTTGATGATCTTAAAGGTCTTTTCCCATCTTAATGATGCCAGGATTCTAGGATCTTCTGCTCTTTAGGTGATCCCATCCATCCATCCACTGAATTTTGTCACAGCCTTAAACTGGAGGCTTTAAGGAACACTGATAAGCAAAGCTCAGCTGGACAAACTCCTGACAAACTCCTGGACAAACTCTTAACTTGCCACAGCTGACCCTGCTTTGAGCTGAGTGCCTGATCCAGAAACCTCCAGGTCTCCTCCAATCTCAGCAATTCTGTGATTCTACAAAAAGCAATTCCTGCATCTTTCCATGAAGTTTCCAAGATTGGTCTGATCCTGGACTGAAACAACTAGAAATGTGGGAAAAAGGAATTGTGCTGAGTATCTTTGTCAAAGGATCAGGAGTGGAATGACAACTCTGTTGCCAGCTGAGGACTGGTCATTCAGTCCAAATCAAATCTGTGCTGGAGGCTTCTAAACTGCACTTCTGAACAAAGAGGAGGGATCTGATACCTTGGAAAGAGCCTTAAAGACAGGACTTCAAGCTCCAGAATCATGGAATGGAAGGGACCTTAAAGATTATCCTGTTTTACCTCCCTGCCATGGGCAGGGACACCTTCCACTAACCCAGGTTGCTCCAAGCCTTGTCCAACCTGGCCTTGGACACTTCCAGGGATGGGGCAGCCACAGCTTCTCTGGGAAAACTGTGCCAGGGCCTGCCCACCCCTGGCACTGGGAAGCCATGTCTGATACCCATCTATCCCTGCCCTCTGGCACTGGGAAGCCATTCCCTGTGTCCTGTCCCTCCAGGCCCTGGTTAAATATTCTCCCTCATCTTTCCTGCAGGCCCTACCCAGGGCTCTGCTGGACACCAGGACTTTTCCTACATTATCTCCACACAGGAACAGAGACAAAACTCACTTCCAGGAAAATGACAACACTCTCCTGCTGTTTCAATGAGCTCTCTGCCACACCAAGGAAATGCCCAGAGCTCAGGGATTCCAAACCAGAAAACAAACACACTCACACAGAACTCCAAACCCTCCCAGGGTAGTTCCATCTGTGCCACCTTAAGGACCAGGCTCTGGAACATGATGGAAAGGGATCGTGAGAGTTCATGGGTGCAGTGAAATGAAATTGCTCAGAGCTGGAGGGCCTGAGCAGTGCATTTTTGTTCAGTGCAAACTCCACAGATCTCTGATCCATGAAGAAAAGGAGAAGGGGGGGCTGGGGGAAGCAATTGTGCTGCCTCTGGCTCTCCCTCCCTGTGGCTGCTCAGCAGCAGACAGTAGCCAGAGGACTACAATGCAGCTCCAAATGACATTACCTCCTGCCTGGATTTGCATGTGGAAGTCTGGGTGCTTAAGAGGGAACAGTCTGTGATTTTTTTTGCCAGAACCTTGAACCACTTCAACGAGGGGATAAAGGAAATCTGCACAGTAGCCATCAACTGGGATTGGCAAAAACATGCACAAAGTTATACACCCTTCCTAAGCAGCCTGAAATCCACGGGATCTGCACTGGCAATCCACAAAAGAGCAAATGTTCTGCAGGACAAAACCCCAGAAGAAGCAACAAGCACTTCCCAAACCTGAGTTTCAAAAGATGTGGAACCTCTGGAGAAAAAAAGACCAACTATTTGGAACAGCTCATGGGCAGGCACAACCCACTCCCTTACCCACAGCACTGCTGAGCTGCTTCATATCCCAGATTGTCCTGCTTCAGACTGATGTGACAGCAAGGGAGCCAAGCAGGAGGGCCATGGCATATTTACAAGTGTTGATCAGCAGGGGCTTCCCTGGTACAAGTTTACCCACAGCATTTGAGAGCTCCAACAGCTCTCGGGGATTTGAAGCCCCCAAATTCCTATTTCAAGTCAATAATAAGCTAGGATGGGTTCTGTGGTGGCTGATGGCCTAGTCCCAAGCTCTTACTTTTCAAGGCAAACCATGTGACTTGTAACAAAGGTTCCCACTGTTTTTTGCCGTGGCAGACAAGACAGGGCAGCTCTTAATTTGTTTAAGTTTCTTCCAGTCTCCTGGTTTAATTAGCTCGAAGTGTATTTTATAGAGAACTCAGGAAACAGACTTGACATCCTTCTCTGTCACCAATAAACTTACCAACCACTTTAAAATTTACAGCAGATTCACTGGAATTGTAACACCATGTGGGATAATGGCACAAATCCTTCCAACTGTTCAAGTGAAGATACCCCAGTGAAGTATTCTTTATTTTACAGAGTTTTTCCAGGGAAGAATCCCCAGTGGATCACCATTCCTTCCTCACAGGCTCCCCTGTCATTCCACTTGGCATTCACACCTTGTATTACTTCCACTACTCTCCTGGATCTCTCAACACTTTCTCCCCTTATTCCTCTCCTCCCAAAGCTTCCAGAGGCCTGAGGAGAAGTTCCAGAACGATTTCCAAGAGTACTGCACAAAGAGCAAGGTACCAAACATATACCGGGCATTCCAGAACCTTCTACCCAATTTCAAGCCCCATCTTTCCCCCTCAACAAGAGATTTCAGAGGACTCAGAACCAACAGGGCAATTCTTGCAACACTTTCGTTTGTGCTTTTCCAGATGTTATTTTTTCCAAAGAATTTTTCATGTCCCAGTGTCTGTTATTTTATGCCCTGATACAGCAGGTCTGTTCTCTACAAGTGCAAAATGCTAATGAACACATAAATAAAATAAAAGCCAGTACAAACCTTGATCTCATTACACAAAGTCAGGGGAAAGGTCTTCTCATCAAATATTTATCAGTGCCCAAGCCACCTTTGAATCCTTTGCAGCTGCTCAGCCTTTCCCAATTTTTGTGCCAATAAGGGCAGTTTGTTGAGATTGCCCAGTTGCTACTGAATGTCCAATTTTATTTTGGATATTTATGGATCTTTCACAGCATCATTTAGGTTGGACAAGACCTCTGAGATCATTGAGTCCAACCTGTGACCTTTCAGATCAAGCAAAATTCTCCTTTGTGATGTGCATTTCCTAACAAGTGCAAAATTAAAATGCTGAAACTTCCCAACTCCAAAGAAGTTACATCACAGTAACGCACAAAAATATGGATTAAATTCACTCTTATTTCCTCACAGTTCAAGCACAGCCTTTCACATAGAAACAAGACATTACCATCAAGATATTTACATATTGTTTTGTTAGCAGGGATAACAAGCAAGACAAAAAGAGAAAGGTGAAGCCACTTGTTTACCTGTGTCTTCCCACTCTTCTGTCGCCTCCCAAATATGCAGGACAGGTCATGTTCACTGCAGGATGAGAGATCCTTACCTGGAAGGCATAAAGAGAGGAAAAAAATCCAAAACCTTCACATCTTGTGATGACAGGAACATTCTGGTGACACAAACTGACCCACAGAGACAGAGGAATTGTTTTTGGAGTGGAACAAAAATCAGGAAAGTCTCGTTGGATGGGGTTTGGAGCAACCTGGTCTACTGGAAGGTGTCCCTACTCATGGCAGGGGTGTGGAATTAATGATCATTAAGATCCTTCCAACCCGAACCATTCTGTGGTTCTATGAAAAAGACACTCAGTGAAGGTACACATGAGGAAATGTGTGTATGTGCAGGGAACTCTGGATTCCCAGAAGGATTCCCTGTCTGACAGAATCAGGGAGTTGTTCCTCCATACAATGAAAAGAAAATCCATCTTTACTCCAGGGGGATTTTGATTCATCATGTTTCTTCTGAAAACCTCCATTTCTGCAACACACTGGATTATTCCATCTCAAAACAATTTCAGGGGTGAAGCCAAGATTTCCAGTAGGCCCATTATTCCCATCTGACTGCTGTGTGCCAAACTGGGAATGGAGAGGGAAGCAGAAGGGTGCGATGAGCTATTCAGAAATACAGGCAAAACTTCAGCCAATTCCACACTGCAGGAGCCTTTACTTTGGGTTGCCCACTGTTCCTCTCAGAGAATTCTCTTAAAGAACCTCAGCAAAAGTTAAAGAAACAAAACTAGTCCAGACAGGGCAACTTATTAGGAGTCTGCTGGGGTCTTAGTCACTTGATTTTTTGATTATTCCAAAAATCAAAGACTTCAAAATTAATCTTTTGATGGACAAAAAAAACCTGAACAAAAATCTGACTATTCCACCTGTTTCTTTCCCTTAGGATCCTTTTCCCAGCAGCCTGAAGGAGAAAGTGTGACCCAGCTCTGGTGCCTCACTGCACAGCCTCTAAATGTCCTTACCCAAGCAAGCTGGATGAGACTGGTGGTTGTTTTCAGCTTTATCTTGGCCAAGGCTTGGAACATGACACTTAAAATCCTCCTGCTCCTTTCCTAACCCTCCACTCTCTGTCCCTGCCTTCCCCCACTCCTCCTTCTCTACTGAAAACCAGCTCAGCTGACACTCCTAATCTCCTGCAGCATCCCAGTGGAGCAGCTACTAGAAAAGCAACTGCAGTCAGTGTTTTCATCTGAGAGAGGTGTGCATTTCCCAGCTCCAAGGGTGGCTCTGTGTGTTCCCTGTGTCCCTCCAGCCCCAGGAACGGAAGCTGCGTTTTGTGTCGTCGCTGTTCCCTTCTCCCGCTTTTGTGTGAGCTTGTCTTGTTTAGTCTGAAAGGAAGCAGGATCAGGCTTGAACAACAAGGGCCACAGCAACACCAGCCCTTCTCAAAGAACTTTTCCTCTTTCCCTGAAAAAGGACAATTTCCCTGGTTTAGACCACAGAAGGTACAAGCAAACAAGGGGCTGCCTTATGGAAACGCGGGCAAACAAATAAGGGATATTGTGAATATGAGAGCCTTGATCTGTGTTTTACATGCTCAAAAGACACCTCTTTTTTTCCTCTATATTTAGCAAAAGGTTAAATCCAAATCAAAATAAATCCTCTTTGCTACTCCCTCAAACAGGCCATGGCCTCTGCACTTGCAAGCCCTGAACCAGTTTAATTGTTTAATGTCATAAAGTGGCAGGGCCATATTAACAGGTTTGACTTCAAGGTCAAATTATTGAATCAAAAATCCCAAACCCCAATATAAAAAATCTGGCCTCCATTCAGACATCAATTAGCTCTGTTTCAGCAGAGCCATTTGCTGTCAGAAAACATTACCCAGAGCTTTCAGTTTAATAAATCACCCATTAGTGGCAATTGATCCTATCCATGCCCTGCACCAGGTACACACACCATGGCCACGTGGGTGTGGGAAAGGGGAGCAGAGGAATAGAGAAAGGATTCAGGAATTGTCAGGAGCCAAAGCCAAGGATGACTGAAATAATGGCATTACTCTAAGAAAGAAGGAAAGAAATTACTAAACTCCCCAAGTTGTCGATACAGTTTTTCTGGCCACCAAGCACTGTCCTAATTTATCCCACAAAGTATCTGGTGGATGTAAGAGCGCTTTCCTCTGCCTTCCTTCAGCTTTAATCTGATCCCTGATCCCTGATCCCATCCACCTGATCTCTTAGCAGGGGTTATTGGAGATTTCAGGGGTAGTGCCACGCAGATGCCTCTGTCACTCCATCCTCACCTTTCCCCCCCTCGCACCCAGGGCTCAGAATATTCACTTTTCCTTTATTCACCTGGTGGCCCCTTCAATAGGAGTTGTTTTATCCAACAAATCAGCCGAAAGCCACCCAAAATAAAGAGGAACAGCACATTACAGCTCTAAGCAAGTTGCTGCAGGGGGCTACTCCTAAACCAAGATTTAACTTGCCAAATTTAGACTTCAGAAGGCAACAGATCACCTTGGCAGGGTTTGTCCTAAGCTTGGCCAGAGCTTATGAAACAACAGAACTCCTCTTACCTTTGGCAAACTTCATATAATGGACACGTTTCTTGGAGGACTTGGATTTTTCTTCGAGGCTGAATGTCTTTTTCTGATTTTTCACTGAGGACTCTAAAAAAAAAAAAATAATAAAAATCCAAAGAAACGGGTTCTAACCCTGTTACAGGCACTTTAACCACATAATTCAAACATCAGTTTTCTCTCTCAAAACCCAGTCTCAACAATATATTACAATTTAGTACTGAAGGAAGCAGCACTGAGACATGTTACTGCTTGATTTTTTTGCCACATCCCCTTCCCATTTCGAATCCAGTGGCATTTGAAAAGGCAGATCCAGGTACTCCATGTCTAAGGCAAGTCCATCTCTATGGTAAGAAAACACTATTGGGTCAGGGTTTATTGTGCTGTTTGTTATAAAATATCCCCAGTGTGAAAATCTGAGAGAGATGTAAGAAATAGCACAAAATACTGAACCTGCCTGGGTGGGAAAAGGGGGAGAAAAAAAAAGACTCTCGGGATTTCCACTTTTAACCCTACACAAAATATCTTTATTTCAACATAAGCTGATCCATCTGTGCAAGGAAATTGAATGGTGGCAAAGATTTCTGCCCCTGAGGCCACCTAGAAAAAACTGCCACATCCATATTATTTCATTTTCCTTCAGCTTCCAGGAGAGGGACTGCATCGAAACTGTCCACTGGGAATGGCCTCTGGGCTTGGCTGCATCCCAAATTCACTCAGGAGAAGTCTGGGAGCTTGTCAGCAGGTTAAAGCCACGTGAAGGATTAGTCCCATTATTTAACAGAACAGGTATCACATTCCTGAGCCGTGGCAGGTTATTTTAGGGGGACAAACATTCTCTTTGCACCCACAGAGCCTGCTGATTCCCAAAAAAAAATGAATCTCAGTAGAGAATTAACCAGCTGTACAGTTAATAACTACTTTATTAGCTCTGTCCTGCAAACAGGCACCACAGGATTCTCTGCTCTGGAACTCCAGACAAGGTTACTCTGGTGAGATGTTTTTTCCCTCCCAGTGGCAACTGGGATGGGTAAGGAAATGAACCCACACCCCGAGGGCCATGTTGAGTCACCTTTTTTGTGTGATCCCACCCTGGAAAGCTTTGCAGCCCAAGCTTTTCTGACTCTGGAATTCCAGCACTTGCCTGTTTGCTAGGTAGTGCCACCTGATGATGGAATCACTGACCTAAAACTGAAATCCTCAGCCTGCAGTGAGAGAGCAGAGTGCCAAGAAGGTGGGATCCCCTCTCCCACTCACACAATCAGCCCTGGCAGGAAGAGGAAGGACCAGCAAACCCAGTTTTTAACAGAAAGTCCTCAATAAAAATGTTCTGGGGGGAAAATAAGCATCACAAACATCCTGACCAGAGATGTGACACTTTAAATCTGTACTAAAAGGAACATTACACAGCAAAGGGTTTCCAGTGCTTCCTCTTCCAGGGAAAGGGGCAGCAGCACCGCCTGGTGCCTCCAGGGAGGAATTTCACTCCTGGAACGTGCTGGCACTTGCAATGGGCAGGGAGGTACATCCTTGTGTCTTCCAGGGACTGGAAAATCCTCTGACAATCTGCAGGAATATTAATTGCTTCTTAAGCAATTTAGGCAGAGCAATAAAGCCACGTGTCACTTCTACAGCAGACCCGATAGAGATGGACATTCCAAGGCATGTCACGGACACAGCCAGGACGTTGTTTCTGCATCATAAGAGTGGGAAAGGGACACAGATTCCATCACTGAGTATCCCAACAAAAGAGCCAGGAATCATAGAATGGTTTGGGTGGGAAGGCACCTTAAAGACAACGTAGTTCCAACCCCTTTCCACTAGACCAGGTTGCTCCAAGCCCTGTCCCTTGGACACTTCCAGGGATGGGGCAGCCACAGTTCTTTTGGGCAGCCTGTGCCAGGGCCTCCCCACCTCACAATAACTTCTTCCTAACATCTAATCTAATGAAACCTGCCCTCATTGAGTGCTCACCTAGAAAAAAGGCCAAGAAGGGTAAAACTACATCCACAGAGGGTATTTAGATGTTGGCAAATCAACCCCCACAGGGCCTTTCCTTTCCGACCTCTAACTGCAATCCAGCTCTGGCAACTGCAGCAGTTCTTTAAGAACAATGAAGTTTTTCAGCTGACTTTTAATGCAGTTTGAAACTGGATGAAGGCCAATAATGTAACATTTGATCCTGCAGCACAGCTGCAGGCAGAGCTTTCTGGATGAGTTTTGCCAGCTCAAACAATTGCCAAAAGAACAGCTTTTAGAGCTTCGTGCTTTCTGTAAATCACCAAAGGGGATTGTGACCAGGAATCTTCAATGTGCACCCAAATTTCTTCTCAGTGACTGAAAACTTGCCCCAGTCCTAAAATTACTGAGTGAAACATGGACAAATACAGTTTTCAGGGAGCACTTTGCAGCAAGAGGTGACCCAGGGAACACTGCCCAGCTTCAGGAACAAGACAGCCTTGCTCAATGAGCCTCTGTGCTGACTCACTGTGTCCTTGGGCAAGTCACTTCAGCTCTCTGCTCAGCACTCTGCAGGTTTCCCACCACTTACACCTTCCTGATCTTCCCATGCCTCAAGCTGGAACTTGGCTAGGACTTCATTATAAAGGCAGAAAGGAACTTTTGGAATTCCCCTGTGATATGCTCTTCTACCTCTCAAAGACTTGAAGGACATCACCAAGTGTGGCCTCAGACCATGATCAGGGCTCCAGTGCACAAGGAGAACTTACACAACAATATAAAAGAGGTGTTTTTAAAGTATCAGGTTCAAAATTGTAATCCCAGTTGCCTAAGATTAGAAAACCTTCTTGCTAAGGGATTTTCCTCCTCTTCTTTCTGCACTTCCTCTCCTAGAAAACCTTCAGTGCTCAAAAGCTAAGAATGAATGAATGAATGAATGGTTGCTAAATTCACAAAGCTGGCAATTCTGCCCCCAGCAGCACATGGACAGGCTGCTGGGTCCCAACAGGAGCCCTTGGTTTAACAACACTCCAGGGAGCTGTTTAGATATATAATGAGTTAAACCTGAGTCTAACTAAAGGAGAGATGATAAACCATTTAAGCCAATTCTTTCTCTAAGCTCACACCACCAGCAGCTTCATTTTTACAAACCAAGGTCAAGCTCTAAGAAGCTTTTCAAAAATGAGAGGACTTTATAAATAGCCCTCTTGGGAAAGCTGTGGTTTCCCCACTTGTGTGCTCAACACCAGGGCTGCAAAAATCACATTATAACACACTCAAAGCAGAGATGCATAACTCTGAGTCAAAAGCTAAGCAGCAGCTCTCCAAGGACAGGAAAAGTAGGTATTTAAGAAACTACTGGAACATGGAAGCCAGGAGTGACAATTCCTTATCAAGAGGAAGGAAAAGCATTGCAGTGGTGAGTGATTGCTGTGAGCCTTCAGACTCTGGATGCTTTATGAAGAAGTAAGTGTTGCTGTAAGTACAGGCCAGGAAAAGGCCCCAAATATTGTTATCCTGGATAAAATGAACAAGTTTACACTTTTATGTTTTCTTTCCTCAACAAAACCCCTTTTTTGAGTCCTGAGAGGAAAACTGATCCACTGAGATCTACATATCCAAGCAGAGAAACTTCAGCATTCACAGTAACACATCCTTTGGCTCCCACTGATTTTAGGAAAAAAGAGGAGTTGTCAGCCTCAACAAGGAGCCCAAATGGGGCCTCAGCTCATCTTTTAAGACACAGAATGGAAACTCTGCTAAGCTTCCAGCATCTGATTGAGCAAAGCATGAACCTACCTGTTTCACCCTGTCCATGGCAGTTATTCAGTTCAGCCAGGAGCTGGTTGAAGTCATCCTGATGAGCAATCCAGTTGTCCTGTAAACATCACCCACGTGAATACAAGGCAAAAGTCTTCAGAACTAACACAAATTCTGCTAAAACAGGTCTTGAGTAGTAACTTAATTGGGTTTATTCAATCCTTGTTGGTGGGAGGGACCCTGAGAAGCTCCACAGGTGGCACCACCACCAGCTCATACAGTCCCTCCAAAGTGAAATTAAATTCTAAGGGTTGTGTTTGCAAGTCCTTAAACAATCCTGTTTGGTACATTCTGCCACCAGATGTGACAAGAGACTTCATTAAGATTCCATTTAAAATGTGCTTTAGCTAGAATGGGAGCCATTCCCTTACCTAGGTCTAGTTCTCACCTCATGGTTGATGTTTGCTCCTAATCCCAGTGTGTTGTTTTTCACCTTCACCCTGATATGTTCTGGATTTCCTTGTTCCTGAGCCCCAAGACCCTAAGGAAGATTTAAAGGAAAAATGTAAGGATTTTACAGCAGTGACTGAGCAATCACAGTTTTAGTAGTGTAACAGTTTGCAGTGAAATACAGCAAGAAATCCCAACTTTCTGTTTCTTTGCCTGCTTGTGACAGAATTCATTCACAGGCTTTAGCACACACAAGATACTCAGTTTTTAAAATTTACTACTTAAGCCTCCAGCAAAGTATTATAAACACTAAAACAGCAACAACATTAAGCACTTGGGTGATTAATCAGGAAGCCACCTGACATTCCTAGGCAAGTTCAGAGGGTTTACAATTTTAAAACAAGATACTACATAAAAAGAAGAGGTCTCTCCCCAAAAATACCTGTGGCACTGGGAAGGCAGCTGTGTAAGACAGACCCACATAGAAAGTACAATCCAGAACAAATTTATACGGGAGGGAAACAGGCAGGGGAGAATCAGACTGGAGTCATCAGGACATTAACAACTTCTTCCACCTCATTCACACTCATAGGTTGATGAAAATACTGGAGCAAACAACTATGGGGTTTGTCTGTCCTAAACCCACCATCATTCAAACCTGGAAAGTAACACCCAGGCCCAGTATTATCTTTCTTTATTGCATGATCAGGGCTAAAAAAATTAAAACGCATAGCATTTAGTCAATAACTTTATTCCTGGAATGTACCTGCTTTTTGCCTAATTTGTCACCAGTAACAAAGTGTTTTGGCTTTAACAAACATGGATGTGGAGAGATTGATCCTGGGATATCTAATATCTGAAGGAATGAGGCTGTTGCTATTGCAAATCCAGGTGAGTTTATCTGGCAGTGGGGTGGAAAATTTGCCTTCTTCTGCCAACCAAAAAGTCTGGAAGCAAGCAGGACACTCAGCTACACATCCTGCCCTGACCCAATTCCAACACAACTGATAACAGGACTAGTATAAGCAGCTTAATTTCACTGCACAGATGGGCTTTGGCCCATTAATTTGATCGAGGTGAGGTTCCATTTGTTTGAGTTTGTAGTGGAATGGAGATATAAATCCTTCCTGTACAGCTGAAACTGTTGGAAAGGAAGACCAGCAGCTCAAGTGGCAAACTTATTGTTGTAAGGCAACTGAGGTAATTGAGGCAGCTACACTGAGAAATGCAAAACCAGGCTTTAAAGCCTTCACAGAATGGAGAATGATCCTGATCTTATTCCTGGTAAAGAAAGTCTGGGAGAGGAAATATAGGAAGAGAATTAAATTAGGGTAGTGGGGGTTTTGTGTGCACTCTTAGCACTAAACATGCTGATGTGTTGGTACAAATTTCAGCTTTGCTGAGGCACCTCTGTGAGGTTAAAGTTGGTTTAAGGGGCATTTGCAGGATAACCCAGAGGTTATTCTTAGTGCCAAAAACCAGTGCCCTCACCCCACAGGTACTGGCTGGAGCTGGGAAGGGATTCAGCTCAGACAATGCTGCATTTTGAGGGTTCCAGAAACAGATCTGAAGCAACCTTTAAAAATAGGTGAAAGGATAAAGCAGGTCCTGGAGTTGCTTTAAACCAAAAGCAGGGAGGAAACAGAGTATAAAGGCAACTTAAAGATTTCAACCATCACCTGATTTAATGTGTCAATTCCTGCTCCTATTTGGGGACATTAACTTGTCAAAAAAGGGAGAAAAAGTGAAAAGCAGCAGTCACAAACAAGGCTTGGTGACAAAGTGTAGAAATCCAACATTGCTCAAATTCTCTGTGCACTTCAGAAAATAAATCAGAGTGCCCTGGCAGTTTGAGACCCTTCAGACACACAACTCTCCTTTGGATCCTACCTTTCCTTTGGACCAGCCCATCTTTTCCAGCATCTTCTGGCCAAATTTAGAGTCATCATTACTCCAAGCACTGTTTCGTGGATCCACGGACCACTTCTGCTTCCTGCGGGCTGGGACAGGGAGGGAAAATTCCAACAGGCTCTACTGACATTCCACAGAATTTCTGGTATTGAATCAGTTCAGCTAAAGCTCTTTATTGCAAAAAAACCCACCCAGAACTTACTCCAGACTAAGTACATTTGGGGGGAGAATTTTACTTAACAAGCAAACAAAAAAGAACCAACAAAAAAGGATGGTGAAAATATTAAATATTAACGTGAAGAATGCCAAAGTTAAATTGCTGTGGAAGTTGTTGCCCCTAAGGATGGGCTGCAGTTCAGGGAAGGCTCTAAGGATTGCCATTTAGGTGTACAGGCCTAATTCCCATATTTATCCTGATTTTGTTTTACATTTGGCTTCAAAAGAAATCTCCAGGGGAGGTGATTACAGTGCTGCTTCCCCAGTTCTGGACACAATCCATTATCCAGTCTTCCTTTTAACCAGAACACAGAAGTTTTAATGTTTACCTTCCTAACAAAAACCACATCTAAAATGAAATATAAATGACCGGCGATGACAGAACACAAACCAGTGGGATTTCACCTTCTGGATTTGCCAAAAATGGGTTTACTGGGAAACTGAGAAGCCACCAGGAATCCCTGGAGGAGTTAAGAGATCCAAAGGAGAATCAAGGCTCCTTTGTCCTGTGCAGATTCCTAAAGATATTCCAGTTCCCCAGGCCCACCTGCATGTTCTTGTCTCTCCCACCAGGAATAACTTCCTTGAAATCAAGGAAGAAAAGCCAGCCCAGTTAACAAGGCACTTCGAGGGTGCACCTAAGCAGAGGCAGGAAGACAAGCTAAATAAACAAGACAAACAAAGGATGGGAGACAGGAAGATTACAAACTTCATTAACCACCATGGGAAATGAGGCATCAAAAATGACCTGTTCACCCAAGGCCACACAAAGTCAGGGAGAAGCCAAATCCAGCGAGGTGTTTTCAGTGTAATCAGGAAGTCATCGTTCCCTAAAACACCAGATTTTGGGATCTGGGCCAGAGGGACTGAATATTACAGGGATGTTTGGCTCATTTTTTGCCCAGTTTTTTTCCGTTCTTAAAGAACCAACACTGTCAGAATGCACAGTGGGGGCTGTTTTTAACAAACTTCCAATGCTTTGAAGCTCCAAACGGTCCCTAAAAAGATTTTACAGAGGGTTAAGTGACCAAGAGCCGTGAGAGGAGTCACCACGGCCTTTGCTTCGTTCACTTCTCCACAGGAAACAACTTATTAACCTTAGAGGTTGTGGCTGCCCCATCCCTGGTAGTGTCCAAGGCCAGGTTGGACAGGGCTTGGAGCAACCTGGGCTAGTGGAAGGTGTCCCTGCCCATGGCAGGGGGTGGGATGAGATGATTTTTAAGGTCCTTCCAACGCAAATCATTCTGGGGTTCTGTGATTATTTCCACCAGGCAGCCTCCAGAGCAGCATCTACTCCAAGCCCTGTCTGTGCTGCCAACAAAAGGTGGGGAAGCAATGAAAGAAGCAATTCCAAAGGCTTGGAGCAGCCCTGGTGTGGCAGCAGGACTAGGGAAGTGACTGACCCTGTGCTGGCACTGCTGGGACACCTCCAGTGCTGGGGGCACTTCTGGGACCCTCAGACAGGAGAGACATTGAGGGGCTGGAGCATGTCCAGGGAAGGGAACGGAGCTGGGACGGGGCTGAGGGAGCTGGGGGGGTTCAGCCCAGAGGAAAGGAGGCTCAGAGGGGACCTTCTGGCTCTGCAAGTCCCTGATGGATCCAGGGGAGGGTCGGGCTCTGCTCCCAGGGAACCGGGAGAGGAGGAGAGGGAACAGCCTCAGGATGGGACAGGGGAAGGGCAGGTGGGACATCAGGGAAAAACACCTTCATGGAAAGGGCTGTCCATGACTGGCATGGGTGCCCAGGGCCGGGGTGGATTCCCATCCCTGGAGGGATTTAAAAGCTGTGTGGATGTGGCACTTGGGGACATGGGTCAGTGGTGGCCTTGGCAGTGCTGGGGTAATGGTTAAGACCCGATGATCCTAGAGGGATTCTCCAAGTTTAATGGCTCTGATTCTGGGATTCTAACAGAGGTGATGCTGCCCAGTTGAGCAGCTCTCCTTTTCAATCACATTTCCTCATTTCTACCTCTAAAATCTCTCAATTAACATCAACTTTCCCTCACTCAGCCACCAAAAACTGTTCAATGCCTTTCTTTGAATCCAACAAGATTTTAAGGATGCCCATACCCTCTTATACTCTCTGTAAGCAGTGCCCCAGGTGGGGACTTTGCAAATCCCAAGAAATTAAACCCAATGCGACTCCTACAGCTGTTAATCCATGTTTCCAAGGATTTGTCTGCACAGTGAAATCATCCAATTGAATGGATGAATTTAAATGAACTTCCAAATTGAGCTATTTCGTGTAGTTCAACTAACACACTTCAGAAGTTAAAAGTTAATTTCTGGTATTTTTCTTGAATGTTTCTTTGTGGAGGAGCCCTGAGATGTTTCCCTCCCAGACACTGCTAACAAAACAGGACACTTGACATTAATATTTCTTAAACTTGAAATTAAGAGACCTTCCCTTTCTCAGGACTTGCAATCAATGCATTTCAAACTTCTTAACTACCTCTGTGGGATTAATCCTCACATTTCTTCTACGTAATCTTATTTTTAAATATGGTAAGGTAAGAAAAAAACTCCAAACAAACTTGCTCTCATCTTTAGAGAAGAATTTAAGAAAGGTGGAAACAGCACCATGAGACCTTCCAACCATAAAGTCATCTTCCCTTTCCAAACAAACAATAAAAACACATTTAACAGATAATTTCTCAGGAATGTTTGGTCACTGATGTCTTAAGAGTGGGAAAGGAAAGAAGGTATTAACTCCCAGCTGAAAGACTCAGCCCAGAAGCAGCACCAACCTTCTGGCTGCTCATGAAGTGATGGGACAGTGATGCATCTCTGGGAGAGCAGCACCATCCAGTGGAGAAAATCATCATTGGTGTATAAAAATCACAGAATCACTGAGGCTGGAGCCCCTCTGCTCTGGGGACAGGCAGAGGGTGTTCACCTGGAGAAGAGAAGCATCCAGGGAGACCTGAGAGCCCCTTCCAGAGCCTAAAGGAGCTCCAGGAGAGCTGGAGAGGGACTTGGGACAAGGGATGGAGGGACAGGACACAGGGAATGGTTTTCCAGTGCCAGAGGGCAGGGCTGGGTGGGATACTGGGAAGAAATTCTTAGCTGTGTGGGTAGGGAGGGGCTGGAATGTAATTCCCAGAGAAGCTGTGGCTGCCCCATCCCTGGAAGTGTCCAAGGCCAGGTTGGACAGGGCTTGGAGCAACCTGGGCTAGTGGAAGGTGTCCCTGACCATGGCAGGGAGGTAAAACTGGATGAACTTTCAGGTCCCTTCCAGCCTACATTACTCTGTGATTACTGACAAGTGCAGTGTCCAATTAAAATAATTAAATTCTGAAAAAAAGGGCACCAAAGTTTACACCTAAAGCTAGAAAATTACATGTGCAAATGCAATTTTGGGGTTTTTTTTCCACTTCATACCCATGTTTTCCACTGGAAACCTTAATTTCTAACCACTCATTCTGGCCCCTATTTCCTGCAATCAAGCAAATAAATTCACCAGACCTCTCATTTTACAGGTTTTCTGACAATAGCAATTTTACTGAAAGCACCTAAAGACATTAACAATGCTCACAGAGGAGAATATTAGTCCTATTAGGCCAAAATCTAGTTGAGTTTAATCTTTCGACTGATACAGAGTTTTGCATTTAATAGAAGACTACTTGGAATACACCTTTAACTTGGCAGCAAGTTTTTAGTTCCTACCCTGGCCAGCCCTGACAGATTCTGTTTCCTGAACTTCAGAGAAAGAGTTCTTTCTCTTTTCATTCTCCCTGTGCCTGGCAAAGAGGAGATTGATCCAATGTTTTAATCAATTCTTTTAGATATGGAGAGTCCAAGCCTTCAGTCAGCTAAGAGGCAAAAGTGAAGCTCTGTTTGTTTCCAATATCAGGAAAAGGTTAAAACAAAGTTCATAAAAACACAATCTCCTGAGCTGGAAGGACCTACAAGGATCATCCAATCCAACTCCTGGCCCAGCAGAGACACTCCTACAATCCCACCCTGCCCCTCAGAGAATTGTCCAAACACTCCTGGAGCTCTGGCAGGTTTGGGAAGTGCCCATTCCATGGGGAGCGTGTTCAGTGCCCACCACCCTCTGGAGGAAGGACCTTTCCCTGAGATCCAACCTCACCCTGCCCTGGCACAGCATTCCCAGGACACAACAGACCCCGACAAGGACTCCCCTGTATCCTCTTATCAAACACCAACACCTCCCTGCACCCCTTTCCCAGCCATCCCACTGTTCCCAGCCCCCAGGCCTTCCCTTCTCCTTCACTCTGGGACCCCCTGGGCACCCATTCCTGCCTTTCCCAGCTCCCTCACTTTTCAACAAACTCCTGTCCTGGCCATCCCGGGTCTCCGAGACTCCCAGCTTCCTTGACTCTGGAATAACCTGGGCCCCTATTCCTGCCTTTCCCAGTCCCCAGACCCTCCCTTTTCTTCGACCCTGGGACTCTCTGCACCCCATTCCTGGCTTTTCCATCTCCCTGACCTCTGGTCCTTCAATATGGGAGACCTCCTGAATCTGTGTCCTGGCCATCCCGGGTCTCCCAGTCCATAGACCCCACCCTGCCTTTCCCAGCCCCTGCATNCCTTATGGGACACCGCGACCCTCCGGGGGGGACAGCGTATCCCGAGCCCCTCAACGAGGGCTGTGGGGGCATCGATGCCTCCCCCGGTCCCTATTCCCGAGTCATTCCCGGATCTTTCCCGCCGGGATCGCCACTCACGCTCCGCCAGCATCGCCATCTTGGGGTCCTTCCTTCC